>JAFMOD010000113.1:1566620-1604219 GCA_019802435.1 Corydoras maculifer
GGACAGGGCGCCAATCCATCGCTGGGCACACACTCACTCACACAGACACACTCTAAACGGGGCAATTTTTGAGAATTCAATTAACTTGATCCATGTTTTTGGACTGTGGGAGGAAACCGGAGAACCCGGAGGAAACCCACGCAGACACGGGGAGAACATGGAAACTCCACCCAGATGGGGATTCGAACCGGAAATCCCTAGCGCTGAGAGGCGAACGTGCCAACCACTAAGCCACCGTGCCGCCAAGTTCAAGTTTATGTCATTTATTTATACAGCGCTTTTTACAACAGTACATTGTCACAAAGCAGCTTTTTCAGAATGAAAAGACTTTAAACCCCAAAACGTCAAGCCGAAGTGACAGCGGCAAGAAAAAAAAACTCCCTGTTATGTTGATATTTTAAGGAAGATATCTTGGAAGGACCAAGACTCAGTGGGGGGACGCATCCTCCTTGAGCGACCGGGCAGCAAAAACAGTGTAGGATACTAATGTACAGATTGTGTCGAGATCGAGTGACTATATTTAACAAATCGAAAAACTCTAACTGGAAAACTATATGTAAGTCCATTAAGGGACTTAAAGTCCAATTAATATCCAGGTCATGCCTTATTAAAAATATAAAGACACTGTAATGTCCCATTTGCAGCTCTGACAGTTAATCCGTATGTTGGGTTTTTTATAAGGTTGACCAGAAAAAAAAAGAAAGGCTGATGCCATCACAGAATCTGATGGATTTAAATGGTATTACTGCCAGCTTTTGACTCAGTAATACTCACATGCCTTCATCAGGACAAGAGAATTCATCTCCCCGCCTCAGAGTGAAGGACAGAGGGGATGCAAATCAGCCTTCGAAATCTTTAACATCCATCTCGGTCTCCATTTTAAGCATCTTAATCCTACTTACAAGTGTTGTGTCGGCAGGGCGCAGTGAGGCCAGCGAGCTAAATGTTCCGCAGCTGTAATGAAACTCTGGAACCTAAGAGAACAGACATGAGGTGCTGTTAATGACAGAATATGATTTATGCATACCCATTCTTCGCACATACATCAGTGTTTTGCTTAATTTTAAGGTAATTATTTATAGGTACGTGTTTTTTCACTTAATCATTAATCAATGCCACTTGATTACGACTGTGGCAGCGAGGACGTGACCAAGCGGTGAAATGGCTCGGCATCAGCACTTGCAAAAGGTACACCACACACATCATGATGCTTGTCATCATTTTGCAGGTGTAGTTGCCATCCGCCTCTCTTTTCCTGACCAACATTCACAAGCTGATCCTTGGGCTTGCCCTCGCAGCTACAAAGACCTGAACCCTTTTTAAAGTCACATGGATTTTTTTTAGATGGCCATATTTTTGTGCGGAGTTTCCATGTTCTCCCTGTGTCTGCGTGGGTTTCCTACGGGTTCTCCGGTTTCCTCCCACAGTCCAAAAACTGATCAAGTTCAATTGAGTTCTCCAAATTGCCCCATATAGAGTGTGTCTGTGTGAGTGGGTGTGTGCCCAGCGATAGATTGGCGTCCTGTCCTTGGTGTATTTGCCCAGCACCTGAAACGTTCTCTCCTGGATGGGCATGGGGAACCCCCTTCCCCCGCGACCCTAATAGAGGATAAAGCGGAAGATACTGGATGTTTTTGTGCAAGTTAATTGAAAATGACCCATAATCCTGACCTTTATAAGAACGTTATTTTACAGTTATCCCCAAAATTCCACTCCGACATTTTATTCTTCTGTTCCACGTCACTCTGCCTTCCTTCTGATTCTGTTCCAGCTTTTCCTTCCGCCCGTTAACCTCACTGCTACCCTGCTCATGTCATCAGCACCAACGGATTTCACTGGCTGTGTAATCTGAAATGTTTGGGATTAAAAAGGCCTCCGGTGCCCCCTAATTTCCTCGCCCCCACCCTCCCATATTCCTCCCTGTGTTCCACGCCCTCGCTCCAGGTTTCAGTCTGTCATTCTTTTCATCTTTTCCATCGTCTGTGATCTTCTTCCGTCAAAAACAGTTGCTTGGAGTTTATAAGGACGGAGCAGTTTTTTTTTTTTTTTTTTAAAGAAATGGTAGTGTAGAGTACAACATGGTAAAGAGGTGAGATTTCACAAAGTTTGGGACGTAAAGAGACAGAATGGACACCGAGAAACCAAGAATAGAGGAGGAGCATAAGGTGAACTAAGACGTTGATAGTTTGAATGAAAGAAGAGACTGAACTGGTGAGGTGAAGGTCCCAAATAGACAATTAGAGTAACACGAGAGAGAGCAGGGGACCAAGAAGGGTACAAGAGAGAGAGAGTGGTAGAGAAAAAATTGTGAATGGGAGCCAAGCCATCCAAAAGAGGCAATGTAAAGAAGGTAAGACCCAGTAAACTTTACGATGGTTTATTCTAGCCGAATAAACCAAATGTGCAATTGTGAATTTTATAAAACCTCTTGTTGCATCTTCTATTTTATTCAAACCTCTTTTGAGAGCCTGTACTATACTATAATAAACTAGAATGTGACCTAGAACCTTCCTATAGGCTTACACCTGCACAGCTGGCTTATATTATTATTGCTGGTGATTATTATTGAGGGCATTGGTAAATCTCTGAGCTTACTGTTTGGATACCAAGGTTGTTTACTGGATGATTGGCGCTGACTGGTGGGGGTAACTGTGTGGTTCCTGCTGAAGGGCGTTGCACCCCCGGAGACTGGTGCAGCCCCCCTGGCAGCAGCGATGCTCGGAGCCATGAGGCACGCAAGGGCGGAAGACGACGAGGAGGAAGACTCTGAGAACGAGCGGGAATTCGATGAACCCATGTGTGCGCTGGTCCAGAACTGTACCGTGCTGCACAGCATCGTGGGGCCAGCCTGCATCTTCCTCCGGCAGAGTCTCGCTCAGGCTCAACTCGTATGTGTTTCACTCTTCTACGCTCAGGCTTTCTGACATGCATCATACTTAACTAACCAGCTGACAGAGGTGGGGTACGAGGCTGCGAAGACTTTCAACTTAACAGGCGCTGTTGCTTTCAACTAGATGTACACTGTAAACTACAACATAGTCATTTAATCAGCTTTTTAAAAACATTTTAATCATTTTGAACATCCATCCATCCATCATCTTCCGCTTTATCCTCTATTAGGGTCGTGGTGGGGTTTCCCCATGCCCATCCAGGGGAGAACGTCTCGGGCGCTGGGCAGATACACCCAGGTCAGGGTGCCAATCTATCACTGGGCACACACTCACTTACACAGACACACTCTATATGGGGCAATTTGGAGAATTCACTCGACTTGATCCATGTTTTTGGACTTTGGGAGGAAACCGGAGAACCCAGAGGAAACCCACGCGGACACGGGGAGAACATGGAAACCCACATGGAGAGTCAAACCGGGAATCCCTAGTGCTGAGAGGAGAACATGCTAAACCACTAAACCACCGATCATTTTAAACAGCAATGTGAAAATCAATATTCAGAATATCTCTGAGATACTTATGACGTCTTATTATCTTCTGCTTAATTGTTGGAACCACTGGTTTTATAACATGGATTAATTTGATTATATATTTAAATGAAACCACATGAGGCGCCACCGGCTTAGTGGTTTAGCATGTTCTCCTCTCAGCACTAGGGATTTCCAGTTCGAATCCCCATCTGCGTGGAGTTTCCATGATCTCCCCGTGTCCGCATGGGTTTCCTCCAAGTTCTCCGGTTTCCTCCCACAGTTCAACAACATGGATTAAGGTTAACTGAATTCTCCAAATTGCCCCATATAGAGTGTGTCTGTGTGAGTGAGTATGTGTACAGTGATAAAGTGATAGATTGGCGTCCTGTCCTGGGTGTATCTGCCCAGCGCCCGAGACGTTCTCCCCTTGATGGGCATGGGTACCCCCCCACAACCCTAATATAGGATAAAGCGAAGATAATAAATGCATGGAAACCACATGGATGAAGGTGTAAAAGACTCAAAAATGGGGACTGACTTCACTGCTTTTTGTAAGATTTCCTAGATCAACAACATGTTCGCCAAAAACACTGAAAGGCTTTGATTTAACATCTAACTCTATGTATATTAGAAACCTTATATTAAACACCAATCTTAAAAGTCCCTATAACTGAAGCTGTTGAATGGATGCAATGAAGTGCAAAAATAAAGTAGCGTCAGATATTAAAAAAAAATAAAAAAATAAAAAATCCAAGAACCTGAAATCTGTCTGTTAGATCATCCCATCCTGACCTCCACCTCCCAAAACCTCCCATTCATTCCAACCCAACACCATCGACATCATGCTTCTGAAGTTGTGTGAATGCAGAAACCCGAGCACTTGTCGTTTCTTGTTTGTTCTTGTTCGTGATTGGGATTCGTCAGCCCTCCAGAATCTGTTATGCATTAACGAGTTTGAGCAGAATAATTAGGCAGGAGAATCAAAACATCCACACCTTGAAGAAAGGTTGGTTATTTGCTAGTTTTGCTTTCTGTATCGTATAAAAGGCTTCCTCAAATATGACACACACTATATTAAAGCTAAATGAGGTTTACAGACACTGGAGAGAAGTGACAGATTTATATATTTTTTTATTTGGGTGAAATAAATCAGTGCGCTGTTAAATTAGCAGTAATATACGACCTGACAGTATTTAACGTGTGCTGTTCATTTTCATTTATTAGACAGTACTAGACAAGTTTGAACGCACCTTCTTCCAATTCCATCTACTGTAAAGGTGGACTTTGGAGTTATACAATTACATTCTGTAGTCCATTTGTTTGTGGACTACAGTACATACTGTGTACGCTGGTCAGGACCCCAAAAGTACCACTACAGAGCAGGTATTTATTTGTTTGGTGCATTAGTCCTATCCCAGCAGTGTCACTGAGGTGTTTAAATGAAACTCCAGCAGCACTGCTGCACTAAAACCCCCCTCACCACATCAGTGTCACTGCAGAACTGACAATAAACAATCCACCACCCAAATGATACCTGTTCTGTGATGCTCCTGACCAACAGAAAACAGAGAACCAACAGGGGACTAAAACACACAAAAAAAACAAAGAACACAGATGGACTACAGTAGAACTACAAATTCCATCTATATGGTAGATGGACTATCTATTTCGGGCACTGGGTAGATACACACAAGACAGTATGACACAAACACACACATACATGACACACACACACACACACACACACACACACACACACACACACACACACACACACATATATATATATATATATATATATATATATATATATATATATATATATATATATATATTCCCTAGAACTTCTGCATACCCACATGTAATGTTTTTTTTTTTTATATGACTATTATATGATAAAATCATATTAAGTCATTGTAACCTAATTTGGTGTTGCATATGACACTGCTGGACTGTGCAAAGGTTAAAAAAGTGGATTATTAAAAAATAAAAAAACTACCCATGCATTACAGTCTATAGAGGATTGTTTTTGTATTTGTACAATAATGATAATGATGCATAGGAAATACTTAAAATCTAGTTTGTAAAGTGACTGCAATAAGAAATGAGTCTTATATAATTCAGTCTAGGCGATTTTCATTGATGTTGCGTGGTCTACAGCCTTGTTTTTAGGTTTGTGCATGTTAACACGTGTTAATTAAACTTACATTAAACCGATCTGAGTTTGTAGGGTTGTAATACTAACTACGTTACTTAAATCTATTGGCACTGTGTTTGTAACGGGAAGTTTGATTTGCAATCAGTATTATTTAATATTAATAAAACATGAAATGTGACCTGCAGGGAAAAATGAACCTTCTCATAAGTCTGTATATAAGGATTAAATTCCATCAACAGCGGGAAAGAGTTATATAAGGGGCTGGCATGTGTCTACACAAGTCATCAACATTAACCATATCTCGAAAGACAGGAGAAAAAAAAAACACTTCGCAGCCATTAGTTGCTTGATTTGAATAATCTCCAGAGCCACTGTGATCTCTGCGTACAGCTGCAGCTCTGCCAATTCCAACAGTAATCCTCCTAAACAGTCGACACAATAGCTGGACAGGATGTTGTGCTTACACACCATCAAAGGGCTGCAGCTCAGTCCATCACATCACAGCACACAACCCATGACTTTTAAATATCACTGCAGCGCTTCACATGATTAAACTTTTGAATGATAAACATCTACAGTGCAATCTGAATTTCACTCAAATAATAATAATAATAATAATAATCAGAAAAGTTCTAAATCCATCCTACTGAAGGCTGCTGTGTAATCATTATAAATGGTTATTTAAATGTCTGTGAATGGTTCTAGTCCTAACACAGTTTTTTTGTGTGTTTTCTTATAATCCATCTTTGCAGGACAGAGATCTGCGACCAGAAGAGATTGAAGGTAATATTTTGCTTCATTTTACAAATAACGATGAGAATATTGTTATATGCAACCGAACCTGGTCCATGTCAGATAAATACAACACTCCAGCTTTGTTTTTCACTTCACTGTGAGGGAAAATAATGCTAATAACGTGCACTTTCTTTCTAACAGAATTAAAAGAAGCCTTTAAGGAGTTTGATAAAGACAGAGACGGCTTTATCAGCTGTAAGGATCTGGGCGAGTGCATGAGAACAATGGGATACATGCCGACAGAGATGGAACTGATTGAACTCAGTCAGCAAATCTGTAAGTTGGTCGGGTGTTCGTGGTTTTTGTCTATTTATAGCATCATTCAGATTGAACTCTGGAAAATAAGCCTACAAAATCTCAGATATAAAAATACCTGATCTGATCTGTCTGGTGCCAACAACCACGATGCATGCAAAATCACTGAGATGAATGCTGCTGATGTGATGTCATACGTCATTGGTTGGTCATAATGAGTACAGGTGTTTCTATACTGAGTATACAGAACAACCTGTAGAACGTGAACCCTGGTGAACCTGTGCAGGTGGGGGCCGAGTGGACTTTGAAGATTTTGTTGAACTGATGGGGCCCAAGATGCTGGCCGAGACGGCCGATATGATCGGCGTGAAGGAGCTCAGAGATGCTTTTAAAGAGGTGGGTGTGTCATCGGATCGCTGTGGTTCAGTGGCGTTCGGTTGGATGGCACGCGTTCGCTTCACCACGCCTCTCTTCGCACCCCAGTTTGACTCGAACGGCGACGGCCAGATCAGTCTGGCTGAGCTGAGGGAGGCCATGAAGAAACTGATGGGCGAGCAGCTGAACCACAGAGAGATCGACGAGATCCTCAGGGATGTGGACCTGAATGGAGACGGCTTGGTGGATTTTGAAGGTGAGAGGGTTGAAATAATCCATATTTGTACTTTATCTGTACTTCCTTCACAGTTTTCTCTTTGTCTTTACTTTACAGAGTTTGTGCGGATGATGTCTCGTTAATAAGCCACTGCAGGGATGTGCTGTTTACCAGCAAATTCTCAAAGTCATTAAAAACATTACAGTCAGTAACAACTCCTGGTTCCTGCTGTGATGAGTCCTGAGAAAACTATACGACGCCAGTTCATTAGTGTACAGTTTAAATAGTTAAAACTTTAATATACAGTGAATATTCTTAAAACGGGGGTCTTTGGAGTGTCATTATTTAAGGAATAGTCCAGAAATAAGATACAGACCATCAACCTTCAAGAGGAACTGAGAACGTCTGAAGTTCCTCATTATATATCAGCTCGTTATTACAATAATGTAAATATGTATGTGTAGGTGTTGCTATTTATTGCAGTCTTGTTCTTTTTATATTAAATAGTATTATGTTTATAAACAGTATATAATAATTATTAAACCATTCTCTGTAATTAACATATTTAACTATGACCTAGGCGGCACGGTGGCTTAGTGGTTTGGCATGTTCTTCTCTCAGCGTTGGGATTCCCGGTTCGAATCCCCATCTGGGTGGAGTTTCCATGTCCTCCCCGTGTCTGCGTGGGTTTCCTCCGGGTTCTCCGGTTTCCTCCCACAGTCCAAAAACATGGATCAAGATCAATTGAATTCTCAAAATTGCCCCATATAGAGTGTGTCTGTGTGAGTGAGTGTGTGCCCAGCGATGGATTGGAGCCCTGTGCTGGGTCTATCTGCCCAGCGCCCGAAACGTTCTCTCCTGGATGGGCATGGGGAACCCCACTACGACCCTAATAGAGGATAAAGCGGGAGATAATGGATGAATGAACTATGACCTGGTTTATGCAAACCTCTATACACAATTTCTGCTAATTTATAATTAACTATGCATGTGATGTTCCATAATTTCTGTATACTGTACACAAGATTTTTAAAAGACTCTTTGAAAGGCAGGGGGCATAGAAGCACGAATAACCCTATAGGAGAGGGGGGTGGAGGGTAAGAGGTGGTAATGGTTGGCGTAGCTGCCATCCAGCCACGTTCCTGTTGCTGCAGCAAATTAATACAGGCTGCACACTGATTATTAGTGCGATGTCTGTGTAATAATTACCTTTATTCATCATCTATTGCCCTCAGTTCTGCCTCTCCCCAAAGCACGCTGCTCTATGCCCCTGCCACAGCCTTCTAAAGGCTTTTAAAATTTCTTTTAAAGTTAAAGTTCTTCCTTAGATACACGAATTAATATTTAATTCAAATTATTTCATGTAATTATATTAACTCCTCTACTGCAGGGGCCCACTGTAATAATTACCTGTGAAATTTAATAACTTCACTATTTATTTTTTAACAGTATACCAACAGGTGGCGCTAAACGGGCCCTATTAGTATGCTGCCCACTGATGTACTGTAATAGGACTATAAATGCAAATAAAACGAAATGTCTGGATTTGCTTTAATCATTTTGCCTTATCGTAAATTGTGAATTCGCGGTTCGCGCACCTCCTAGTGGGGAGTGAAGGTATTGCGAGAAAACAGCGTAAGGGTTAAGCGACAATCTTTTTTAACAGTTCAGTTGAAGATGTTTTTATTTTTATGATATAAAGTCCTGGATAAATGCGATGATTGAATCTGATGTTAGTATTTTTTTTAAAATATGCTGCAATTATTTGCATATGTATATATTTTATTGGGGGGGGGGGGTTTGCCTCACAAACAAGGCAACATTTGGTTGCTTATGCCTCAAACAATTAACAATTTAGTTATATATAATGCAAATACACATTAACATGAATATAAAACAATTTATTTACACAAAAATGACAGTTTTATGTACAGAATTTTGAAATGGCCATGGATTAATACTGAACACTACAAGATGTTTGACCTCCAGCATATTATTTTAGCGTATTGCATGAAAGCAATAACATTTTTTCAGTCTCAGTACTGAACAGATGCGATTTGTAAATATAGGTGGCCACTTTATTAGAAACACTGGCTCTTTACAATTAAAGCTCTGCTTTATGATAACTGGACACCGGACCCTACAGTGGATCCTTGATAATACACTCGTATTATCAATTTTTTGGTGAAATAACTTAAGCGACTTAGAAACGACATCATTAGTGCTGGACTAGTCGGGGCCTGCGTGTAAAACTCGCTGAGCCTGTAAGTTTTGTTAAAGAAGTGTAAGTTACGAGCGCCGTAGTGAAATCTATGTTTGTTGTGTGTTCTTAGTGTTTGCACATCTTTCTTTGGTCAGTTTTCTGCAGTAGAGGAAGACCTTGAGAGGATGGATGAAAGCCAGCAAAATCAACAGGGTCAAAATTAAATTAACCTAGAACAAGAACAAATCACATGCATGCCAATGAATTTTTGTTTTCGAATGAGAGGTCTGTAAACAACAACAACAACAAAAATCAATTAATAAATGTTATAAAATATATAAACCTACATAGAAGGGATCGCCGCCAAAAGCCTTTACCAGAGCGAAACAGGGATACTGCAAAAGCGACACCACCGCTGAGAGGGTCATCATTAGACCATACAGCTTCCCAAAATGTTCAGCAGGAAACCTGTTCAGATGTAACCATCATTCACATCAACCGCGAAAAACCACAACGTCGGAAGCACCTTGCCTAACCGTGTAAGCGCATTCACTCACGCGATATTAATAAACGCAGCGTTGCCGCCATACAGAAAGGAGCGGTTGAGGACCTGCAGGAAGAAGGTGAGGTACTGCAGAGGGAGCAAAGGAACTGTTGCACAGATGGAGAACAGAAGGCACTGGACAGAGGTTATAAAGAGAGACAGAATGGAGGAGCGAAGGTCGGCATCCTTCTCAGTTTCTTCTGTAAAATATATATTAAAAATAACCAATAATTAAAGTGTGAAAAACTTTGGACATTTTACACAATCACTTTTTTTTTGTTGTTATTGCTGTAAAGTTATCTACAGAGGGTCGTGAAAGCAAAGCACTGTAAGCTGTTTTATGAAACAGGTAATTCATGTTACACTTGTTGTTAAAATTAATCTCACTTTGTTTTGTAAACATAAATGGTATAAGAGACACTGAAAAAATAAAAATGTTGCCCCACCCGGAACCGATGGTCACCCTGTGAGGCAGAGGTGCTAACCACAGACATTTTCACATCAGGTGTGAGAAAACAAAACATTGTAAAGGGAATACGTGAAAAACAAATTCAGAGTTGTATCACGTGTAATTAATAAGTATATAGAATAAACTGGGAACCATTTTATAAACATTGTCCGGCACACTACAGAAAAAAGTTCAAAATGAAGACCTGGATTTAGTGCTTTTCCTTTGTGTCGGTCCATTAACATTCCATTCCAGGGAGCATAAAGAATTCCGGTCAGCTGTGTGAAAGCAAACGCATTGGTGTAACGGCTCACTGTGGAAAAGGGACAAGACTGTGCATCAATATCTGCATGACAACTGAACACATACGACTTTTAAACACAGAAACGAGTCCGAGTCTAGAACCCGACACGACTCTAGGTTTCTGGTGACTCAACAGAATTTATTCATTTATCTTCTGCTTAATCCAAGAGTCGCGGGTTCCAGGGGAGAACTTTTTGGAAGCAGGGCAGATACACACAGGACAGGGTGCCAATCTATTGCTGGGCACATTCAAGTTTCAAGATTCAATTTTATTATCATTTATGTCACATGTGGTACATTACCCTGTTCTTTTAAAGTTAGATTTAAATTTTAAAGAAGAAAATAAGATAGTAATTTAGTATATATATTTAATATACAACTACAACTATAAATATAATATAGGCTATTCAACTATAAACATACTATACAGATATATATATATATATATATATATATATATATATATATATATATATATATATATATAAAATACTATATAGGGTGGCACGGTGGCGTAGTGGTTTGGCACGTTCTCCTCTCAGCTCTAGGGATTTCCAGGTTCGAATCCCCATCTGGGTGGAGTCCCCAGCGATAGATTGGCGTCCTGTCCTGGGTGTATCTGCTCAGCGCCCAAAACGTTCTCCCCTGGATATATATATAAATGTAGGATTCATAAAGTTTAAGGATTCACTCACACATACAAACAAACAGACAGACATACAGACTATATAGGGGCAATTTAGAGCAGCCAATTTACTTTGAATCGATTTGAATCCATGTTTTTGGACTGTGGGACAAAACAGGTGAACCCGGAGGAAACCCATGTGGAAACTCCAACCGCATTGAGATCGGGAACCTGAGTGGGTTTTCTCCAGTTTCCTTCCACAGTCCAAAAACTTTGGAGAAACTTTTCAAGATTTAAGGTGAACTGTCTGTTCTAAATTGCCCTTATATAATGTGTGTATGTGTGAGTAAGCCAGTGTGTGCCCAGCGATGGATTGCTGTTTGTGGATTGTGGATGGTGGTCCCCCTCTTATTGAACTTGCTCATCTCTGAAACTCCACAGGAGGAACTCAAGCCTTCGACTCTCGGAAAAAAACCCGACGAAGGATTGTTTGGTGTTAAACAAATTTTTTTTTGTGTGTGTTTATTACTCACCAGTGTCAGGGTCTTGGTGAGCGAGTCGGTTCAGCATGGCATTCAGGGTGCCAATGAAAAGATAGTGTCGTAGCTGCATGACGGAAAGCCAGATCAGGTGCCATAGGAAGAACCAGGAAAGAACACAGCTTTTAAAACTTTTGTCTGGAGAAGGAAAGAGTTATGTTCATCAGTCAGACAAATGCAGCCTCGGAGCAGAATCAGAGGAGGTGAATGTTTGCAGCAATGAGATTAGGATGCTGTGGTTTTATTATATATCATTATATTATAATATTTTATCAATAATGATGGACAAGGAATGAGGGTTTATTAGAATTACATTAAAGGTAAATCACTTTGGAGACGAAACTGGGGAGGTGCGACTGAGGTAGTTTGAGGCAGGAGGAGGAGAAAGGTCAAAGAGGACGAGGAAGGGGATACATCAGTTGGGTAGGGTGATGGAGGAGATTATTTAGCACAGCATGAGATGGAAAATAACAATCTGCGGTGGCAGCCCCTAATGGAACCAGCCTAAAGAACAAGTCGTTTCGTACTCTCCCACATATAAACAAACGCCAGTACCATTCCTGGTGAGGGTCTGTTCTGAGGTCTGTCCAGCCTTCAGCGGTTCTTGCTCTGGTCCAGTTCTGTCCAGTTCGAACAGACAGTTCTGCTCCTTTCTGGCCTCCTGCTTCTCCATGTTGTAGCTGTTCGATTTGCTACAGCTAATCCTGCAACTTCAGCAATATTAAAGAACAAACGTTATAGACGGACGTCCTTTCTGTATACGCACAACATTTGCAAAGGCTTAATAAGTGTTCTTCACCCATATGTGTAGTTCTTTGGCACCGAATATGGGATGTGAGTTCTGGGCATCAGGAAGAGAGTTCTCAGAAGGTGAATGACGCCACATGCAGATAGGAAGAGAAAAGACGCCCGGAGAGAGACACCATTCTCATACAGGACCTTAGAGGAAGCAGAGAGATGGTTACCGCACCAAACACCCAGAGGTATTTGCAGCAGCACTGTATTATTGG
This sequence comes from Corydoras maculifer, assembly GCA_019802435.1. Lineage (NCBI taxonomy): Eukaryota > Metazoa > Chordata > Actinopteri > Siluriformes > Callichthyidae > Corydoras > Corydoras maculifer. Next base: position 1,579,517 of record JAFMOD010000113.1, read on the forward strand.
GAATAAATCATGGGAAAGATGTAGCTCAGCTCAAGGGCGTGGTAGCTCAGTGGTCGGGCCGTTGGGCTGTCAATCTGAAGGTTGTGGGTTCAAATCCCAGGTCCACTGACGTTACCAATGGGGGTCTTTGAGCAAGACCCTTAACCCTCAATGCTCCAGGGATGTTGTGATGAACCCTGTGCTCACCTTGGAAGTCGCTTTGGATAAAAGTGTCTACTAAATGACCCTAATTATGTGTATGTCCATCGAGTGCCTTATTGCCCTAATATACACTCCCACCTGACCGATGGTTTTCATACGTCGATCCGTGAGGTGGTTTTTGGACGTTTTGCTTTGATAATGGGCCATACTTGGCCTGAGAATTTTGAGAACCACTATAATAGAGTGTAAAGTGTGAATACAGTGTACAAAGTGTAAACTGTGTGTACAGTGTGTCCACTGGTATCAGTACAGCACACACTAACACACCACCACCATGTCAGTGTCACTGCAGTCCTGGAAATCACACCCACGCCTGTTTCTGTTTCTGCAGACCCCGACCTTCATAAGAATTTACCATTTCTTTGATGTTCAAAGCATCTTTCATCTTTCATTATTAATAGTTTAAAAATAACCAAAAAGGACAAGTGCCCAAAGCAAAAGCTTGGCCCTGTCTGCATGGTCAGTACTTCGTAACATCCCCGTTGGCAAGAACCACAGCTCGTAAACACATTAAGTTCTGCTGAACATCCTTCAGTTCTTTTCTGGGGAATTTGACCTCATTCTTTCCAAAAAAAAAAAGTTCCATGTTGCGTGTGGGATGCATGGCTATGTTTTATCCTTTAGAAGTCGGTCCTTTAGAAGGGTTTTGAGGTTCGTGGTAAAACCTTCCACATACACTACTCATTAACCTGCCATAGATGCACATTTTATATTAAATCATATATCTTCCCTTCAGGGCGGAACGGTGGCTCAGTGGTTGGCATGTTCTCCTCTCAGCGCTAGGGATTCCCGGTTCGAATCCCCATCTGGGTGAAGTTTCCATGTTCTCCCCGTGTCTGCGTGGGTTTCCTCCGGGTTCTCCGGTTTCCTCCCACAGTCCAAAAACATGGATAAAGTCAATTAAGTTCTCCAAATTGCCCTATATAAAGTGTGTGTGTGTGTGTGTGTGTGCCCAGCGATGGATTGGCGCCCTGTCCTGGGTGTATCTGGGGTGGGTGTATCTACCCCAACCCTAATAGAGGATAAAGCAGAAGATAATGGATGGATGGATGGATGGATGGATCTTCCCTTCATCAGATCGTGTATGGTGTGGTGCGTTCTGCCTAAAGGTGGTCAAACTCACTTTGATGACGAAAAACACAGAGGATGAAGAGTCGAACGCACCGCTGTAGAGTGTAATGACTGTCGAGCGACGGGAAGCGAAGAGGTTTCCAACCTGAGAGTGAACGAACGACGTAAACAACAACAGATTCTGCACGGTTTATGGAAATCAAAGCAGGAAACTGCGACAACCTGCATGTTGGTGAGAAGAAAGATGATTCCTCCCACTGTAATGAAGGACAGAGCTGGAAAGAGCAGGAGGGACAGAGCTGGAAGATAGAACAGACCATAATAATCATCCCAACGAAGAAAAATAACACGGAAGGGACTTTAACCAGGTGAACATTTCATTCCTTACCTTTACTAGACAACGCCACCAGCAACGTTCCAGTAGTGTAGAGGAATCTGAGAGAGAGAGAGAGAGAGAGAGAGACATGATGTTATAAAATACTTGTATATCTAAGAGACAATATGACCTCATGATGGCACGGTGGCTTAGTGGTTTAGCATGTTCTCCTCTAAGCGCTGGGGATTCCCGGTTCGAATCCCTATCTGGGTGGAGTTTCCATGTTCTCCCCGTGTCTACGTGGGTTTCCTCCCACAGTCCAAAAACATGGATCAAGTCAATTGAGTTCTCCAAATTGCCCCATATAGAGTGTGTATGTGTGCGTGTCTGAGTGTGTGCCCAGTGATGGATTGCCCCCCTGTCCTGGGTGTATATTCCCAGCGCCCAAAACGCCCCCCCCGCGACCCTAATAGAGGATAAAGCGGAAGATAATTAATGGATGGATGGATGGAAGATGATCTCGTGGATTTAAGTCTAAATGCACTGAATTGCTGCTATTTGATTGGCTGATTTGATATTTACATTGATAAAACATCTATCCGCTTAATCCTCTAGTGGGGTCGGGGGGAGGGGTTCCCATGCCCATCCAGGGTTGAGGGCTTCGATACACCCAGAACAGATCGCCTATATATTGCTGGGCATACTCACTCACTCACACAGACAATAAATGGGGCAATTTAGAGCATTCAGTTTATCTTGAATCCATGTATCTATGGACTGTGGGAGGAAACCTGAGGAAGGACAACAGAACCCACGTAGACATGGGTACTACATGGGAACTCCATTGGAACCCGGATCTCCAGTGCTGAGAGGCGGACGTGTTAAGCACTACGACACGTGCCGCCCACATGAATAATTAGTTACAGCTAATAAGTTTTTAAGGGTTAGATAATTAAAAGGAGATCACTGTAAATCGTTAATGATACACCACTAAATCTATTCCGATCTGGGTGGAGTTCTCATGTTCTCCAAGTGGCCATGTAGGTTAGGTTTTTCTTCAGGTTCTCTGGTTTTCTGCCACAGTCAAAAAAAAACATGGCCTTAAGGTGAATTGGCTGCTCCAAATTGCCCCTATTTAGTGTGTGATTGATCAAGTATAAAGCTCACATTGAAAGAATTCTTGTAGCCATTGTTCCGTAGCGGTCGAACAGGAAGCCATTAGGGAACGTGATGAAGTTGTTCATGAAGGATGCAATGGTGAAGACGAGCGAAAACTGTTCGTCCTGAGCGCTGCAGTCTGAAAGGGTTTGGAAAAGAAGAAGAATGCAATGCGGAGCAAACAAACAAAATAAAAATAAACTTTTTAAACTCACGGTTTGTTAAATCATCGGATTCATTCATTCATTCATTATCTCCCGCTTTATCCTCTATTAGGGTCGCGGGGGGGTTCCCCATGCCCATCCAGGGGAGAACGCCTCAGGCGCTGGGCAGATACACCCAGGACAGGGCGCCAATCTATCACTGGACACACACACACTCACACAGACACACACACTCTATAGGGGGCAATTTGGAGAACTCAATTGACTTGATCCATGTTTTTGGACTGTGGGAGGAAACCGGAGAACCCATAGGAAGCCTAGGCGGACGCGGGGAGGACATGGAAACTCCACCCAGATGGGGATTCGAACCGGAAATCCCTAGCGCAGAGAGGAGAACATGCTAAAGCACTAAGCCACCGTGCCGCCTCATCGGATTCATTTCACATAAAAGACAGGGTTCTGCTCAAATCCCTGCTGTCCTATTACTTTTGTCCATATAGTGCACCATATAGAACACAGGCAAAATAAAATACTAGTGGATGCTGACTAATAATTACATTTTCAAAATTTTTTTTATTAAAGAGGAAAAGGGTTTTATATATATATACTTTTTTTTTTTTTTTTTTTTTTGTATTACAGGTGGGCGGCACGGTGGCTTAGTGGTTTAGCATGTTCTCCTCTCAGCGCTAGGGATTCCCGGTTCGAATCCTCATCTGGATGGAGTTTGCATGTTCTCCCCGTGTCTGCGTGGGTTTCCTCCGGGTTCTCCGGTTTCCTCCCACAGTCCAAAAACATGGATCAAGTCAATTGAGTTCTCCAAATTGCCCCATATAGAGTGTGTCTGTGTGAGTGAGTGTGTGCGCAGCGATGGATTGGCGCCCTGTCCTGGGTGTATCTGCCCAGCGCCCAAAACGTTCTCCCCTGGATGGGCATGGGGAACCCCACCCCTAATAGAGGATAAAGCGGAAGATAATGAATGAATAAATGAATGAATAATATGCACGTGCGCCATATTTGTTTCTGTGGTTTTGGCTGTACAGGTGAGGCAGTGCACTACACCATCGCCAAATACAAATATAATTTCCATAATGACATGAGACTTAAAAACCATACAGAATAACATGAAGCATCATTCATTTATTCAGTCCAGATGACTTCTGAATGCTGATTAGATTAACCTTTAGAGAACGTGACAACTGAGTCAGTCATGTTTTGTCTCATTGCCTGAGGGATGGTCATCTGTTAACACAATGGGCTGAACCATTTCCATTCTTGGTATTTACATGTGCAAATTTCTAAATGTGGAAGCACCGGTTAGGCATTTGCGTGTCCTAACTCACTTCCCTAAAAATGTCGGCTGATTTAAAATAACATGTGGGAACTAGACAGACATTGGCATGAATGGAACACTACAGAGATAAAGGTTAGCTTTACCTTTAAGCATTGTACCATTGACTTCTGTCACATTGACACACATCTCCTCAAAGTATTCCTCTGTCTTCAAAACAAACACCAGAGACGCAAATCCAAACACCACCCCGGCAAAGCAGAGACACTCCAGAAGTCCAGACACCAGGGTCAGAATGTACCGGACACTCGGTCTGGATTCATCTGATGTTCCCATCATTACTGTCTTCTGACAGGTTTTATCTTTTCACACAAACACTTACTGCCGCTGTACACTACTGAATGCTGAAACGAGATAACACACAGAGGGAGGTGATTGGATGAAGGAGGGCATCACATGTGGAAGATAAAAAATAAAATACAACTGGTCACTCTGTTAAAGTCGGTGCATCGAGCTTCGTTTGCTTCAGATGAGCTGCACCGAGCAAATGTAGAAATGACGAGCAAAATAAACACAAAACAGACAAAGGAGCTGATGACAGAATGCATTTTATGTCTGTATAACATTTATGATCACAAACCTACGGTAAATATTCAGTAGGCATATGATTATACCTCATTTAACGGTCTGGTTATTAAATGCAGGGCCATAAGGTCTAAAATATAATTCAACAACCTAAAAAAAAATTCATGTTAAAAGAAAAACCCTTTTAAAACATCCTCTGAAGCAAACTGAGTAATTAAAATGGTCACAAGGCATGTTAGTCTCTCTGGAAAATACACAAGTGATGTTAAACTCATTTTAAACAGAAATAATATATAGGGTTATTAATATCTTAAAATTAAGTACATACCACAATAATAATAATAATAATAATAATAATAATAATAATAATAATAATACAACTGGTCTCTATAGACACTTTATAAAGTAATTAATTAACTATTCTTAAAACACATGTGTAACATTTGGACCCTTAAAATACACACAGCTACTGTAAGGTCCAATAACTAACTCGTGTGTAAATTTACACAAACATTTAAACAAATATTGATCTATTTCTCAGACAGTACTCGCCGCACAGACGTCCACGCGTTTTCATTAAATCTTTTAAATGACAAATAAAAACATTACACGATGGTAAAAGTAATAAAATCACGTAACATGCAGTTTTCCTTATAGTTGCTGCAGAAATAATAAAGAAACAAAAACAACGAAGCGAAATTACAACGTAAGCGTTCTGCAGTTCCTTTTCATTTAAACATCTTTGTTTGTAGAAAACGAACGCATGATGTAATAAAACATGCTGTAATAAAACCAATAAAATAAAACATATAAAGTGAAGTGAGAGGGATTACCTTTACTGTCCTGTGTGCAGACGAACAGAACAAAAAACTGACCACCAGCTTGTGTGACCGTTAGAGGGCGCTGTGGATACGAAAAAATACATACGTAAAAAACAACATAGCAGCACGTAATAAGTAATAACGCAAACAGCGTGACGCTTCCGATATCGCGTTAAACTCACAAATGTGAAAATATTTTGGACATTTTGTTTCAGAATTCTGACTCGAAATGCCAGAATTCGGACTTTACATCACGGCGCATGCGCACTTACGCACAGATTGCCTCAAACTACAGGCTTTTTCTCAACGCCCTGGAATGGCTTACTGTTTACAAATATTATTTGTAGTGATTTAGCACGTTCCCGGTTCGAATCCCAATCTGGGTGGAGTTTCCATGTTCTGCCCGTGTCTGCGTGGGTTTCCTCCATGTTTTCCGGTTTCCTCCCACAGTCCAAAAACATGGATCAATTAAATTGAGTTCTCCAAATTGCCCCATATAGAGTGTGTCTGTGTGAGTGAGTGTGTGTCCAGTAATAGATTGCTCCCCTGTCCTGGGTGTATCTGCCCAGCGCCCGAAACCCCCCCCCCCACGACCCTTTCATTCATCCATTATCCTCTATTAGGGTCGCGGGGGGGGTTCCCCATGCCCATCCAGGGGAGAACGTTTCGGGCGTTGGGCAGATAGACCCAGGACAGGACACCAATCTATCGCTGGGCACACACTCACTCACACAGACACACTCTATATGGGGCAATTTGGAGAACTCAGTTGACTTGATCCATGTTTTTTGGACTGTGGGAGGAAACTGGAGAACCCGGAGGAAACCCACACGGACACGGGGAGAACATGGAAACTCCACCCAGATGGGGATTCGAACCAGGAATCCCTAGTGCTGAGAGGCGAACGTGCCACCCCCTCGCGACCCTAATATAGAATAAAGCGGAAGATAATGGGTGGATGAAAATATTATTAGCAACAATAACACATTCATGACGAATTTAATGACCTATCATTTAACGTGTTATTTGCATGAATTATTAAAACGGTTTGGTTTGTAGGCTGTAGAATAAAAACATCTGATGCAGCAGCGAGATCCATATAGATGGACTTTGTAGTTTTATGATTACAGACTGTAGTCCATCTGTGTTCTCTGTCCTCTATTGGTTCTCAGCACCATCACAGAACAGGTATCATTTGGGTGGTGGATTTGTATTGTTGATGGTCAGTTCCGCAGTGACACTGATGTGGTGAGGGGAGTTTCATTTGAACACCTCAGTGACACTGCTGGGATAGGACTAATGCACCCACCCAATAATCCCTGTTCTGTGGTGCTACTATTGGGGTTCTGACCATTAGAACAGAGTACTCAGTATGTCCTGTAGAACACAAACAGATGGACTACAGAATGTGACTGTAGAACCACAAAGTCCATCTTTACGAGAAGTGGAGCAATGTGTATATAAAGCCCAAAGATCATTGTCGAAATGTACATCATTCTGCGGTATTTAATCTGTAACTGCTGCAGAGCTCTGTCTCTCCTGTTCTCCAAGGTGTCTGTCGTTTAACAAGCTCAGTCAGTTTATCCTGAAGCCAGATTATCACGTCTGTCCATCTGTCCTCTCAGATGTTCCTGTTAAACAACCATTTACCAACTGACCGCTCCTGAAAGCAAAACACCCAACACATCACCTGCATCATTTATCATTTAGTTTAACAGCAATTAAAAATTTTTTTTAGGTAAGTGATTGGGGGGGGGGGTCTTTTTCCTAATTGCTATGTGCAGGCTCCAGGTCTGGCTCCGCTTTCCACTGCTGTTCCATGTCATACATTTCTCTTGAGGCGGTCGCAGTAACCAGCTTTGCGAGGTTCAAGTCACCCACCGACTACGATGGCTCAGTGATTAGGGTGTTAATCTAAAGATGGGTCAACATGAGCAAGATCCTTAATCCTCATTGCTCCAGGGATGTTGTATTATGCTGCACATGTGCTCTCTTCACTCAGTGTGTGTTTTACAGCACGGATGGATTAAATGTGGAGGGTGAATTCCTCGGTGTGTAAAAACTGCATGCAAAATAAATCACTTGATTATCATTACAGATGGCACAGGTATCTGTTTATAACTCACCTGTGTGGGTCACCTGTGCAGCAGTAACCAGTCTGGATGGACCGTCCTGTAGAACGTTAGTTTATTGCTGACAAGTCGTTAGAATCCCCATACTGTCTTTGATGTACTCAGTATTTCGTGACATCACTGTGAAATGTGATTTAGTGTTCAAGGTTTTACAGAACTCACAGACCGTGTGGTGCTCCGTCGGTTTGTTCAGGATTAACATTTATAACTGGGTCATGTTAATTTACGTGATTTGTGAATAATAAAATTTTATTCTGCAGACACATCTACAAATTTACGATGAGTGGGAGCCAATTAAGTAATTACAACAAATTTTTCATTCATTAAAAATGGAACTGCTCGTTGCTGATGACACAGATTCATGTCAGCACCGGAGTGGCTGCGGAATACACCGCGAACGAGGAGGACTGATGATACACGACGCCCACATGGTTTTCTTTTGTTTTGTATTTAATTAAGATATAAACTGTAAATGCATTTAATTAAAAATAAAACTGATTGCATATGAATTCACCCACAACAGCCCCAGAAAAACCGACAGAATCATCCCGATCATCAAATATATATAAAAAAAAAAACAATAAAAAATAAAATAAAAGGGAGGGGGGGGTGCACACAGACATACAACTGGAAGAAAAACAAATAATTAACAAATATTCTCTGGTATATAGTTCAAATGTGCTTATTTACCCTAGGATCTAAATATCGACGTGAACTCGGGATTTTCACCCACCACTTTGCAATCGTGTCAATTTGAGAGATTTGGTTTAAAAGGTTGTCCCCTTCCCCTAAAATCAGAGGTCCACAGGTTCAGAAAATGACTGGGTCTCTGGTTTAAAAGAAAAAAAAAAAAAAAAAATGCTTGAAGAAATGCAGCATTCCTCATTCTTGTTTAAAGAGAGAAAAAAAAGAGGGGGTGAGGAGGGTAAAACAGTTTTCAAAGTCCAGACATAAATCAAAAAAAAAAAAAAAAAAAAAAAAAAAAAAAAAAAAAAAAAAAAAAAAAAAAAAAAAAAAAAAAAAAAAAAAAAAAAAAAAAAACTCCTAGTGCTAGAGTATCCACTCAGGGAATATCTACATCCGACTCACTGTGCATATCATGTACGTGATCTACAGACCGAGCGCTCAAGCTCGCACACTTAAAGCCAAAGGCAGCCTCATCTCCATCATCACTCCAACACAAACACTGGAGGCCGAACGCTAACCGCTATATCTCCTACACACCTACCCTGAAACCCACGCACTGTCGCGCATACACACACGCACCCTCGCACGCACACACACACGCATACCCAAGCCTGGCGGGCTGATCAGCGAATGAGGCACTCTGATTACGCAGATGGTGGATTTGTTATACGCCGTCATATTTACATCAGTCCATATTCAGACAATAGGAAACTGGTCAGAACTGGCCTCAAGGGCCCCAAGACCTGATCCGAGATCAGAAAAAAAAAAAGAAAAAAAAAAATCACTTTGTATGGTATTTCAGGAAAAGATTAGAGGGTGGGGTTGGGGGCGTGGCTGTAGCTAGTAACGCTGCTTAAAGGAAGCATCTGAGATTCCCCGTTTCGGCCCTCGCTTGCGGTACGAACCTCGGCTGCTTCCGAAGACCATGTTAGAACCCCATAAAAACTCACATGTCCATGTGCCATCCGCGACATCGAATGAGTTTTTACAATGAGAAAAGTATTTCGTGTGACGTTTCTATGGTTTCATTAAAGAAAAGTCGTTACACATCGCCCCCCTGTTACCTTCCAATGTGTGTGTGGTTTTCTTTTTAAGGACACTGTATATACATCGTTCTGAAAGTTGTAAGACTTTTCAAGATCCAGAGCAAGATGAATTTATATAAAAAAAAAAAATTAAAAAAAAAAGGATTCGAAGCATTGCGAGTGTAGACTGCTACATAAAGCCCGAAAGTCGTAATGTAAAAGACTGGAAGAGGTCGAGAGAACGATCGGCGTCAAGTTATAAAATGAGGTCTATATATAATATCAAGAAACGGCAATACAATGACATCATAACCGTAGTGGTAGAAAGAATACTTACTGTTTGGTGTCATGTTTGAGATCAACATCACTGTAGTGGATTTATATATATAGGGCCTTAAGGTCGACGCTCGTTATCGCCGTGCACAGGGGACAACTGAAGCCATTTTTAACCGTAAGACTCAGAAAAAAAAACAAGGAACACGTTGAAGCAATAAAATACTTCAGCTCGATGGGATCGTTCAGTCTCTAGTGTTTGTACTTGTTTTTCTGTTTTAACGAGTGGCATGGCCTGAGGGAAAAGGAAAATTGACGGTATGCGAGTGTGGCGCCCAGTCATTCGAACGTTAAAAGGAGAGAGAGAAAGAAAGAACGGAGAACGGTGGAGGAAGAGATTCTTTGCATCTTTGATTAGTGGCTGTGGTCCCTTTATGACGAGCTTCAGCAGGGACAGTAGGCAGGTAGATGGCGCTCACCACGGGTAATGCACACGATCAGTTTTTCTGCAGAGAAACACAACAGGACTCTTAATTCATATTCATTTCGGTGGTTTAAGGTTTTAAAAAAGGTAAATATTTATTAGCTTACAGACCTGAAATGTATGAACAATGTTTAAAAGATTCACTTTAATTAAACAGGTCTGATTATATGCTACTCGGACAATATTTTTAAATCTGGTGGATTTGCAAAGTTGCTTAACTTAAACACCTGCTGATTTAAAAAAAAAAAAAAAAAAAAAAAAAAAAGTTATTTATTAAATGGCCATTAATTAGATGATACTTTATGAGTAGCACTTACATTAGTCGTCCACCAGAGGGTGTGGTGATCTGATTTTGGCTCTCATAACCCAACCTACTCTGTGTATATTATTATTATTATTATGTATCTGCAAAAAGCAGATGGAGATCATTATTTAAATATCTGATGAGGTTAGCAGGCCTATATGTTGGTAGAATTAATTTACGATAAAACAGCTGAAGGTTTAAACTTTGTGGTGAAATACACCTTTTTTTTTTTTTTTACCTTTTAGGAGAAAATATTTTATTATTATAAAAATAATAAAATTAGAGCCAATATTATTGCAATGTTTTTAGTAAATGTACCTATCCCAGCACTTATAGGGCAAATGGGTTGCAAGTTGACAGCCGTACATACTATATAGTTTCACTCCACTGCTCTGTCCGATAATCGCCATAGGTACCCAGTACTGACCCCTACTGTCCACGTACAGTTCTGCTTTATAAACCTTTTAAATGATATGCCATGACGAATTACACTCCTAAATACATTTTAATGACATTTGGACACAAAACCAATGAGGGGTGTTTTGTGCATGTGACATCACATGCACAAACCCGCACCGTTCCACAGTCACTAAGGGAGGAGCGCTACACAAGTCATGTGACCGTCCCGGACACATGAACAGCACAGACCATACAGAACCGATAACAGTGGTGGAGAGGCTGAGGGTTGGACCTCACACACACACACACGTACACTATGAGAGCCCATGCAGTGAAGGAAGGAGGCAGTGGGGACACATACCATGCTTGCTCATGCACTGAGTGGGGTGAAGGGGAGGAGCCTAACCGTCGTAAGAGTCCAGCAAGGGCATGGAGCCCCGCCTTTCCCCATACATCCCTCTCTAAGGGAGCCAACCGGAAAGAGAGAGAGAAACAGGTGAGAGAAGGCAATAAAGTGTGTTAAAAAAGTGAGACCGTGCACAGATCTCCCTGCAATCAGAGGTTAGTAAAGAGCAAGAGGTTAGTGAGTAACAAGTGATACACGTGGTGTTGAAATTGTTTTTCCCACTGCGTGTTTTAAAAAAAAATTTAATAAAAAAATTAAATAAAATAAAAAATTCTAATTAAAACCCTGGAAACAGGAGGCTTTAAGACGGGGGTTCTCAACGGGTCTCAGTCTGGGACCCACATGTTCCCATGGTTATTACATGACCCACTTTTATAGAATATCAACCAAACAAATTAATTTTTTTATCTTTTTATGAAACTGAAAGATTTGAAACTGAGCCTTAAAAACACAAACATGCATGCAAAGTCATTAAAGAGAAAGTTTTGGAGAAACTCGTCCTAAATGAACAGCAAAAAATATACAAATAAAAAATTAATGAATAAAAAAAAAAAACACATTTCATATACTGTGTGTACATATACATCATCTTGCCTCCGAACATCACAAACTTAAAGAGAAAGGTAACCGGGCAAAGGAACAGTGGATACCATGGAAACGAGAATACTGCCATATCTGAGGGCCTCTGTCTTTTATCTTAAAAAAAAAAAAAAAAAAAATTATAAATTATAAAAAAAAAATTATAAAATAATAATAAATAAAAAAAAGACTGATTACAAAATTTGAAATCATCATTTATTTTTTATTTTTTCTCTGAAGAATGTTCTCACCCAGAACGTGTCCACAACCCACCAGTTGAGACCTGCCGCTTTAAGCCAACAGATATACAAGGGACAAAATTATTGCGAAACATGACTGAGTCGTGGAATTTAGGGGTTCGCCCCAACTGGGAATCAAACCCAGGAGCTTCTTGTGGTGCATGCTGCACCACCAACACCATGCCGAATAATTCAAGTAGTACGTAAAAACAAACAGCTGGAATCTGTTATTAAACTGCATGTAAAACAATAAGTGATCAAACAAACCACACAGTGGGAACAACCTCCATATAAATGAGTTAAACATAAGATCTCCATGTTTAAAAGACACAGCTTGTTACCTGAAGGTCGCCATCTGCAGGCTCGAGAGTGTCATCCATCGTGTTCCTTCGTCCCCTCTGATCCAGTGTAGAGTAGGAGTCTGGCACAAAGAGACAGACGGCTATTAATTCACACCAAGCATTTTAAATCCAAACGCTGTGTTGTAGGAGGACGGGGAGGAGGGTGTGTCAGTGTGAGGAGGTGGTCACCTGATCCCAGGTCATTCATTGGAATCATGTTTCGGTCTTGGTCCTGCTTCCCTCCTGAAGACAGACGAGGAAACGAGACACGTTATAAAAAAATTAAAAAAAATTTAAGAAAAAGGTCAAAGATAAGACGATTGGTTGACTGAATGACAATATTAATAATTCATGTTTAAAAAGCTTGTGTGCTTATGAGGAGGAGGTTACACTCCTGCTCCGTGCTCAGCTCATATCGTCATGACAACGAGGATGTCTAGAGCGGTCGATTTAAGACCCAGACCTCTGTCGATGAGCGGCAGTGTGCTGCTGTCCTCGTAGCCCCCGTTGGTACGGGTGCTGTTGGGGGGGTTCACGTTGACTACAAAGTCCGACTTCTTCCAGCCATCTTTCTCCAGGGTGCGCCGCAGCTCCTTAAAGCCCCAGACAATCTGAAGCACCAAGCCCGCGCCGCGCACCTCCCGATCCGAGCGGTTCCTGAAAGCACACAGGGGCAGATTCCGACGTTATGGATCCGGTTTCGTCTCTTACCCCCAGCTAAGCTGCCACCAGTCCCGGGACTCGAACCCACCCGTCCTTGTTGATGAGCACCAGTCTCTCGATGCCCTGCGAGCTGCGCAGCGTCTTGGCCGCGTCCACGCTGGAACCGACGACTTCGGCCAAAGTGCTGAGCACCGAGACCACCGTCTCCTCTGAAAGGCCACGCGCAGGCTGACTCTGTCCACCGCCGGGCAGGTTGGCCACCAGGTTGGGCACGGCGTGTTTTCCTGCACAGATGCATGAGATAACGCGAGTCAGGTTAACGTTAACGGGTTTAAGCACAAACGTTCCGATCCTAACGAGCAGCGGGGACTGCCTGCAAATGGACTTTTTAAATTCATTACACAAACGCCTTTAAACTGTTTCCCATTACCACAGAGCACGGACGTTCACACAGACGTCGGCGTCTATATTTATCTCGCTCACAAATCGGGATGACGGATCAGGATTAGGCAAGTTTTAGCAAGTAACCTGTGAAAACTGGTTTCACCCCGCTGTCAGACACATCAGTGTGAAAACACAGCTCATTAACACAACAACGGAGTGGCTTTGTATTATCCAAACACCTTTAACATTAGAGAGAGAAAGAGAAAGGGGCAAAGAGAGGCAAAGTAAGAGAGCAAGTGGCAGAGTGAGAGACAGAACAAGAGGCAGAGCGAGAGGCAGAGTGACGAAGCAAAAGAAAGGGATACCTTTTTTGGTTTATATATTTTTGTAAATTTATACATCTGTTATGTCAAAAAAAGGAAATTGAATTATGAAGACAGACAGAGCGAGTGTGAGAGAGAGAGAGGGAGAGAGAAAGAAAACACACATACAACAAAAAAAAAAAAAAAAAAAAAAGAAAAACTAATGCATGATAAAGCAAGAGAGTAAGAGGGAGAGAGAGCGAGATTATTTAATCTTAATTAATAAATTAATTAATTGAATCCTATCCGTTATCTTCCACTTTATCCTCTATTAGGGTAGCGGGGGGGCGCTTGGGGAAAATACACCCAGGACGGGACGCCTGGACACACACTCACTCACACAGACACACTCGATATGGGGCAATTTGGAGAGTTAAATTGACTTGATCCATGTTTTTGGACTGTGGAAGGAAACCGGAGAACCTGGAGGAAACCCACACGGACACGGGGAGAACATGGAAACTCCACCGAGATTGGGATTCGACGCGGGAATCTCCAGCACTGAATTAAATTAATTAATTGCAAACAAAATAAATCGAACAGATAATTATTGATGCGAAACAATGAGAACCACAAAACAAAACAAAAAAATTATAATTTATACGTTGACCTCAACGCTCACTCATTTCGGGAATAATTGAATTTAGATTTAAATTTTCTTTCTATCGCTGAGATGCAGACACACTAACCGAGCAGGTCGCGGTTGCGAGCGTCGATCGCCAGGTTCCTCAGAGATCCAGACATGGCCCTGACCACCCGATCATTACCATGAGATAACAGCTCGGTCATCATCGGCAAGCCTTTCTCCTGCCGCATCATCGCTCGGATATAGCTTCCATACTGAGAGAGAGGGAGAGAGAGAGAGTTTAAAAATAATCCAATGAAACAGCAGTGTGTATAATTAAAATAGTTCTGTGCAGCTGTGTTGGGCTGTGTTTGGGGGGGTGTGTACTTACAGTCCAGCGGCCTGCGCACAGATTCTGGACGGCTCCGGCAGAGGCCTCCAGCACAGAGGGATTCTTACTCTCCTTCAGAAGAGAAGTGTACACTCGCACAACCTCAGGCTGAAACAGCAGTTCATAACCTGGAAGCCGAAAGAGAGAGAAAGAGAGACGTGGTACATTTCACTGAACAAGAACATCTGTAACTGTACTCAGATCTGTGGAACCAGCAGACTGGAAATCATTATTATTATTATAGCTATTTCATTTAGAATCTGATGCATCATCCGTCCACCCAGAGCGTTTTAAAGACTCGGTATGTAAAATACTGTTTAACACACCACCATCTTACAGTACTGAGAATCATCCACCACCTAATAATACCTGCTTTGTGGGGTTTGTAATTAGAGTCTAACAACCTGAACTTACGGTCTCGGGGAGATCGAGCATTCAAGGTTGTTGCTCCCAAACGGTGGAACTCTTTGCCCCTCTTTTAAGATTGGCGGACTCGGTGGACTCTTAACAAAACATTTAAAGACTTGCCTATTTAAACAGGCAATTGGGCAAATGAGCTAGTCAGTAGTTTTGGCTGTTTTTTGTTTTGATGTTGTGTGAATGTGCTGTACTCTTTTAATGTGTTTCTTCTCTTTTATACTTTGTTTCATCCTTTTTGTAAAGCACTTTGTGGCCTGTGCCTAAGAAAAGCGCTATATAAATAAAGTTTACTTACTTACTAACTAAAGGGGGGGCACGGTGGCTTAGTGGTTTAGCATGTTCTCCTCTCAGCGCTGGGGATTCCCGGTTCGAATCCCCAATCTGGGTGGAGCTTTCATGTCCTCCCCGTGTCCCCGTGGGTTTCCTCCGGGTTCTCCGGTTTCCTCCCACAGTCCAAAAACATGGATCAAGTCAATTGAGTTCTCCAAATTGCCCCATATAGAGTGTGTCTGTTTGAATGAGTGTGTGTCCAGCAATGGATTGGCGCCCTGTCCTGGGTGTATCTTCCCAGCACCCAAAACGTTCTCCCCTGGATGGGCATAGGGAACCCCCCCCTCCCCCCGCGACCCTAATAGAGGATAAAGCGGAAGATAATGGATGGATGAATAACTAAAGGTGACAAACGGGGTATGTAAACCAATACTACAGAATGTAATTGTGCGTCTACGGGCATGTAGATAGTTCTACACACATCCCACAATCACGCCCCACATACTCCACCCAGACACCACCCCATATAAATGCATTCACATCGATACAGATGCCCTCACAGACACCCCCACCCCCAAAAAAATAGATGCCCTCACGTCCCGCATAATCATTATTTCTGTTTTTTGAGGGATTCGGATAAGTTAAAGGTTTTAATAAAGATTCAGTGGATAAGATCACACCCAGGTCTTTGGCTACTACCTTTGGCTGGCGTGGTCCTCTTTGGAATGTCGATCATGTCTGAACTTCCATCGTCATCTTTCTTTCCTGTAAATAACCCGATGACGACATTTTGAAAACAATCACACAGTAAACCACGAAGCATCAATAAGGTCATACAACAATACAGTGCTTCATCTAGGTAAAAGACGGCGGCTCCTGGACTGACAAACACCAGTTGTGCCGAAGACGCACCCTAAACGAGCAGAGTGCCCAGTAAAAGTGGAGCTCAGCTCTGCGGTATGCACACATCATTATCTCTGACCTCAGGAAGAAAACAGGAAATATTTGAATAATACCAGGTGGCGAGCTGCGAGGATGACAGCGTACAAGGCAGCATAATATCCTGAATTTAAGACCGTCAGTGCGCACCGTGATGTTTTAGACTGCCTGGACAACAGAAAAGCTCCGACGGGACTTTGAAGGGTTACGATGTGGTTGCATCAGTTGGTCAGAATTAAAATTTCACAGACAAACACGAATGTTCTGAATAAATCAGGTCAAAGAAGATCAGAGCGATTCTTTCTGATGGTTATACATTGAGAAAAGTACTGAACCTCACACTTTTTTTTTTGCAAATATGACAGCTTCCGAGCGATAAAACCGGTAATTTTGGCCCTTAAATTTGATTGGCTGAGCGGTCTGCATTCATATCAATGCGTGATATACAATACATTATATTCCTGATGTTTTGTAAAGCTGTGTTCTGTAATTTGGCCACTGGATGGCAGTGTTTGTTAAAGAAATCGGTATCCCGTCGCATAAGACCAGATAATTAACATTTTTGCTTTCAATAAACGCATTGTGTTCGCAAGTGTTTCATTAAAGCAATAAGACACTCGAGGTTGTGCATTATTGTGAATAAATCACGGGAAAGCGGTGTAACTGTACTCCGCTGTGCGTCGGACCTAATAACCCCTTTTTTCGGTAATTTATTAACAATGCCACACCCTCTAGTACCTTATTGCTTTATTAACCTTTAAAAACAAAACAATAGCAGTGCACATCTCAGCAGAGAAGTGGCCCCCTCCGTCCCAAAGTTTTCGTCCGGAGACGAAGTGAGCGACGGCGACGGACATCGTGCGAGAGCAGTTTTGGCCAGGCAGTGCAAAAACAGTGTAAGCAAAACCACCATGGACACAGTGACGGCGAGGTAAAACGACCCCCGTGTTTATTCTGCGATGAATGAAAAGCAAGCAAAGCTTGACAAAAGAAAGAGGCTTACCTTTGGAAAACCACTCATCTGTTACACGGTAGGGGACAGAACGAGCAGTCGGAAGAGATCGGACAAACGGCACAGGACAGGACAGACAGGGAGAGAGAATTTCAGTAAGAGAAAGCAGAGCAACGGAGTGCCCCAGCCACCACACGCAACCAAGCGGGCATTCAGACAATATAACACAATAATGCTGATGAATGCAGTTTCACCGGCGCTCATGCAGGACGGTGCAGAAACTGCATCATTAATGGCATGATTGCATGATCACGAACTGCATGAACACCGAACACGAGGACACACTCGCTCCACGGGACATCCGAGTCCCGCTTCACTCGACGCCAAAGCAAACACGACGACTGGGTTTCAGCGTCGCGCGAGTACACAAACCTTTGCCCTTGCGTGAGCTGAAACAGCCGCCCTTTTGATTAGCAGGGGCGTGGCTTTGGGCCATGGGTGTGTTCTCCTGGTAGCGCTCGCAGCCCGGCACCTCTCGATGCACCTGATAGGACAGATTCCTCAAGAGACAGACGCTGTTCTCGACCAGCTGCGACAGAGAAACACAGGGAGCTCGGATTAGCGGACTGCCCCGGGCGGCGCCCGAATGTGGACATAACGCGGACGTGGCGTTACCTTGTTGTCCACGTCCTTGCAGTTGATCTGGGACTGCACGATGTACATGAGCGAGTCCACCAGGCCGCTGCATTCCCGTAGTTTCCTCCTGGCCTCGCTCCTCTCCGAACTCACGTTCCTGGGAAATGCAGAGGGGGCATCACGTACCATGCAAACTACACTTGATACACAACACGCATCATTATACAGAATTTAACTCCCCCTTCCCTCCCTAAAAAAAAAAAAAAAAAAAAAAAAAAAACCCGCAGGAGCCAAGAAACTTCAGCCTGCTGGAGATTAAATTAGCAGGAACCATTTCCCACAGTTCTTTCTGTAGGCAAAACAGGAGCATCTCAAAGGCGAGCACTCAGGAGAAATAAGTGGATTTAGAGATCACGTTTCTCCTCCTGACACCCCCCCCACCACCACCACCCCCTCAGTCATCCCGTCACTCCTACAAAAGAATTTTTCGACATAGTGAAATAACATTAGGCTTCTTGCACAATGCGAAAAGAATTTCCCTTTTAACTTCCCTTCTTTCTTGCTCACAGGAACGAGGCTTCCTCTCGACTGAACACACACACACACACACACACCTCATCTCCAAAACCACTACAATTTCCCGAATAGCTCCAGACCAACATTAAGATGAATATACATTTATTCAAGTACCCCCTCCCCTGTACCCGTACCTCAGGCAGCCCGCCGTGTTGGTCAGGGCCATCTCCCATTCCAAGTGACGGGGTTTGCAGGTCTCCTCACCCCCGCTGTTCCCCCGTTCCCAGCCAGAGTGTGGCACCATTACTTCATCAGACAGTGCGTGAAGAGCGTGGTCCACAATCTCCATCTTCACCGAGTCGTGGGAGGACAGGTTCCACAGAGTGCCTGAGGAGACAGGAAGTCATTACTGACCCGAAGGAAATCGTGCTGCAAGTACAGAGTAGAATAATGCATTGAGGTTCGAGAGGTTGTGGATTATTGGGAATAAATCACGGGACTGTTATTTGTGTTATTGTCAATGATGTCACGGCTGGACAAACGGCGCAGCCAATCGGATGTAAGGACCGGAACTATAAGATAATGCATGTACTGTATTGTAGCTCATACAGGCTCTTTATTAAAGGTATGGCTGAGGGGGTTAGGAGGCATGTACCTGTGATGTTATCAGTGAGGTCCTGGTCTCTCGTCTTCCTCAGCAGGCGCACCAGAGCGGGAATCCCGTCACAGTTCTTGATGGCGATTTTGTTGTCGGGATCCCGTCCGAAGGAGATGTTCTTAAGAGCGCCGCAGGCCGCGTAATGCACTTCTTTCTTTGGGTTGTCCAACATGGACACCAGAGCAGGGATGCCTTTCAGACGTCTGACTTCTGACTTTACCTGCAAACAGGATGCGAGGGGTATTAATAACAGCTCATCTCATGTAGTTTACAGTATAGATGGTTTTCTCCATAACTTCTGACTTGTGATGTTCTCATTTGTAAATCGCTTAGGATAAAAGCGTCGGCTAAACGACTAAATGTAAATGATCCGGACTCTGAATTCAGGCTTTTTTTTTTTTTTTTTTTAATAAAACTATTCTCTGAAATACAGACAACCGGAAGGAACCAGCTTAACAAACAATAAACGTTACACAATACAAGTGTTTACATCCACTCCCGGTTCGAAAGACTTAATTTATTAAATGGAATGTGTAAATTATTTAGACATACGAACAAAGCAAAGGGTTGAATGTGGTGGTGGTGGGAACCCCCCCTATATGGGTAACCAGTCTATCCCAAGGTGGATGTACCAATGAACATTCACAGACATTCAAACCTATGGGAAAATTAAGAGAATCCATATGGACGTGTTGGACAGTGTGTGTGTGCCTGTGCAAGGGAGGGGATGGGACCTGCTAAATTCACAAAAAAAAAAAAAAAAAAAAAAAACATTATTAATAATAATAATAAATAAGTCAATCTGCTCACTCCGTGGGTTCGAACCCAGGACTTATTTTAAGATTTAGCCCATGGAGAAATAAGAGTACCACACGTCCACAATAATCTAGAGTATCTATATCAATATAAGTAAGACCTAGCGGGGATTGAACGCAGCTTCAATGGCCATCTGTTTACCTAAATCGGTGCCTGTGTTGCCAGTATTGAAACCACTCCCATTTAACCAAGCGATGTGAAGCGAACCAGTGTCCACATCAAAGGAAATGCCAAAATATCCAGAGGAGCCAGTCGCACTGCGTGAGGGTGTGAACACGCACCTTGTCGTTTTTAAATGTGAGATGTTGGAGGTAAGCGGCGGCGTTGCTTTTGACGGGATCCAAACGGTAGTTGAGCATGGCGATGACCTCGGGGAGTTCCGGCTGCCGCCATGAGGTGGGCGCGGGGCCTTTTCGCAGAGTGCTGTCCAACGAGGCCATGCTTCCCCTTTCTCCTTGTGCCAGAGGAGCGCCCCCTCCCCAGTAATACATATCCCCCGCTACACTTATATCTCCATCCAGAGTTCCTTCATAGGACCTACAGGCCAACATCGAAAAGCCAACAGCAATGAGCTCCTGTGACTTCAGAACCACATCCCGTAACGCAACACTACACACTCACCCCGTCCTGCGTGGAGGTGCTGGATGGTGTCCCAGACGGGGCATGGTGCTGTAGTGAATGGGCCCCATGCCGTAATCAGGCTCATCGTATCCCAGGCTCCTCTGGTCGTCCTCGAGACCGTAAGACTCTGGGACGAAGCGCTGTAGACCGGATATCTCCATGGCACTGCCCATGCGTCCCACCTGCGGTTGGGCGGCGTAGGGGTCCAGCTGGGGCCTGCTGTGGACACGGTAGCCCGCATCAAGTGTTCTGTATCCATCCACAGGTCTGCAGAGACAACGATATGTAAATAGGGCAGTTATTTTTAGGCGGATTACATTATGCGGCAACGTCAGCTATGGCATCAACAGTGAACGTGGAGTTCCTGTATAGAGGGTAAGACTGAAGCCTGAAAGTTAGAGAGCATATTAAAAAGTTATAAGTCTCTAAAAATATGTCCGGCTCATCGCCGCTTTAAAGCCCCCTTTGATGCTACAGCCTGTGGAAAGCAAAACAAACTGTGCTGTCTAGAAGCTTCAGGAATGATTCAATCACGGGCTTCATCTGGCTCATGCACACACACACACACACACACACACACACGGGCAGGACAGCTTTCCACCAAGTGAGTCATGGCTGCCCAGACATTGTGACCTGCAGCTTGTAGAAATGCAAAGGCGGGCATTACGTTAGTGTGAGGAAGCATGTGATGACCCTTGCCCGTCTTGCTCATGTAACAGGGAGGAAATGCGTAATAGGTGGGAACAGGAAATGACTTAATCAGAGGGGAAATGGGATTAAATAATAAACAAAAGAAAAGTAAAGGATCAATAATTAAAAAAAAATAAATAAAAAAAAAAAACACTAGACCTCTGAAGGTGCTGAAACGAAGATTAAAGATGCCCCCCGCTCACCTGTAGCGTTCATCCATGTGGGCCCGTCGAGTGAGGCTGGCGTATGCATCAGGGGGAGGGACGCCTCGATAATCATCGTAGCCCCCTGGGGGACCGTAGTGGTAGTTTCGAGGGACGGTGGCAGTGGGATAGTCCATGGGCCCACCTGGTTGCCTGTATATGCGTTCCATTGGGGCGTTATAACCGCTCATACCAGTGATGGACCCCGTGCCGTCCAGGGACATTGTGTCGGAGACTGAGGGGATGACTGTGCGAGTGGTTGTCGTCTTTGTGACCTTCTTAACCTCGAGATCAAACAGAATTTATTATTGTTGGAATACAATACTCCTCCTCGATCCCCCTCGTGTCTGCTTCCTAAAATATTACTAACTTTTGCTTATTTCATATAGAAGCACATGTATGAGGTCACACTTTAAATGTTGGAGGCGATGGCCTGGCGCCCTCAGTTGCAGTTCTAATTTATCTCACTGATGCTCAGCATATTTAAGGTCAGATTTGAGCATGGTCATGCTATAACCAACAAAATCTGACCTTCCCTAAACTTTTCCCAGGATCCGTAACGCATTAAATTGTCCAACATGCCCGTCTATGAGCTTTTGTTTTACACATCAGTAGCAATGGGACTGAACAGAACACGAGAATTAAAATGATTAAGAGGCGATCCTAATACTTTTGCTCAGTGGACTTCAACCTCGACTTAATACTCACTGTGGTTTCTGTACGCCGTGTGGTGCCGTCGTCGCCGGTTTCAACAGAGATGACTGGCATCGTGTCCTGAGGTCCCTCCTCCACTGTCACAGTCTCAACAAGATGACCTGGGTCCAACATCCTGTACTGTAGAGGGCAAGCACATACACACACATACCACAAACAACTGTCAGCAACTTAACAGAAGCTGCAGCGCATTTCCTCGTCTTTAACCCCCCCCCCCCCCGATCACCAAACCCTCACTCACCTGAGTGCCGTTGATGTAGCCGTCGTTTATTTTGAGACGCTCCAACTCTGCATCACCAGGGATACGCCCGTTCTGGAGAAAATGAGACATGGAGCTTTACACAGAGTTGAAATGAGAACAGAGAAGGAACTCGGTGGACACAGACAAACCACGGGGACACAGACTCAGTATTAGAATGATTGTGGTTTCCATAGCAAATATGATCAAACAAAATGACTATAGATCTTCACAACATTTCAAATCAATAACATATTAAGAAATTTTCTAGGACACTAACACCTCACATCCTTGGTCCCCCGTTTGTATGTCTACACTTCTCGGACTGCTTTCTACACTTTACTCACTTAAATAGAAAATATTCTGTGCGGTCAGGCACCGATTTCTGACCAGAGAAACAGTTTTACTGTGTCCATTCAATAGCACTCACAATTATACCTTTATTAACTTGAAGCTTCGTTGACGTGGAAATAAGAGGGCCTTCCCCAAACTATTAGCACAAAGTTGGAAGCATGGCCATGTATTTCAGTCAACCTTAATAGGTGGGTCCCATTGCCTTTATCCATAAGTGAATGTCCACTATTACTACTGGCTGTGTGTGTATATATATATATATATATACACACACACACACACACACACACATACACAAAATATATTAAAAAAAAACTCTGAATATAAGGTTAGTATTGTTGCCATGACAACCCCCCCCCACTTATCTATGCCAAAGTTTTACTATAGTTAAAAAAAAAAAAAAAAAAAAACTATAAACATCTTTTCAATGTATGAGTTATTTGTGTCACAAAGACCGTAGTACACATTCCATCCAATAGAGGGAGTCGCTGAGCTGAAAGAGGCTCTAGGTGGTGCCCAGGCGTGACACAACCTGTCAGCAGGTAGGCCAGAAGCCAGCTCGCCATTTTAACTTCCACAACCAAGTCAACATAAAGTAGATAAGGACGACAGGGACATTCAAACCCATCTCGCTCCTCATACTCTCATAAATAAAAAAAATAAATAAAATTCCACACAGCACTATGCACCAAGTGAATCATTTAAACCAAATTAAAAATCTGACACGGTGTAATAAAATGGTTCCACCCACACGATCCAGGGAGTGGCAGGTGTCATCGCAGGCTGAGGGCAGACAGGAGGATGATAACTGAAACATGACTGCATGAGGTTGAGCAACATCCGCTGAGTTTTAAGGCTCTCTCCCTCACTCTCTCACCCTCCCTCACTGACGGAACCTGTTCCTTATCTCTGGTTCAGCCATACATCCCATCAGTGCTATTAGGGGCTTTCTACCCATATGGACCACAGATTTGTCTAAACTTGTCGACATGACTATGGGAGTGAAAGTGCAGCGACTCATTTCCTT
Source organism: Corydoras maculifer (assembly GCA_019802435.1). Classification (NCBI taxonomy): domain Eukaryota; kingdom Metazoa; phylum Chordata; class Actinopteri; order Siluriformes; family Callichthyidae; genus Corydoras; species Corydoras maculifer. The sequence goes on from JAFMOD010000113.1 coordinate 1,603,409, forward strand.
ACAAGGCAAAAACCACAGAAGCTCGACCGCACACTTAATATGCTTTAAAAAAAAAGTCCTCAATAAAATGCAGCATTTCCATAATTCATGTTTAATTCTGTCTATTCAGCTGTTATTTTACTCCAAGTTTCACTTTCAGCCACGAGAAACCCACAGCTCGTTTCATGCCACCAGCTGAGTGAGAGAGAAAGAGAGAGAGAGAGAGAGAGAGATACGGCAAATATGCTAGATCTAATCGAGGAACCCCTTATGAACCGCAGAGCATCGGCCGGGTTTTGAAAATTTCTCAACGTCGTGCTCTGAATTCTTCATATATCATGAGGCTGACTGGTCACACCGTGTCCCTGCACTGTGCTGGCTCACACTTTGCCCCAACTAAGGGAAGAACGCTGCACATTTTAGTGTGTCGAGGAATTCTTGGCATTCAATCAGAGGGGGCAGGTCAGACACAGATGTTCGGCGATAAGGTGGTGTTGAGGGTTAAAGTCGGGGCTCCATGTGAGTCAGACCCTGGCTTAACAGATGGATGGGGGCTGTATAACGACTGTCCCCCACCATCCGGTTGGGATACCTGCAAGGTGCTTTGGATAAAAGTGTAACGAACATGCCGGGTAAATAGAGTAAAGGATGTTGAAAGTGTTCTAAACGGGTGCATGGTTGCGGTTTCTTGCCCTCATCATGAATGCATTCCATAACAAGGGCACATACATAAGCACATATAGAGACACATGACTGCTAATAATATTAGTGTGTGTGTGTGTGAATATATATATATATATATATATATATATATATATATATATATATATAT
>JAFMOD010000113.1:1618431-1636797 GCA_019802435.1 Corydoras maculifer
TATATATATATATATATATATATATATATATTCATTCATTCATTCATTCATTATCTCCCGCTTTGTCCTCTATTAGGGTCGCGGTGGTGTTCCCCATGCCCATCCAGGGGAGAACGTTTCGGGCGCTGGGCAGATAGACCCAGGACAGGGCGCCAATCCATCGCTGGGCACACACTCACTCACACACACACTATGGGGCAATTTGGAGAACTCAATTGACTTAATCCATGTTTTTGGACTGTGGGAGGAAACCGGAGAACCCGGAGGAAACCCACGCGGACACGGGGAGAACATGGAAACTCCACCCAGATGGGGATTCGAACCGGGAATCCCTAGCACTGAGAGGCGAACGTGCTAACCACTAAGCCACCGTGCCGCCTATATATATATATATATATATATATATATATATATATATATATATATATACACACACACACACACATACACACACATATACACACATATAAATAAATAAAAAGAAAAAGCACAGTTCAATTTACCAAATAGTCCATACTCTTAGAACCACCCGCAGCAGTCGGTAACGTCCCTGTACCCCCTGGGAAAGGAAACAGAAGTCTTGTTTCCTTATTTATAAATCATTTATTTACCTTGAAAAGAAACATTCAGACATGCTGCTGGCAATCAGAATTAATCATTACTGATATTCAATGCAAACACTCTTATTTTCCATGTCAATAAGTAACTGCTTCAGGGCAAGACGCCTCAATACGCCAATTAAATAAACACGATTTCTAAAATTAACCGCAAACTCAAGACCAGACAAACAAAAAACAACCTCGTTCTAAATAATAGTTCCAAAATTAATTATCTTGTCACGTATAAATGATCTCCTTCAAGGTGTCTGAACTTAGGAATACTTTGTCTCCAGATGGTTGGTGCAGTCAATGCACCTCTCCTCCCCTCTGTGTTTAACCCTAATTAACGGTGTATTGATAAAAACTATAATTAGGATGTTATAGAGAGCCCTCGTGTCTTTGTAGCCTTCTTGTTCTTGCTTATGCAAGCTGTTCAAGTCAGTGAGCGTAGCCTTATTTCAGTTGTTGTAACAATGAGGTCAAACGTGCTTGGGTTAAATGAGTTTGTACTCACATGTATGGTATTTAATTAATCTTACCATGTTAAAACTGACACTACAGGTTTTATCGATGGTGTCATTTGAAGACAGAGACATTCTGCAGTGAGGGGTTGTACATTTTCGTAGTACTTGCTTGGCCGTAGTGGGTTCGGCAAATCTTACAATGTGTGATGCTCTCACCCTTATTGGGGAGGCATGTGTTACCACTGGTTTTACTGAAGTCCATGGTCCATGCGACTTGGCTTCAGCAAACTAACATCAACACTAAGTTTATTTTAATAGTTTGTTGTGGCTGTGATTTGCTGCTAGTTAAACTATTACTTGGATATTAATTAGCTGTCTATGGAATATTAAGGACATGCAGCCAATACCCTAACAAGGGAAAAAGATTGTAACAAGACACTGGAAGGACAACAAAATTTTAAAACATGGACCAACACTGGCCACAAAAACAGAAACGGCTACAGGTTCGAGAACCTGGCCAAAAGGATGGGGTCCTTTAGGTACAAATACTGTGCATCAGCTTCATTAATAAAGAGAATTAAAGTGAACAGGAGGATGAAAACATTTAACCTATACATTTTGGAATACCATCAATGGTAATGAAATTTGCATGGGTTGCAGTGGAGCTTACGTGTCAGTACGATTACAGCAGAGTGTCTGAAAGCAGCTCACTCAAAGTCCGAGCAGCTACATTAGTCGTGGTTTCAGAAATAGCAGTTGGCTGGACCTCAGTAAGCACTTCCCGTATGCTGGCTTATCTGGTTTTGTGCCTTTCTGCTCAGACTTTTATCGCCAACAATGCTGCCACGATGGCCATGGTCCAACTTCGGACATGTGGCACCCAGTTATGCCAGATGGAGCGATAACTGGCCTGCTGCACACACGACACAATAGCTGGATCAGCTGGGGCTTGATGTGCACAGAGATCCAGAGAGGTTCTGGTGAAGGGCCTGTTTAGCTTCCAGTTCTAAATCCATCACAACCCTATAATTTAAACCTCTAATATTTCCTACTTGCTAACGTTCCCAGAAATGAGTTCCTTCATATCCACTCCTCAAACTGTTTGGGGATTAAGGCCTTAAGCAATGTTTGACCATCGTCTAGGTCTGATTCACTTGTGTTGGCACCTTGTCATCACATGTTAAATGTCTGTCATGACAACACATCACTCAGACCTGAGCTGGAGGTCTTGATGGACATGGCAAAACATGATCTACTTGGCCCCACCCAAATGCTCTTCTTGATAGGACCAACTTAAAATGTAATGGCATATTATCTTTGGTAGGTGTCAATATTTCTGTCATAATTCCTTTACTTTAAACAAAAACATACCATTTATTAAAATAACACGTGGGCCTGCATTACGAACAGAGGCATGAAAGTGTGGCTTGTTAGAAATACGCAATGCAATGCCACAACCGCACGCTGCACTGCTCTTGCTTTTTATTCTTGGGCCAAATTTTTTCATGTGCAGGTTGGCAAATTAATTGAGTAAGTTTGTAAAACAAATTAAGTATTTAAAATAAATAACCCGGCAAGGGTGGCTTAGTGGTGAGCACGTTTGCCTCTCAGCGCTAGGGATTCCCAGTTCGAATCCCAATCTGGCTGAAGTTTCCATGTTCTCCCCGTGTCCGCGTGGGTTTCCTCCGTGTTCCTCCCACTGTCCAAAACACATGGATCAAGTCAATTGAGTTCTCCAAATTGCCCCATATAGAGTGCGTTTGTGTGAGTGAGAATGTGCCCAGTGATCAATTGCCCCCCTGTCCTGGGTGTACCTGCCCAGCGCCCCGAGACGTTCTCCCCTGTATGGGCATGGGCGAACACCCCCCCCACCCCTACGCGAACCTAACAGAGGATAAAGCGGAAGATAATGGATGGATGGATGGTATATAAAGCACCATCTAAAAGTCATAAGATTAAAAGTTATCAAAGCCAACAAAAATAGAACTGAGAAAAAAAAAAAGTTACAGGAATAGAAGTACCATAAACGACGTACTGGTTGCACATATGCAGTCAGACCGCGAAGCAGCACCAACATCCTAACCGATAAATCATAGACGAGAGAGAGAGAAAGTGTGTGCTGATCTGCACTTGCTCATTAGCACCAGTTTGCTGAGATGAGTATGAAGCAGGGTGTGAGTGGCAGGTGAGAACTCTATTCCTGGCACATTGCTGTACGTGTCAAAGCTCTCCAAACCCCCCAAAAAAGCTAAACTAATCCAGAGCTGGAGACTTTAAAATGGTTATATGACAAAGTGAGAAACCGGATTTCTTAAACAGAGGAACGGGCTTTATTTAAATACCCTGCTGTCGCCTTGCGATCCTGGATGTGTCACGATCTCTCCCTCTACGTCATGAGATGTTCCAGCTTATAATGTCTGCACATGTTGCATTGATTACCTCTAATCAACGTCATCAGCTCTGCGGGTGTTTGAATGTCACAGTGGTGCAGCGGTTAGTTATCCAAGTCCAAGGTTCTCACGTGGGGTGAGTATTGGTTCTCACTTGTGTTTCCCACCTCATCACTGGGTAACCAGGTGGCAGACATTACCCATAACCTTTAAGGAACAGCCTTTTTGTTTTTTGGCTTCCAATCACAAATGTAAAGATGTTTTCTTTGTTTATTTAAGACTTTGAATCTGAATAGCCTCATTTCACTGCAGGACCAATTACAAGCCATACAGTCATAGGGGCAATTGGGCGTGGCGAGTTTACCTAAATTAGGAGGAACCAAAAAAGTTAAGAATAAAACCTGGAGAAGAGGTCGAGGAATCAAACCAGACCGTCATTACAGCGATGGACCATATAGAAGACGATGCACAAAACAAACATCGTACACGTCATTTTGATTTCAAGCGCATTTTATTGCCGCGGGTAACATTTGGTTTCTATTCTTTCTCTTATGAAAATAAAAAGCGTTCAGTTCGTGGTTTCCTCGCGCAGCAGAACGCCGTATGTCAGCACAAATCGTCGGCACAGCTCCACGAATCAAGTAAATTAGATGTTCCTTTACTAATCGGTTTACTACGCAGTGGACGGTGAACGAGCTCATGAGTGGACCGTCCCTAAAATGTCTAATGGGGACTGTCCGAGCTTCGTCTCGAGTCAGGATAACGGATGGGTCGAGCGCAAGCCAAACGGGGGAAAAAAAACCCCAAAAAGAATAAGACGCAGGGAGCAGAGAAATGGCAGTCGCGCTCGAACAAAACCAGCCGGCCAAGAAAAGGAATCGCAAACAGAAGCTTCTAAAATAAGAGGCAGCCCAAAACGGAAGGCGTACTCATGCCAAGGTCAGAGCCGTGCTCCTGAAACAGCACAGCTGCAGTGAGTTTGCCCCACCTGTAAGTACTGTTAGCTGCATACAGATCGGCGTGCTGCTTTTGGGGGGGAAGCGGGGTGGGGGGGGCTAATATGTTTGCAGCTGTCCATTTGGTGTTAAAAGGAACAATAGAAAATGTGTCCACGAGTGAGGCTGCGGGGTGGGCGGGGCGTGTCTGTGGGCAGCTGTCCTTGAGCATAATAGACACAGCACTGGTTCGTTATCAGCTCCCGAAACTGTTTTCTAACCTTGTTCCAAAACATTCCTTACAACAAAGCACACATGCGCCTGTGAAAACAGACAATGGGGGCGAGCGTGCGCATGCGCGCTCACATTCCGGCGCCGTGTGACTACGTGTTGGATCCTGCCTCGGTCTCGATTTATGCAGGTTAAGAATTCCTAAAAGGTCCTTGTGCTGTGCCGATACGAAACCCCCTTTTTTTGTGCAAAAACACCCCCCCAAACACCCCCCCCACCCTCGATCTTGGTCCCATTTCTCCCCTCAGCCTGATTCAGTGGTGCAGCAATGAGTCAGACAGGCCGTCTGACGGGAGTTTCTGTGACGCACCGCCTTTCCTGTAACACTATGCTCGCGTACACCTGTGAACTCAGAGTTACTAATGAACGCGACACCTGTAATATCAAGCGTTCGGCGGGGGGTGGGTGGGTGGGGAAGCGGTTTCGCACCGACGTTTCAACGCCATCCACTCTGTGACCTCAGCGCAGCGGCCGACCCGTCGGCACGTCCTTGGCGTCGCTCCGAATGGCAAACAATGACTGGATTCAAAACATTTGCAGCAAAATGACAGTGAGCCACCACACCAACAATCACGGCCTAATACCCCGAGCTTATCTTCAAAGGATTGCTTTTCAAAGCACACCTTGAAGACAGATACTCCGTGGTTATAATCAAGGCTGTGATGAGCACTGTGCTTTTGTCCAAGGTTGTGTCTTCAACTCAAACGCTGGCTTCCTATGAACTATATGGATGAAAGTATCAGGACACACCTCTTAGACCCCCAACACGCTGCATTCAGTCCCATTGCCTCAGATGTAAAATAATAATAATAATAATAATAATAAAATAAAATCAAGCACCTAACCGCAGATTACTGAGTGTGTTTAACTATGAGAACAGTTTAGGGAAGGCCCTTTTAGATCTGTGCACTTTGAGTGCTTATCACAGAGCACTGAACTCATCTGGCAACCCAACCAGACTTTTATAGACTCTCTTTTCATTAACAGAAAGGTAACTATCTGGCAACAAAACTACACACGAATCTTATGCCAGCAGTAAGAATGCGACAATTCATCGTTTTCACAATTAGTGATCAAACATTACAAAACCAAGTTCTCTTAAAAATGGATATGAAATGTAACATTAAATTCTACTTTGATTCCCACAATAAACTTATAATACAACTTATTTTGTTGTCTTTTTTCCAATAGCAAAATGTTATTTTGTGCTTACTTTACATAACGTGCATCAGAAACCGCAAATCATAAATCATTTTTATTTTAAAATCCTGTTAAAAAATTTTCACCACATGCCTAGATAGCAGAGAGCGGGACGATGGAACATTGGTTCTTAAACAGGATGAACGAGGTCATGTTGACATTCTCCCAAAGTGGGTTTGCTCATACAGTGCTACAACATGGGTGTATTGATTCAGAAATAGCTCTGTGTCGATGCGTCTGTCTGCCCTGCAGTGGACGAGCATCCTGACTAAAAGTTTCCTGCCCCCAGACCTAGAAGCTTCTGTCCCCCCAGCTAATCCAATCATGATAGGCGTATTAGAAAAGTAATAAATACACCAATAGGTGTTGAAATCCTTTAATTTATATCAACAATCATTATAAATAGTGTGTGGGTGATTATATACAAGTAGGAGACTCCAGTCCTCTCCTGGGTAAAATGTACATAGAGACGGACAGATCCAATATGACGGCCAAGTTTAAAACTAATCTATGTTTAGTCCCTGAGCGCCAACGGCTCCCCTAACACCCGCCTACAGTGTTTAAGTAAGGGACCTCCTGCCTCCATGGTGTTAAGAGCTAAAATCCAGACAGCTGGTGAATAGAGATGGCAACATGTAGAAGTTGTGAGTTATAGCTGGTGTGTCCACTGTGTTCCTGCAGGATCAAACCACGCCACAGTGACTGATCGGACACGACTGTAAGCCATCCTAAATGATGAAGTGCGTGCAAGTGGCGATCGGTGCATACCATAGAGCACAGATGTAGAGGCCAGTCAACTGGGTGCTCAACCGGAGTCCAGCAGCATGGCAGCTGCTCCCCTCTAAACCCCAAGTGTCAGCAGAATCCTGTCAGCTATTAATTATTATTTTAATGCCGTTACTTTTTGTAATGCTGCACCGCAAGCCTCCGTCATGCCCTGCACCACAACATGCAGTGTGCATGCGTGCAGAGCACCTCTTACATTATAAAGTACTTTAAAAGCTGCTGTATAACGTCAGAGAACTCAGTTTCGCTAATGAAGGATGATTTTACAGGTCAATAAACCACAAGTGAAACAGTATTTCTCTCCAGCTGATAAGTAATGTTTATTTTGGGAAGCTGCAGATAATGAAAAATCAAAGCTCTACTGAATAAGCGCCAACGCTGTGCCGGTGTAATTAGTGTGTTAAAAAAAAGAAAAAAAAGAAAGAAAGAAAAACACAAATATACGACACTACTAGCATATCAGAGGACTCACTCGCAGACCATAATGGCTTTATGATGTATTGTTATAGCATCAAGCTCATTATGTGCATGAGCAGCAGTCAGACTGCATTATATGCATCATTAATTACACTCAGTTTTAATCTGAAGAAAAGTAACGATAACTTCGTAGTGTTTAAATATAATAGAGAAAACCCATTATATATCCAACCCAACCATTTAAAATGCTTCACCCCTTTTTCCATCACCCCCCACCCCCAATATCACACAACCACGCCTTAAATCTAGAGACCCTCCACAAGAGCAGTTTAAAAAAAAAAAAAAAAAAAACTAATCACCTTGCAGCAAAACAAATGTTGGTTTGTTAAAAGACATACATACTGGAGACAAAAAAAAAAATTATATCCCATTGTTAGGCCACTTTATTAGGTAAATTATCCATTTTCGGCTCACACTTATCGTCTCCGCTTAGCATATAGATGGACTTTGTAGTTCTCCAGTGAACTTCTGTAGTCCACCTGACCAGGACCCCCACTGAACATCCCCACTGGGGGAGTATTTGGTTAATGCATGACTCTCAGTATTGTAATTATTGTATAAAGACTGGGTGGTGTGTTTGTGTGTATCGCTGGTACAACAGAGAAGTGCTACTAGAGGTTTTGGTTAGGGTGTTACCAGCGGTTGCCAGTGTGGGGTTCTTGAGCGACGTCCTTAACCCTTATTTATGCAGAGGTTCTGGATCATGGCTGAACCTGTGCTCTAAGCCTAAACATCATGTTGGGATCACGACAAAAGACATCTACATTATGGCCCCACCCTATGGATGTGAGAAACCTGCTCTGGTGGTCCTGTGGTTTCGCCTATGAGAAAACAAATCTGGGAATTCCTTCGTACAAAGGAGAAAAAGGGATAATCTACAGTCTGTGATTGGTAAGACTACAAAGTAGGAGCGTAGTCAGACCTAATAAAGTCACAAATAGTTGAATATTCATACTAAAACCATAAACACTCCAAATTTAGCCACAGAACCAAAAGTCAGCCTTTTTAATAACCTTGGCAAGTTGTGCGAAGAGAACAATAGCAGCCTGACCACTCGCATTTATACAAAACAATAGCGAAAGGTAAGTTACTACAGAAACAGGAACCTCATGATACTCACTCAAACAATGACACTGTCCAAAGATCCGGGGTCATTGTGTGTGTGTTTCACACTCCGGTTATTAACGCTGACCTAACCCGCTAAAGGTTAAAAACTCGGAAGCGACGAAGGCCGTGCGAATGTTACATTAAGTCCTGATAAAATAAGGATTGAGGGGGGGGGGGGGAGACACCAACATCAGAGAATAACGCATGCACATGTACTGCGGCATGTGGGCCAAATATACCGAGGGCCGAATCATTTACACCTAGTCCTCAGGTCCCATCAATCACACAACTGCTGGGTAGCAGAACAATCTGGGAGTGTCTGACTGCGTTTAAATTGCGAAAGTGCAAAGCCAATCTCTTTGCCTTGGCCACAATCCAGAATAACGTCTCTGAACTTTGGAACACACAGCCGCTCAATGGCTGCCTGTGACCAAACCGTGGGCACACTCGCATATCAGCGTTTTTATTGTGCACCGCACAAGTAGTAGTCTTTTAGGTACGACCAGGAAATGAGCCAACCGAGGACGTGGTCATATTCAGGCAGGATATACACTTATGTGGATAAAACCGTATTGGGACACGCCCTTTTTAAAAAAAATAAAATAAAAAAATAATTAAAAAATCACTGCATTCAGGATGATCCACAGGGTTACAGGTCTGTGTGTTAAGGATAACTGTATGGACTATTGAGAAGGTCATTTCAAATGTTTTCAACATTAAATCGGTTCTCCTGCACAAAGCAAGACCTTTGAAGTCAAAGTTGGGCGAGTTCGATGGGTAAGAACTTGACCCACATCAGGCCCAGACTTCAGCCCATTTGGGACGAACTGGAACTGAGATCGTGAGCCGGGTAAAATGGGCTCAAATGACCGCAGAGACCTGAAAGGCTTGAACGGGAAAGCAGATTCAATTCAGCTACCAAACTTTTCTTCAACTGTTCTATTTTACATATTCTAAACCCGACTCTCCGTTTGCGCCGACGGTCTGAAGTGACCACAAACTGATGCCGGGAGGCCGCTGTGTTTCAAGTGTGCTCCACAAGGCCTTCCGTATTTGCACGACACACCCTTGTAACTGTAAACCCAGTCATTACACTGTTAAAAAAGCTCTTCTAAGAGAAAAGAACCAAGAGGGGAAAAAAAAAAGAAAATGCAGCAGCACTCTGGCTCTTGCAGAGATCGTACACACGACAAAACTGTTCACGTTCAATACGAAACCGTACTGCCACAAACAAGCAAGCAGAAACACGTCCTTCCTCTTCTCACCCTCACAGGTCAGAGGAGACACGCCCGTGTGCCGACCGGGAAAAGAAATACCAAACATTTCTCCATTTAAAGCAGTTAGAGGACAGATCCCCCCAAAGACCTCAAACACTCAGCGCTCATGGAGGATCTCACATCAAGATGCAAAAAAAATTTTTTAAAATCACTTCAGGATTAAAGTCACTCCTCTAAGACACACCTTACCTGGGGGGGTGTATTGTATGTAAATGCAAAGGAAAAATAAAAGCGGGCCACATAAGGCAGCACTGAACTACGCCTGTCCCTTCCCCCCACATACACACATTACCTACTCGACAGGTTCTTTGAAAAGTCCCGACTCCATTCAGACAGCTTGCCAGCTTCACCGCCGGATAACACAACCGATTTAAAAAAAAAAAAATGCCAAGACACGTCCGATTGTGAAAGCTTACACGCCCCGAACTTTACGTTTCCACCCGTAAAGCGGTTAAGAGTCAGGATTGACTTGACGGACCTTCGTACACTGACGAAGCAAAGAAATTTGTGTAGATAGTACAAGCTTTAAGACACTTTACATCCCAAACAACAACTCAAAAGCGTCCGAACACGTGTCTGATCTCGGTGCATGTGCTGTGAACGGCAGACGTCGCCGTCACACTTAAAAATTAAAGTCCATCTTGGTTAAGGCTACCATATTTATATACTTACACATTACACAGGTCAGTGTGCAACGAGTCAAATCAAACCTCTCCGTGTGACGTCCTTCGACTCAGAGCTCGGTTTGCTTGTTCAAAGAGCGACACGCCCAAAAACCCTGAAACCACGTGACTGTTTAAATAAATCATACACTACAGTTTATGGTACGTGTACAAATGTATTAGGACGCCCACAGCAGCTTCCCATTCCAACTCAGTCCTTTGCTTTTTTAACAACGACCACTTTTCCACAAGATTTAAAGGCAGTCTGAATCCCCTTCGGTCCATTCATTCATTCATTCATGAAGTCAAGACACCAGTGCTGGATGAAGGGATCTGGCTTGTCATTTTCATTCAGGATGGGTTGAGGTTAGTCCATAAGTCGCAAATAAATCTCACCCGACTGCAGACTTTATGGACCGTGCTTTATATACAAAGCACAAAGGTGTGTCCCAATACTTTTGTCTATATAGTGTATAAGGCATTTGATGTGGACTTCCATTCAGCAGGTTGGACTGCCTGTTAAAAGGTCGACACTCCCAAAGGTCTGAGAACAAGAGGTAAATAGACCCATCGTTTTTACAGCACAGTGGGTATAAAGTTTGTGGCTCCAAGAGATAAAAGAAATTGAAAACACAGACCTTAAGAGTTCTTTTTACATGGGTTATATATTAAACGTATTTTACATGTCCACGTTCCACGCATGTGGACAGAACTCGGCCATAAATGAAGTACTGGGGACTAGATCCCATCATCCAGCATCAACGTCAGACCTCATGAATGCTCTGCATTAAAAAAAAAACGGACCAAGATTTCCCACAGACATACTCCAAAATCCTGTAGAAAACCTTCACAGAAGAGTGGGGGCTCTTATAGCTGCAACAGGGCTGGAGGGCCAACTTAGAACGGGATCCCATAAACGTTACGCTATGTGTAATCTAAGGTGTTTCAATACTTTGGTTCAAATACTGGAGATTTATATATGATTCTGCATGGCATGAAGTGCTGGAGCCTATCCCAGCTTATGTAGCAAAAGGCAGGAAACCTGTAACAGGTCATGATGAAAAAAAATATATAAATATTATTAAAAATATAACAGTTGATAGTTTTATTCAAAACCGATATATAAATATATTTTTTTTAACTGTTAAACATATTGTAAATATAATATAAATATAATAAATATATTGGAAATCTATATTAAAAGTTCTGTCAGTATTACACGTGTCATAAGTAGTTTAACCATATCATAATAATTTTTATTATAACTTTAATGGTTATATAGAGTTCTGACATTATATTCACTGACAATTATTTTTATATTTAACAGTTAAAAACAAATATAAAAACAATATATATATATATATATATATATATATATATATATATATATATATATATTTTTTTTTTTTTAACCTAAATATATTGTTGGGGGAAACCTATATTAAAAGATCTGTCAGTATCACAAATGCCACAAGTAGTTTATCCATATTCTATTATTTTTTTATTATAACTTTAATGACATTATAGTCACTGACAATTATTTTTATATTTAACAGTTAAAAACACACACATATATATATATTTTTTGTTTGTTTTTTTTGTTTTTTTTAACTTAAATATATAGTTGGAGGAAACCTACAATAAAAGTTGTCAGTATCAAACGTGTCACAAGTAGATAAACCACATCCTATTAATTGTTATTATAACTTTAATGGTTATATAGTTCTGAATTATATACACTGACGTAATTCTTTCCCCCCCCACACACAAACACATTGTAAGGCACAAGAAAAGTTTAGAAGAATAACTAATAACTATTTTTTATATAAATTGGGAAAATCAGTTTTCACCTAGTTTTTTTTTATCCGTGATCATAAGGATCATAAGGAGAGGTTCTATTATATAGATATGAATAAAAATGATTTTAAAAGCAGCTTGAAGCGAGCCTTTGTCCGCACACACGGCCCTGTACGCGGTTCAATGTTCGTGCGACACAATTACAGAAGATTGTTTGTTTAAAGAAATATAAATAAAATAACTGGGGGGGGGGAGAGAGAAGCCTCTCCATGCCGCCAGCTCGACCATTAGCCAGGAGGCTAGCGCTCGGTTAGCACGGTGGCTAACGCCGAGGCATTCCTAACTTTCGACTCTTTACAAAGTCACGAACACGAACGAAGGGTTCCACGGAAGGCAGCCCACGCGAGGCAGAGCCACGGGAGCGGCGGGGGGAGGTGGTGGAGGTCTGTACCTGCGTGTCGTGGTGGAGCCGCCGCGCTGTGGCCTGTCGACGCTGCGCGGTGGAGCCGTTCGTAGGAAGCGGGCTGTAATTCCAACGCGTCCGCCAGCCGCACTGCCCGCCGAACTCACAGCGCTCCCTCAGACCACGTCCAGCGCCGCCATTCAGAGAGTGGAGCGAAGGGTGCAGAGGGGAAACGAAAACGAGAAGAAAAGCTCAGAAGCGCCGCGGTCTTCTCCCCAAAAAACGCACCGAGCTTCAGGCGGCCCACCTTCCGCGTCGCCTGCTCACTATTTAGAGGTGGGAGTCGATCCCGGAAAGGAGCCGATTCGCTCCGAAAGGAGTGGTTTTTCCAAGAATTGGGAATTGGGTGTCGACTCCGGAGATGTGGAGTCGATTCGGTGTCTCGGACGCTAGAATTGGTCATAAATGTAAAAAGTGATCAATTAAAAAAAAAAGTTAACAATTTATGAAAACAAATAACATTAAATTACAGTTACACTATACAAAGGGCGCCGATCTATCACTGGGCACACACACTCACTCACACAGACAAACAAACACGTTCTATATGGGGCAATTTAATAATAATAATAAAAAATAAAATAAATAAATAATAATAATAATAACAATAATACATTGTATTTATAATGGTGGCTTAGTGGTTGGTGTATCAATATACACGTGTAATAATAATCTGTGATTATAATCCCATAGACGGCACGCTTAGTGGTTGGCATGTTCTGCTCTCAGCGCTAGGGATTTCTGGTTCGGATCCCCATCTGGGTGGAGTTTCCATGTTCGCCCCGTGTCCACGTGGGTTTTCTCCCACAGTCCAAAAACATGGATCAAGGTCAATTGAGTTCTCCAAATTGCCTCATATAAAGTGTGTGTGTGTGTGTGAGTGAGTGTGTGCCCAGAGATAGATTGGTGTCCTGTCCTGGGTGTATCTGCCCAGCGCCTGAAACGTTCTCCCCTGGATGGGCATGGGGAACCCCCCGCGACCCTAATAGAGAATAAAGTGGAAGATAATGGATGGATGGACTATACAGAGGGCCGATCTATCACTGGGCACACACTCACTCACACAGACAAACACATTCTATATGGGGCAATTTCATAAAAATAAATAAATAAATTAATAATAATAATAATAATAATAATAAAATAGGCGGCGGCACGGTGGCTTAGTGGTTAGCACGTTCGCCTCTCAGCGCTAGGGATTCCCGGTTCGAATCCCCATCTGGGTGGAGTTTCCATGTTCTCCCAGTGTCTGCGTGGGTTTCCTCCGGGTTCTCCGGTTTCCTCCCGCAGTCCAAAAACATGGATCAAGTTAATTGAATTCTCAAAATTGCCCCGTTTAGAGTGTGTCTGTGTGAGTGAGTGTGTTCCCAGCGATGGATTGGCGCCCTGTCCTGGGTCTATCTGCCCAGCGCCTGAGATGTTCTCCCCTGGATGGGCATGGGGAACCCCACCGCGACCCTAATAGAGGATAAGCGGAAGATAATGATGAATAAAATAGGCGGCACAGTGGCTTGGTGGTTTAGCACATTTGTCTCTCGGCGCTAGGGATTCCTGGTTCGAATCCCCATCTGGGTGGAGGGTGGGGGTTTCCTCCCACAGTCCAAAAACATGGATCAAGGTCAACTGAATCCTCCAAATTGCCCCATGTAGAGTGTGTTTGTGAGAGCGTGTGTGCCCAGCAATAGATTGGCTTCCTGACCTGGGTGTATCTGCCCAGCGCCCGAAACGTTCTCCCCTAGATGGGCATGGGGAACCTCCCCCTCCCCGGGATCCAAACTCCCCGTGACCCCAATATAGGATTAAGTGGAAGATAATGGATTGAGATAATGGATTGAGTTTTTTTATATTATTAGGGGAAAACTGTTTTAAAAGATCGTTCAGTCTGTCGGTGTCTCGTGTGTAATAGGTGGTTTAATGATATTATATTTATTTTATTATCAGTTTAAGGGTTACATCGTTATATTTACGGTCTGCTGAAATCATTAAACACAGGAATCGGCTCTTCGAATCGAAGCGACCCAGTTTCAGCGAGTGGATTCGGAGCAGGAGTCGACTCTGAGGAGTAGGGAATCGAATGGCTCCATTCCACTTTTCTGTCTCCGGTGTCGGCTCAGTCTGGACCCTCCCTGCCTCCAAACCCGGCAGGGCGGAGCCCCGAACACCTTTCCCTTCGATTACCGCACAGTTCAAACACCTGCACCCCCTCCGGAGAGAAACAATTGACCCCGAAAACTGTGCGGGTTTGATTTGCGGGGTGAGGATCTGACGGGACGCGTCGTGTAAAGAACAGTTTCGTCACCTTCTTCAAACTGAGCGCCGACATCCAGCTGTTCCCACGTGTGCTCAGAGGCCACCTAGTGGCTGCAAACGTGTAGTGCAAACAGGGCAGCTTTTCATTCCATTCATTAATTAATTAATGTTCCATCCATTATCTTCCGCTTTATTCTCTATTAGGGTCGTGGGGGGGGGGGTTCCCCATGCCCATCCAGGGGAGAACGTTTCGGGCGCTGGGCAGATACACCCAGGACAGGACACCAACTATCACTGGGCACACACTCACACAGACACACTCTATATGGGGCAATTTGGAGAATTCAGTTGACTTCATCCATGTTTTTGGACTGTGGGAGGAAACCAGAGACCATTTAGTAGACCCTTTTATCCAAAGCGACTTACAAGGTGAGCACAGGGTTCATCACAACATCCCTGGAGCAATAAGGGTTAAGGGTCTTGCTCAGGACCCACAATAGTAACTTCAGTGGACCTGGGATTTGAACCCCCAACCTACAGATTAATAACCCAATGCCCCAACCACTGAGCTATGGTGCCCCAAACTATACACAGCCATGAAGTCAATACATAGACTATATAGTGTCACGTCCATCCATCCATTATCTTCCGCTTTAACCTCTATTAGGGTTGCGGGGGGGTTCCCCATGCCCATTCAGGGGAGAACATCTCGGGCGCTGGGCAGATAAACCCAGGACAGGGTGCCAATTTATCGCTGGGCACACACTCACTCACACACACAAACACTATATGGGGCAATTTGGACAATTCAATTGACTTGATCCATGTTTTTGGACTGTGGGAGGAAAACACAGAACCCGGAGGAAACCCACGCAGACACAGGGAGAACATGGAAACTCCACCCAGATGGGGTTCAAACCGGGAATCCCTAGTGCTGAGAGGAGAACATGCCCATCCAGGGGAGAACGTTTCGTTGTACACAGACACACTCTATATGGGGCAATTTGGAGACTTGATTCATGTTTTAGGACTGTGGGAGGAAAACAGAGAACCCGGAGGAAACCCACGCGGACACGGGGAGAACATGGAAACTCCACCCATATGGGGATTCGAACCGGGAATCTCTAGCGCTGAGAGGAGAACATGCCAACCACTAAGGCACTGTGCTGCCCTATAAAGCATAAAGTGGAGGATAATGAATGAATTATTAAATGGAGGTTAATGCAGACTCACTGCAATTAGAATATTATTGTGAGAACACACACACACACACACACACACACACACACACACATGCAAACTTGTTTCATATAACATTGTCTGGCTATTTAAGGAGATCCAGGTTTGAAACCCTGACCTCTGTCTTGGTGTTTTATGCTGATTTGGTGAGAACCCTTACACTGATGTATAACAGTTTACTTGTACACGCTGGATGTAACTCGTTGAGACTTGAGGGCTCTCATGTGCAGATATGCAGCCCGGCTGCCCTGTCATCTCTGTTCCTAAATAAATTAATGTGATTAACCACTTACAGATTTCCAACCTGTTCATCTGGCTTTGTGAAGAGTGCCGTTCATGTAGGGCGCTATTGAATTCACATGAACAGGTTCTCCCGGCTGAAGGGTGGGAATAAGGCTTAATCCAATATCACATGCCTGCTCAGGAGTCGCACTGCAAACCTGAATCGTCCCTCGTTTATTCTCTACTCCACTATCCTGATCCCCTTACAACGGTTGGCCTATCCCAGCACCCACTGTGACAGCAGGACATAGTGCAGAATACCGCAGGAGAGAGATGATACTTAATTTATGAGTGCTGTCTGCCGTCAGCCCAGTTCCTTCTAAAGCCTTCCCCAATTCAACACTTTCAGTAGGACACAGCAGACTGGTCAATCTTCAGGCCGCCTGGGCCGGCGCCCTGCTGAAGCCCGTTGGATTCATGTACTCTGGGGAGGTATTTGTTATTGACGTTCTCCCCTGGATGGGCATAGGGGACACCCCCCCCCTGCACGACCCTAATAAAGGATAAAGCGAAAGATAATGGATGAATAAACTGCGATTAATCGAGTATTCTGATTCATTCATTCATTCATTTATTCATCCATTATCTTCCGCTTTATCCTCTATTAGGGCCGCGGGGGGGTTCCCCATGCCCACCCAGGGGAGAACGTTTCAGGCGCTGGGCAGATACACCCAGGACAGGGCGCCAATCCATCACTGGGCAGACACTCACTCACACAGACACACTCTATATGGGGCAATTTGGAGAACTCAATTGACTTGATCCATGTTTTTAGACTGTGGGAGGAAACCGGAGAACCCGGAGGAAACCCATGCAGACACGGAGAGAACATGGAGGCTCCACCCAGATGGTGAATCGAAGCTAAATTCGAACGTGCTAAACCACTAAGCCACCGGGCCGCCCGATTCTGATTCAAACAAATGAAATGATGGTGCCGTCTAGCGGCCGCCTCGGGTATTGCGTCACCTGGCGATTTTTTTTTTCTTCACCATCCTTCTTTAATTTATTTAAATTATTTAGTTGGATTGAATATCATGCGCACATCTTTCTGCACATCGTGCCGACGGTTCGTGCAATTTGATCAAAATCAAGAGGTTGCGTTCAATTGAAGTTAAACTGAGCGACGGTCGGTCGCACGCGTGAGCGGGTCGGGACGCGCATGCGCAAAGGGAAAAGGCACGTCATACTCAGTGGTGACTCCACGTGTGTTTCTCCTCTAAATCTCTGAAGGTTAAAGACAGTTTTATTGGAACCCGGTGGAGGTCGGAGCCGAGGGGGGACTCAGGATGGACCCCATGAAGGCACAGCAGCTAGCGGCCGAGCTGGAGGTGGAAATGATGGCAGACATGTATAACCGGTACGGGTCATCACCGTTAGCTTGCTGCTAAAGCTACTGCTCATAAAAGTCCTTTNGGTGACTCCACGTGTGTTTCTCCTCTAAATCTCTGAAGGTTAAAGACAGTTTTATTGGAACCCGGTGGAGGTCGGAGCCGAGGGGGGACTCAGGATGGACCCCATGAAGGCACAGCAGCTAGCGGCCGAGCTGGAGGTGGAAATGATGGCAGACATGTATAACCGGTACGGGTCATCACCGTTAGCTTGCTGCTAAAGCTACTGCTCATAAAAGTCCTTTATTATATTAATTAGTCGAAGCTCATCATCAGAATAATGCATGAATACTGTACCAAAAAAGCTGAATTTAAGCCTGTAAATATGTATACAAGTTTAGGTATCTTACCAGCTTTTGGTTGATGTATAACATGTTTTATATTTGAGTATATGTAATATAAATTAATTCCGATTATATCATTTTTTATTGGTCACACAGTGAGGAAATTGACGTTCAACAGCAAAATGACACTAATTGGCAGAGATGCATCTAATATATCTATTAAGAGAAGTACTTCTTATATATTCATTCATTATCTCCCGCTTTATCCTCTATTAGGGTCGTGCGGGGTTCCCCATGCCCATCCAGGGGGGGAACATCTCAGGCGCCGGGCAGATAGACCCAGGACAGGGCGCCAATCCATCGCTGGGCACACATATACACTCACTCACACAGACACGCACGCACACACACTCTATATGGGAACTCAATTGACCTTGATCCATGTTTTTGGACTGTGGGAGGAAACCGGAGAACC
>JAFMOD010000113.1:1638246-1724017 GCA_019802435.1 Corydoras maculifer
TATATATATATATATATATATATAATGAACATGGCGGTACATGGACTCAACCTGGATCGGGATCCCCAGCACTGAGAGGAGAACATGCCAATCGCTAAGCCATCGTGCCAACCCACTTATTTTATTTATTTTATTACAAGTGTGGGGGGTTAGTGAGCGCAAAAAAATAAAATCTCATTCCCTGTTGCTATCAGATGAATGTGAACATTAGTTCCTGTAGAAGTAAAATGCTGCTATCTGTTAATTTATTACTCATATCAGTTAATAGTCAGTGCATGATAAATACACTCAATACACAAAAATACACAGTGAGGGAAAAAAAAAACAGGAGAAGCTGGACTGCGTTACCTCATTTCTACACCCATGTTTATTCTATCGGCTTCACGTTCTGTATAGATGGACATTGTAGTTCCAAAATGACATTCTGTAGACTGTTTCTCTCCGTATGTTAGTCTCTGCTACTGTATCATTAGGGTGGTGGACAGTGCTCTGTGTTCCAGTAGCATTGACACAGTAGTGTTGGATCACAGTCTGTATCCACTCACTGTACATTCTATTTGACATAAAAAGCTTTTTACTCCACCCTGTGGACATAAGATCAGAGACAGTCCTTTGTTGCCTAGTTTGTGTTCGTCCTCCAGGACACCTACAGCATGCTGGTGGCTCTAATGGCATTTGTTCTAGTGCATTACACTTAACTCACCATGTTGGAATCATCCACCACTCCAATAATATTTACTCAGTGGTTTGGGGTGATTGACAAATCTGGGAAGTGTTAGTTATATTTTAGCATGGTTTTAAAAAAAAGGGTAACTTTGTAAAGACATGAAGAGAACATGCTAAATTGCATAGTACACCCTGGATGGGATTTACACCCAGGACCTTCTTGGAACCACCTCACTGTTATTTGTACTCGCCATTGTAATAATGTGACTATGCAGCTTAATAATGCTGTTTTAAGATCGGATTCAGAGCCTCATAAAAATGTCTTCTTTTTTTTTTCCTCTGTTGTTGTGGCAGCATGACTAACGCCTGTCACAGGAAGTGTGTACCTCCTCACTATAAGGAAGCAGAACTGTCCAAAGGCGAGGCCGTGTGTCTGGACCGATGTGTGGCCAAATACCTCGATCTGCATGAGAGACTGGGCCGTAAACTCACCGAACTCTCGGTGCAAGACGAGGAGATGATGAGGAAAGCTGCAGCCGGCACCGGCTAGATAGACTGCACCCACTCCGAGGGTGAAATGCAGCAATGGAGCGGGCTGGATTGTTGTCGACGTGTATTCATCTGGTTATTCCAGTGGACATAAATAAAAGACGTCGCCAGCCTTCAGTTAATACAGTCTGGTGTTTAAAGTGATAAATAATGAAATGTTCTGAGCGCTAGTGAGAATTCTGCAGGTTTTGAACTGACAATTGTTATTCTAGTGGAGTATTTCTTTTTCTTTATTCGTACCCACAGTGACGTGCCCACGAGTCGGCTTCGGGACAGACGGGTGCTGATCACTCTTTTTACATCAAGTTTAAACTGTACTCATGTCAATTATTATTATTATTTTTTTTTTTTTTTTTGTACCAACCATTGTACCAAATCTCATACTTGTTATTCATTATGTTGGAATAATGTGTCGTCATTAAATCTCTTAATATCACTGTGTTTTATTTGCATGTGTGTATTAAATCTGATATAATTACGAATAGTAAATGTTGGTTCGCTGTAGTGTTTTATTCTGTAGTCCTCATTATGCCTTTATATGGCACTCTGGGTCGAACCATGATGCCAGGTATCTCAAAAAAAAAAAAAAACATTAGGCAGCTTTGGATTGCCAGCAGATGTGTGTATTAGGGTATGAGATGATAAATTGCAACGAAAAACGTTTCAATGAACGCCTGAAACGTTCTCCTGTGGATGGGCATGGGGAACCGCCCCACAATTCTAGTTGCTGATTGAGTGGAAGATAATGAATGAGTTTATTTTATAATAATCATGATCCTTTCCTAAACTATAATTAGATTAGATTCAACATTATTGTCATTGTGCAGAGTACAAGTACAGGGCCAATGAAATGTCGTTAGTATCTAACCAGAAGTGCAATATATACATTATTTACATAAAGTGCAGCAGTAACAGTGACTTGTGCATGGAGAGGTGAAGTATTTAAATGTAGATACATAATATGAACATGATATAATATGAGCATAATATATACATTCATTCATTCATTATCGCCCGCTTTATCCTCTATTAGGGTCGCGGGGGGGGGGGGTGTTCCCCATGCCCATCCAGGGGAGAACCTCTCGGGGGCTGGGCAGATACACCCAGGACAGGACGCCTATTCATCACTGGGCACACACTCACACAGACACACTCTATATTGGCCATAGTGTGTAGATCACAGTTGGTTAATCACCTCAAAGCAAACTTTTACGGTAGTCGTGGTGCCTTAAATCACCTAATGTTAAGCCACATGTAGTCCACGTGTTTTTTAAATCCATGAATCAAAGCTTCATCATAGTGCAGGGGAAACGTAATGGAGTTCAGAGTGAAAAACAGGTCACTGTGTCTTTAAATAAGAACTCTGGAGACAGGGAAGTGGAACCGAGACACTTTTTCGTTTCCTCTTTTGATTTAATTCTGCTCTGGGTGTTTCTAATGAAAAGGGGATGTGGTTTTCGTGATGAGGGTCACTTCGGGACTGGATCAGAGAAGTTAAATGCTCGTTGCTTGTACTCTGCTGCGTTACACTGGTGCACGAGCCGCGTGAGTCCAGGTGAGTCCAGGTGAGTCCAGGTGAGTCATGGCGCTGTGTTCCTTCACTGATAGACGTTTTAACAACCGACATGTTGACAGGAACTCGGGGAAACTGGAATCACTTCGTTAAGGGTTCTTCTTAAGTGCCCTACAAACGAAAAGCCCAATGTGAGTTTGAGCTTGTTACGCAATTACACGCACCATAACTTACTATTATTGTGTAGTTCTACCACGTTTTATGTAATTATTTAATGTTTACGGGCTGTGTGTGCGATTTTTCCGGTTGTTTGTTAATGTTAGACCCGTTGTTCATAAAGGCGAGCGGGAGTGAGTGAGTGTTTTGGCTTGTGATCGGCACCGTCGCGTTTTACCCACCAGATGGCAGCAGCGATCGCAGATGATAACGTCTACCGCGAGGCCGAGCTGCTGGATGTGAACCCTGCAGACAGCGAAGATGAGGTGCAGCTGCCCGGTCCCGACGGAAACATCCAGGGCCAGGTGGGGTATCAGGAGGGACTTATTAACCCATCCATCCATTATCTTCTGCTTTATCCTCTATTAGGGTCGTGGGGGGGTTCCCCATGCCCATCCAGGGGAGAATGTTTCTGGCGCTGGGCAGATACACCCAGGACAGGACACCAATCTCTCACTAAGCACACACACACACACTCTATATGGGGCAATTTGGAGAACTCAACTGACCATGATCCATGTTTTTGGACTGTGGGAGGAAACCGGAGAACCCGGAGGAAACCCACGCAGACACGGGGAGAACATAGAAACTCCACCCAGATGGGGATTCGAACCGGGAATCCCTAGCGCTGAGAGGCGAACGTGCGAGTCACTAAGCCACCCAGGGACATTCATTAATTTACTAATTAATAATTATTTATATTTTTCAATGAAATATATTTCATTATTGCAAATATCAGTGTATCATGTGACTTGCCTTATTTGGCTTTGCATGTATTTTCTTTTCTGTTTGTTGTTGTATTTAATACAACAATTGCGTTTGGCCCCTACAACCACCAAGAAGCGGCTCAAGGGGCTTTATTTTAGCAACTTTCAGCCCGCAGTCAACCGCGCACCTCACAGCTTGATTTAGGGCGTGCCATTGTGTCCCTCCCAACATGGCGACATTATTCATGGGTGTGTTTTAGGTGTTGCGTGCAACAAACCAATCTGCGTGTCACCATTCCCTTTAAGAGCCAGGTGCGGTCAGATTGCTATTATAATGTTTAAATAACGTGTAAATTAGGGCGGGGCTAAGAGGGTGCCTGTGACACTTAAAGTGGATCCTAAATATCATAAGACCACGAAACCCTACGTACCAGATCCTAAATAAACTTGCGCCGCGTTCTAAATGCACGGTTTTGAATGATCTTGGCCTTTTCGGTTCTGTCTTCTCTTCTAAACGCAGCAAGCGGCGAGCGTTCTGATCGATCAATAAAAGCTTATTTACCCCGTGACGTTAAATTAAATCACTTTCACCGTGTGATGTTGGGTCTGATCGAAGGCAGATGCTGCTGATGAATGTGTCTGTGGGAGTTGCGATGAGTCACCGCATTGACAAAATTCGAGATCTTGTCGTCGTTGTAACCAGAAGAACGCAGACCCCATCCTGCCCGTCATTTTCATACGACGGGCTTTGTTTATCTTTATGTCTGGAACTCGAACTATAATGCATCTGTGACTGCCTGCAGCCTTGACTAACAGTTACAGAGTTAAGAATAAAATCTCTTATTATCGTAAATGTGGGACAAAAACACACACAAACACACACACACACGTAACAAATGTTTGGACTAATGCTCTAAAGTTTGATTGGACTGCAGATCAGGCACCGGTCTGATCTATATTGCTGATTAATCCAGAACTTTGTCAAATCCTCCAGGGTTCGACGTCCCTCTTGTGGAATCTCCTTTTTTACGTCGAAGGTTGTTAAGGGTTCAAGAATCAGATTGTCTTTCAATGCATTCATTCATTATCTCCTGATTTATCCTCTATTAGGGTCGCGGTGAGGTTCCCCATGCCCATCCAGGGGAGAACGTTTCGGGCGCTGGGCAGATAGACCCAGGACAGGGCGCCAATTCATCACTGGGCACACACTCACTTACACATACACACACTACATGGGGCAATTTTGTAGAATTCAATTGACTTGATCCATATTTTTGGACTGTGGGAGGAAACCGGAGAACCCAGAGGAAACCCACGCAGACACGGGGAGAACATGGAAACTCCACCCAGATGGAGATTCGAACCGGGAATCCCTAGAGCTGAGAGGAGAACATGCTAAACCACCAAATCACCATGCTGCCTCTTTCAATACATTATGGACTATTTTTTTATTATAAAATGAGTAGTTCTGCTCCTTTAGTCTGATTGGCTGAGCCTTAAAGTCATAATAGGCGTCCATCCATAATCTTCCGCTTTATCCTCTATTAGGGTCGCGGGGTGGGGGGGGGGTTTCGCCCATGCCCATCCATATCCAGCAGATACACCCAGGATAGGGCACCAATCCATCGTTGTGCACACAGACACAATTTTATATGGGGCAATTTGGAGAACTCAATTGACTTGATCCAAGTTTTTGGACTGTGGGAGGAAACTGGAGGAAACCCACGGGGAGAACATGGAAACTCCACCCAGATGGGGATTCGAACCAGGAATCCCTAGTGCTGAGAGGAGAACGTGCCAACCACTAAAACACTATTGCGCCCGCCAATGTGGACCATGACCCCAAACTCAGATTGGGATATATGTATCAGTAGGTACTTCATCCTCCATAGCCTTACAGATCTGCCATCCAACCTCATGGTAGAATTAGATTAAGATAAGAAGCCTTGTGACTGAACGTGACGGGGTTAAAGATGCTGACGTTATTTATTCTATTAAATCGTTTAATGATTCTGCACCTGGCCTCTTTTTTTTTTTTTTTTTTTTTTTTTTTTTTTTTCTCCCCCCTCCAAATTCTATCAGACATTAAAACCACAGCCTGCGTTTGTGCCGTTTTAATCATTCATGTCTTTTCAGTCCTGATCCAGACATCAGTGAAATGAAATCCCGTGAAAGGTAGAAACCTTGAAAAATATCGACCTCGGACTGCACACTCGATACACTTGCCTCTCCACTGATCATTTTCAGTTTGTGTGAATGGCGGAAACGTTTCCCTTTCAGGTTGAAGAGTTTTTGGGACCCCATCCAGATTATGACGAGGAAGAAGAAGAGAGAAAATATTACAGGAGGAAGAAGCTGGGCGTGGTTAAGAATGTAGTGGGGGCCAGCTGTGGTGGGATGATTGTCTACAGTGTTTACATGGGTGAGCTTGACCTTACATTAAGCATCATACTGTGCGTAGAAAAATCCGTTTACATATATATATATATATATATATATATATATCATCTTCTGCTTTATCCTATATTAGGGTCGCGGTGGGGTTCCCCATGCCCATCCAGGGGAGAACGTTTCGGGCGCTGGGCAGATACACCCAGGACAGGGCGCCAATCTATAACACTCTATATGGGGCAATTTGGAGAACTCAATTGACTTGATCCATGTTTTTGGACTGTGGGAGGAAACCGGAGAACCCGGAGGAAACCCACGCGGACACAGGACATGGAAACTCCACCCAGATTTAGATTTGAACCAGGAATCCCTAGAGCTGAGAGGAGGACATGCTAAACCACTAAGCCACCGTGCCACCATATATATATATACACAATGTATGTATGTGTATATATACAGATGTGTGTGTGTGTGCTTTTTTTTATTTATATACACTTATTTATTTTGGAATTTCATTAAAGCAAAGAGTTGTATCCAGAGATGTTTTCTTCAGCCTTTAATAATAAAACAATAGAAATAATAAATCAGTTGGATGTAAAATACGTCAGAAAGTCCCTCAGCAGCACTGCCTCCTTCAGTAAACCTTGTTTTGCGCTGTGCTCTGCAGGTTTGTTACAGATGCAGTTAATCCTGCATTATGATGAAACCTACCGCGAGGTGAAGTACGGCAGCCTTGGCCTACAAGATATTGACAGCAAGATGCTGATGGGCATTAACGTCACTCCGATCGTAGGCCTGCTCTACACACCTGTTCTCATCCGGTAACCGGAACTCTCTCTCCCGCCGTCCCACTCCTTCAGTCATCTGTCTACATGTGGCGCCTGGTCTTTTAATATGCTCTGGGTGTCAGAGCATCCTGCCGCCGTTGAACTGTGATCATTTGATTATCGCCTGCGGCTTGTTAAATATTCAGTATGGGAATTATTAAACGTTTGCTGCATGATTCCGTAAACCCAGTTTCTCTTGAGTCCTGATGCCACCAAGCAGCAAGCTGTACAACCCAGACAACTGCTTACTCCCAACTTTTTGGGAACAGTTTGATGAAGGCACAGTGGAAAAAGGAACCAACTTTCTTTATGTGGTTGGCATGTTCTCCCAATGTCTGTGGCTTCTCTGCAGGAAATACAATAACTAGAAGAGTGGAACATGCAGAATACTTAGCTACCTGGGAATTCAGTCATAGAGAAATAACGGCATTAATTATTCCAGATACCTCAACCTCATGAACCTCAATTCATTATTCTTATTTTTTTTTTCTCTGTCACATGCTTCTTAGGTTTTTGGGCACTAAATGGATGATGTTTCTTGCGTCTGGAATCTATGCCCTTTTCGTCTCCACAAATTACTGGGAGCGGTACTATACCTTAGTACCCTCAGCAGTCGCCATTGGTGTTGCCATCGTTCCACTGTGGGCTTCACTGGGGAACTACATAACCAGGTGAAGTAGATGTGATGAAGTCTAATAAAGGTAGAAATCTGGTGACCATCATATATATAAATAAGGGCGGCACAGTGACTTAGTGATTAGTATGTTCTCCTCTCAGCACTAGGGATTCCCGGTTTGACTCCCCATCTGGGTGGAGTTTCCATGTTCTCCCCGTATCTGCGTGGGTTTCCTCTGGGTTCTCTGGTTTCCTCCCACAGTCCAAAAACATGGATCAAGTCAATTGAGTTCTCGCAATTGCCCCATATAGAGTGTGTCTTTGTGAATGAGTGTCTGCCCAGCGCCCTAGACTTTCTCCCCTGGATGGGCATGGGGAACCCCTCCCCACCCCGCGACCCTAGTAAAGGACAAAGCGGAAGATAATAGATGGATGGATATATAAAACCAACAGGGCATGAGAGGGTATGGCATTATTGTGAATAAATCACGGGACAGAATAAGATTCAAGAAAATTTTAATTGTCATTAATATCACATTGTTACATGAGATAGTAATGAAATTATGGGTCACGGACCCCGATTACCCTGTTATTAAAATTTTGAAGAAGAGAAATGAATAAATCAGATTTATTCACAATAATACACAACCTCGAGTGTGTTATTGCTTTTATAAAAACAATTATAAACACACTATAATAAAATACAAGGTTTGATTTATATGCATTTGTTTAAAGCAGAATTGGCGTCTTTGTGTCAGTGTGTCTTTGCTATGATGTTGTGATTTAGAGGTGTTGGGTGTCGTGCAATAAACCTTTAAGAGTCTGTTGTGGTTTGACTTTGGGTTAAAAAATTGCTGCTTTAATGATGCAGTGCGAGCAATTACACGTACCTCAGCGTATACGCTGTCGTCAAAAGCTTGGCCAAGTAGATAAAGAAATAAATTAATTCTAGAGCTTCATGACTCTGTGGTTCATCACTTACTGTGTGTGTGTAAAATAGGATGGCACAGCAGTATTACGAGTATGTTAACTATAAGGAGGAACACGTACAGGAGCAGAAGAAAGTTCCGAAAGGAGCCTACAATCATTACATCATCATCTTTCAGACCGTCTTCTACATCATATTCCATGTGAGTGCAATGTGAGAGAGGTGCAGCATGAGAATCCAGTGTTATATGTAAATCTATGCAAATATAATTTTGTATAACATGCAAAATAACTGGGTGGCTTAGTGGTTTAGCACGTTCTCCTCTCAGCGCTAGGGATTCCCGGTTCGAATCCCCATCTGGGTGGAGTTTCCATGTTTTCCGTGTGGGTTTCCTCCGGGTTCACCGGTTTCCTCCCACAGTCCAAAAACAGGAATCAAGTCAATTGGGTTCTCCAAATTGCCCCATATACAGTGTGTCTGTGTGAGTGAGTGTCTGGCCAGCGATAGATTGGTGCCCTGTCCTGGGTATATCTGGCCCGAAACGTTCTCCCCTGGATGGGCATGGGGCACCCCCTCCTAAACCCTAATATAGGATAAAGCGGACGATAATGGACGGATGCAAAATAACTAATAACTAATTTCTTTGTGTGTGTGTGTGTGTGTGTGTGTGTGCGTGTGTGTGTGGGAGAAGCTGAGTTTTGTGTTTGCAGAGCTGCCTATGGTTTTCTTTCTCAATCAATTCCTCAGTGATCTGAATCACACCCTCTTCAACGTGAAGCACTGCGGTAACCTTACCTCCTCTCTTCTTTAACACGTGATTTTTAAAATAACACACACACACACACTTAACATTTAAACCTTTAATTCCCATGTCCGGGTTGGCCGCTGAAGATCCCCGTATTTTTGGATCTAATGAAGCGTCTCCAGCTCGTTTGCAATCTATATCGTCTTTTGATCTTAAAGCGTGAATAAAGTCGGATTTTAATGACCTGAATGATGCTGTTTGAAGGACTGCTGATTTAATGAAGCTGCTACAATCGGTTTCTGTTGATTTTAATCCAATAAATTGTTGACCGAAGACGAGATGATGAATTAATGAAGTGAACAGAGCTGCTTGGTTTTGCCTCCTTTCTGTTTGTTCAGGGGCAGAAAGCTATGGAGTGATTGAAGGTATTAATAAGACGGTCCTGTCATCATTGCCTCGCTCTATGGCCCTTATTGAGGTCGAGAGTGGTCTGATGGGGGCAGCCTTCCTCGCTATGATTATAGTAAGACTACTATATCTCTCTCTCTCTCTCGCACACTCAAGTTTTAACCATGAACACTAATCTTACACCAACTCTATTTACCCTACCTGCATTTTGATATTCAATGATTCACACCGTCTTAGTGGTTTGGCATGTTCTCCTCTCAGCACTAGGGATTCCTGGTTCGAATCCCCATCTGGGTGGAGTTTCCATGTTCTCCCTGTGTCCACGTGGCTTTCCTCTGGGTTCTCCGGTTTCCTCCCATAGTCCAAAAACATGGATCAAGTCAATTGAGTTTTCCAAGTTGCCCCATATAGATTGGTGCCCTGTCCTGGGTGTATCTGCCCAGCGCCTGAAACTTATAGGGCATAGGGAACCTCCCGTGACCCTAATAGAGGATAAAGCAGAAGATAATGGATGGATGGATTCACACCGTTGTGTCCTATGGACAGTTCTATTCCCCCAGCGTTGTAGGAACAGTTTGGGGAGGGCCCCATGTTTTGGTATGCCTGTGCACAAAGCAATGTGTAACCATAGAGTCGTGGTTGGTGGAAGAAGTTAGGTGAACCCCACAGAGCCCTGAGCCCAATCCCACCAAACACCAGATAAAGATTGTAACCTAGGTCCTCTTGTCCAAACTTCGGTGTCTGACCTCACAAATTGTCTTCTGGAGGAAAGGTCAAATATTCTCATCTTTGGAGTCTGTGGGGTTCATCAGAGGTCTCCGGATTCCTCCCACAATTCCATTCATCCATTATCTTCCACTTCATTTTCTATTAGGGTCGCGGGAGGGTTCCCTATGCCCTTCCAGGGGAGAACGTTTCGGACGCTGGGCAGATACACCCAGGACAGGGTGCCAATCCATCGCTGGGCACACACTCACTCACACAGACACACACACTGTATATGGGGCAATTTGGAGAACTCAATTGACCTTGATCCATGTTTTTGGACTGTGGGAGGAAACCGGAGAACCCGGAGGAAACCCACACAGACACGGGGAGAACATGGGAACTCCACCCAGATTGGGATTGGAACCGGGAACCCCTAGTGCTGAGAGGAGAACGTGCCAACCACTAAGCCACCGTGCCGCCCCCTCCCACAATTGAAGATATTAAATCCCCAAGACATTGGGGGTGCACCGGTCCACAGCCTGAATAAATATAGAGCTTTTTTTTTTAGTTTCTCGCCATGTGTGGTGCTGCGTATCGGCCAACCGAGGAGATCGACCTGAGGAGCATCGGCTGGGGCAACATATTCCAGCTCCCCTTCAAACACCTGCGCGACTACCGCCTGCGTCTGCTCTGCCCTTTCTTCATTTACTCTGGCTTTGAGGTGCTTTTCGCCATCAAAGGACTCATACTGGTGAGCGGCGGCAGAACGAAAAATGGCTTTATTTTATTTGCCACACATGGAACACCGTAAAAACAACCGAAATCAAAGGGTTCTATTGCAGGGCATCGCGTCAGTCAGGCTGCCACACCTAGTGTGGTTCCGCGTGGCAATTCGATCACATGGAATGCCTCAGGATGGTGATAACCAACCGGAATTGCCGTCCTGCACTTATTGGGGCTTGAATCTGATCCCAGTTCAGCAAAAAAGTAAATAAAAAAAAAGCTCCTTTTATGGGAAACCGAATCAGAATATGAGTCACACGTTCTACACGAGACGCGTCCTAATCCCTCGGTTTGCAGGGTTTATCTACAGCCCGAGATGCCGTCATTGTTCGACTTCGCTCCCTCCACGTCGTTTTGTCACTGGCAGTTTTAATTGCCCACATTCGGGTCCTTTCATGTCTTCCATAGACATAATTATTCATAAACAAGCAATTAAAACTCGATCAGAGGGACATTGTCGAACAAGGGCCGTCACGCTGAACCGTGTAATTCTTCATTATGGTTGGAACAATGGATTCGTGAGACGTGGAAACAGGTTTATTTATAGCTTCCTAAATTACTTGGGTCAGCACCTTAGCTTCTCGTCATGTCCGCCGGTCCTCTGCGGTGACGGATGTCTGTGACGGAGGACAGGTCGCTCTCGGCGGTGTCTTATTTTTAGGAAGTTATGGGCGATGACGTAAAAGTTACAAGACTTCTGAACTGAATTTTCCCCGCCTGCAGAGATGTGCTCCATCGTTTGTGGGGGCGTCACAGGAGTGCAGCCGTTTGGGCTACTGCCTCACAGCCAGAAGGTCCTTGGTGTGATTCCCATTTGGGACAATAGAATGTACAAGCTTTAAGTTAGGGTTCGAGTGCGCACTTTTCTCTAAGCTAGAGGAGTACAGTGCGTTAAGTACGTTCTTGAACCCAGTGGCCTAAATTCAGGGTTTATCCTGTGATAAAATAATAGGTTAATTTATTAAACAGCTGTTATTGGTCCTGCATAACCAAACTCTCTAGCTGGCCTTTGAATTTTTTATTTTTTTTCCTTAATACAAATTAGAACCTTCATGATGATTCAAGCCAACGATCCGATTAATTTTGATACTGAAAGAATTCCCCATCATACGATTTTATTCGGTATTAAGATTAAAATAAATATATATCCACCAATAGAGTTGCGGGGGTGAGGGGGGTTGCCCATGCAGGGGAGAATGTCTCGGGCGCTGGGCAGATACACCCATATGGGCAGATACATCTATATGGGGCAATCAGGAGAATTCATATTGACCTTGATCCATGTTTTTGGACTGTGGCAGGAAACCCGAGAACCCGGAGGAAAACCACGCAGACACGGGGAGGATATGGAGACTCCACCCAGATTGTATCATAATGTTGCATAGAGTTTCACTCTCAGGAGATGATTGTGATGCGAGGCGTTTTACAGTTTGCGTTGTCGCTGTAAGGTCGTGGTAGACATTCGTGTGTCTTAAATTTGCAAAAGGCGCCTGTTTTGTGAGCAGTGTCGTGTTTGAAGAAGCGGAAATCTTTTTATGGAAGTCGGTAGGCAACAATAAGATGGCGCCACCTGCAGCTTTGTGTACGTTGGAGCAATATGCCAAAAAAAAAAAAAAAAGGCGGCATTATAATCACATTTATCAATTATATTGTGGACCTCTCAATGTATTGGGCGCGGTAGCTCGGTGGTTAGGATGTTGGGCTATCATCTGAAGGTTGTGGGTTCAAATCCCAGGTCCACTGAAATTACCAGTGTGGGTCCCTGTGCAAGACCCTTAACCCTCATTGCTCCAGGGTTGTTGTGATGAACCCTGTGCTCACCTTGTAAGTCGCTTTGGATAAAAGCGTCCAATAAATGACCTTATCAATGTCAATGTATTGAATTGCCAACTGTAGAATCGATGCATTGATTAATATTTACACCCCTAATACCTATTGTAATACCATATTATCAATCTAATATTAATACCCTGATGTCCGAATTCTTCTTTCTTTCCTCTCCTCAGTCCTATGGAGTGTGCGTGGTCGGAATGAAGAAGCTATGGCTCCTGGTGATGGTGTATGGATTGTCGTCCTCTGCCTTTTCCTCTGTCTCGTTGGTTCTCCTCCTGAAGCGATTACCCCGGCCTGTCGTACTGCTGGGTGGCGCTGTGGTTCACCTGCTTCTTATCGTGGCTCTTATGTGCTGGTCCCCTGCGCCGAAAAAGCCACTTCTGCTTCCTCTGTTGCTTCTGACAGCTCTGTGGGGTCTGGGCAGCGCTCTGAACAAGACTGGACTGAGTAGTAAGCAACACACCTCATTTTAAAGTGTAGACCAGTGTAGTTCATAACATAAAGTTGCCCCTTTATTGCCCACTACCTCCTTTAGGCAGGATTTATTGTGACAGAGATGTATTGTGCTTTACTGAGGTGTTTCAGCTTTTATATCTCGTTATTGCTTCTTTTGTGCTATTTAATATATATTAATATTTAATATTGTTTAACTATAATGACAATAAATATAATATCTTAATGTATTCTTTTCATTTCTTCTGTCTGTGTAGTTCTTCTTGGAATGCTGTATGAGGATAAGGAGCGCTTAGACTTTGTCTACACTATATACCACTGGTGGCAGGCTATTGCCATCTTTGTCGTCTATCTTTGGTCTGCCATGCCTATGAGGGTGTGTGTGTGTTTGTTCTATCTATTTAACTATACATATATTCATTCATTCATTATCTCCTACTTTATCCTCTATTAGGGTCACGGTGGGGGTTCCCCATGCCCATCCAGGGAAGAACGTTTCGGGCGCTGGGCAGATACACCCAGGACAGGGCACCAATCCATCACTGGACACACACTCACACAGACACACTCTATATGGGGCAATTTGGAGAACTCAATTGACTTCATCCATGTTTTTGGACTATGGAAGGAAACCGGAGAACCCGGACAAAACCCATGCGGACATGGGGAGAACATGCAAACTCCACCCAGATGGAAATTCAAACCGGGAATCCCTAGCGCTGAGAGGAGAACATGCTAAACCACTAAGCCACTGTGCCACCCTATACATATATTGTATGCACATATATAAGATGGAGGTTTCTAATAGAGTGTACAGTGAGTGGATACAGGGTTCCAACACACTAACACACCAGCACCACCATGTCACTATCCATCATCCTCCACCCTAATAATACCCGCTCTGTCCATGGTCCTAATAACCAGAGAACAAAGTAATGGGGATGACCAGAGTCACACATGGAGAAACTCAAGGACTACAAAATGTCATTGTAGAACTACAAAGTCTGTCTGCATGGCGAGTGAAGCAGTTGAAATAAACAGTTGGAAATGATTAACATAATAAAATCTCAAATGATTTTAATGTGAAGTACAGAAAGAAAAATGACTGATAACATTAATCATCTCGCTTCAGGCCAAACTCGCCATCCTATTGGTTTCTCTGTTGGTCGCAAGCCTCTGTTACTTGCAGATGGAGCGCCGCTTGGCCAAGAAAATTCCGTACCGTTTGCCACGGATTCCCCGTCCACGCCACAAGGTGAGTCACCCACAGACCCAACCTGTCAGTTAACGCCGGGCTATTTCTGTTATTTTAAATAAGTATATTATTATTATTGTATAACGTTTGTAAAGATTTCAGGTCCCTAATGAGTAAAAAGTGTCAAATTAATGAAAAAACCCATATATATATATAATTTGTGTGTGTGTGTATGTATATATATATATATATATATATATATATATATATATATATATATATATATATATATATATATATATATTTCCTCCCACAGTCCAAAAACATGGATCAAGTCAATTGTGTTCCCCAAATTGCCCCATATAGAGTGTGTATGTGTGAGTGAGTGTGTGCCCAGCGATGGATTGGCGCCCTGTCCTGGGTGTATCTGCCCAGCGCCCAAAACGTTCTCCCCTAGATGGGCATGGGGAACCCCACCGCGACCCTACTAGAGGATAAAGCGGGAGAAAATGAATGAATGAATGAATTTTAACACATAATATTTATATGTTTTGTATACATATATAATAATAATTTTTTAACACATACAAACTACTTCACTTGTATTTACTGTAAATATTGTCTTCACTCATTCAGGTCAAAGGTTATCGTTACCTGGAGGAGGAAAATTCAGATGAGTCCGATGGAGAAAAAAGTGACGTATTCGAGGAGGAGGATGAAGATAAAGAGGAGGCAAGAATGAGTGAGGAAGAAAGGGCAGCGAGTGCAGACTCTGAAGGGTCTCACTCGGCAGGTGCAGCGAGGGAGCGAGCCCGAGGTCGGCGCCGGCGACGGAGTGATGCTGCGTATGAGCAGGCAGGAGAGCGGGAGGATTATCCCCGGTGAAGAGGCTCGACGGACTGTGAAATGTTTCCTCCTTACCATCATGCTTCAGTGGGTTTAGGATATTTCATTTTAAGCTTCTGATCATCGGGGCCTTTCAAAAAATTATTTGACAGAATTTTGGGTTCAGAAAGACCAGATTTCACAGAAGAATGACTTTTTTTAATTACACTTCGCAGATAATATATTATTTATGTACAGCATACTGCTCTGTATCGGTCACCACCAGATCCTATTGCATCAGCTTACTGTCCACTCATGAATGTGTAAAACACATGATTTTCCAATAGGAGGCGCTAACTTTTTTGCTTAGTATATTGCACACTGGGTGACACGCTGGTGTGGGAGTGGATCCACTGAGGATCCAGATTCAAATGTTCTCCCTGTGTCTATGTGGGTTTTCTAAGTGTTCTCTGCTTTCCTCCCACAGTCCAAAAACATGAATTCAAGGTAAATTGGTTGCTCTAAATTGCCCCTATGTAACTTGTCTCGACTTTATTGTGTGTGCCCAGTGATGGATTGGCACCCTGTCCTGGGTGTATCTGTCCAGCACCTGAAACGTTCTCCCCTGGATGGGTGAGCGGAACCCCCCCCCCCCACACACACACAACCATAGTATAGAATTAAATGTATGATAAGCCCCATTCCCTTTAGAAATCATACATTAATAATCATAATGTTTATATTTGTGATCTGTGGATCAATGACTCTTGTAAACAGTCGACTCCCAACTAGATATTTGTCCTTCCTATTTGATCACATGACTTAGCTCCAGTTGAATCATGGGAGAGTGCAGTGTGCTTATTTCAAAATTGCTATAAATTTATTAGGAATTTTCACCTCCTGCTTAATTCCTACTGCATATTTGGACAGATTATACTGCTTTTGCTTGCTGTAGTTTGCAGTGCAGGATTTCCGATACAGCCCTGGCCTAGTACTCACAAAAACAACTAAATTCAGTACTCTGTATACAGTACTTTGTTTATAGTGAGATCGGGTAAAGTTTACTAG
The DNA here is from genome assembly GCA_019802435.1 of Corydoras maculifer. Taxonomy (NCBI): domain Eukaryota; kingdom Metazoa; phylum Chordata; class Actinopteri; order Siluriformes; family Callichthyidae; genus Corydoras; species Corydoras maculifer. The sequence continues at coordinate 1,654,677 of JAFMOD010000113.1, forward strand.
CTTTTTTTTTTTTTTTTTTTTATAATTAAAAAAAATATATTATAAAGTCCCCTAATTGTGCATAGAGAATTAATTTAATTGTCTACATTACGTGAATTGCTTGTTAATATTTTTTTTTCGCAGTCATTTTTTGTGATAATATAATAATAAGGTTGCACTATTCTTTATGTGTGTTATGTGTGGAAAAACAGAACCCTGATTACAGTGGGCAATATATGGGTTAATCCCATATATGCAAAATATTAAACTTGTAATGGACCTAACAAAACAGTTTTGAAAAGAAATCTAGCAACAGAGAAAATCAGTTACATAGTCTTCTTGTACACAAGTACCAAAGTCATAAAAGTCATGTGTTTTGTTATAAAACTTAACCTAACATTTGTCTGGGTGTTTGGTTTTTCCCAGAATATATTTTTTTCTTTCTTTTTTTTTTAATGTTAAAAAAAACAAGCAAAAATAATTAAAGTGTCATGTAAGTGCTGTGTAATTGTATACACTGGTACCAAGGTGGGATTATTTTTTGAGGGTGGGGAGGGCTTGGAGATGGGGGGGGGGGTACTGGGTATCAAAAATTCACTGTATTTGGAGGAAGTATTAGGACTGACCTATTAAACCATGACTTTTTATTAAACCATGACTTTAGATGTCTTCTTCAGTCCTAAACATGCTTATGTATGTGTTAGACCATCGTATGCTTTGTCATGTAAATAGTTTAGGGAAGGCCCTAAAGCACATAAACTGGGTGTGTAGAAACTTGACTCCCCCCCCCCCTAAATAATGAAAGCTGTTATTTTTATACAGAGAATGACTAAATTAGTCTGTGACGTCATCAGCGCTCCTGTAGGTGTAATGCGAAGGTGTTTCATTCTGCTGATGACCACGTGATAACGCTAAATGACAAATTTACCTCAACTCACAATTTCTATTGATCCTTATAGTATTGAATAGATTGAAGGCTGGGCCTTGGTGCGGGGTCATTGCTGGTTTGGAAAACGGTCAGAAGTCAGTTCCAAAAGAATTTAATGCGAATCTTATAGCAAAAATCATCAATAAGATTGGTAAGAGAGCTCTGAGGTCTCTGTATATATGCTTAGCTGGGCTGACCTTCTTTTTGGGTGTGTTTGCCTGAAACTGAACCCACCAGATAACAGTCCTTTATGTTGTAAAATCATCCAACAGTTGTGTCTTACACCATTGTTCCTATTTTACATGTTCAGTTAAACAATTAAAACACATAGATTACATAGTTTTCAAACAGTTAGGATAAATTACTGCAATTAATGTCTTTTTTATATTTAATAAATTCCAACAGAAGGTTATTCTAGCATACCCCTGCTCTAAGAAACTCAAGGAATTGATTAAGAATTGATTTCTTTCCTTTAAAAAGAGAATAATAAGTGAGACTGGTGTAATAAAGTTGGTTTGCAGAAATCGTTATCTGTTGTTGTTGTGTTGCTAAAATGCTTCTGTAAGTGGACGATTGACTTGGCTGCTGCATTCAGGCGTCAAAAAAGGGGTAAATTCCAGACGATCATCAAAGAAACGCGAACCGAAAAGAGGAAGCGGCAACTGCACAGTAAAGCCAGATGGGTTTGCTATAGAAACGCAGTATATTCAAGGTGACAGGGTTTTTTTTGTCTCCTGCTTTTCACTTCTCTCTTTTTTTTTTTAGACTTTTTTTTTCATAATGGTCCCCAAATAACTCTAGGTAGTTTTTTATTGATTATACTTTTTGTTGTCTAGTGCAATTTTGCTTTTATATATTTCTTCTTATTATTATTTTTAAATAAACATTGATTATGTCTAGCTTTTGATTTGCTCTGGTATTTTTAGTGCAGCCTCTGGGTGACGGACACTGAGTGATCTGCTGCCACATCCACCCGTGTCGACCCTCCCACACGCCGACCACGAAAACACGAGGTGAATATACATTTATCACTCAATAGTCTCACCTCCAGCTGCTCCCGCACACGAACGCCCATCTGTTCGGCGTTGCAGTCAGACGTCACAGCGCGTCAGGGCTTGTGCCGGACGGTCCGAGCGTTTGAAGCTCCATTTGCGCACATGGCTCCTGGACGTCGCTCCTCGTCTCTGGGTGTTGGTTGTTTGATGGTTTGGTTCGGTCTCCTTGTGAATTGTTGCTCTGCCTGGAAGCAGAAATGAATTTAACTGCAAAAAAAGTGCCGATTTGGATTCTTGGATGACCCACTTACTGGCCATTGCAGTGGGGTCAGCTCATTGTGTCCTCACTCAGGGTCTGTGGGTTTTATTTAGTGTATGTATAATACAGTTTATTTTAAAATGGCTAGATTCGGTCTTAAAGTCATTTCTTGATAATAACAGACACCTCTGAGCGCTATATATATATATAATAGAATATAAACAGCGAGCTGATTCCTGGTCAGCACTAATCTTATTGCTGCTCATAAACTGTGTTCTGTAATTTGGCCACAAGATGGCAGTGTTTAATCGTTACAACAACCGATCTTGTAACTGATCAGTTAACTTTGCAGCCGGACTAGATTACGTCGCGGAAGAGCACGGCATTAACGGTTTTGCTTTCAATGAATCATATCTCTTAGTGGTTAGCACGCTAGGGTATTAAATCCCAATCTAGGTGAATTTGCCATGTTCTCCCCGTGTCCGCGTGGGTTTCTTCTGGATCCTCTGGTGTCCTCCCACAGTCCAAAAACATGAAGGTGAAGTGAATTCTCCAAATTGCCCCATATAGAGTGTGTCTGTGTGCGTGGGTGTGTGCCCAGTTATAGATTGCCCCCTGTCCTGGGTGTATCTGCCCAGTGCCCAAAACGTTCTTCCCTAGATGGGTGTGCCAAAGCGGAACCAGATGTGTTCTGGGACATGTATGCCTCGTCTCATCACCGCAGTACGTCCATATCTCAGCCAGAACGCTATCTGTGAATGGTGGGCCCATGAGGACGTTAATGCGAACCGTGATGACGCAAAGAGCGTACTGCCGTGTAAGACTTTAGTTCTGGAGAGTAATTTAGAAGGACGAGGGCGGACATTTTGACAGTAATGATTACTAGGCTATGTGAGAGTTTTTTTTTGATCAACGGAACTTCGAATTCTGCCTCTGATGCTTTGAACTCAGAAGAGTTTGGTGTAAGTTATAAATATCTTATTTTAAAACGAATGCCTCTCCACTTCAGTGTCTGGCTCATAAAGCTGGCAGTGCTTAGCATATTGATCATCCTGACGTGGGGGTGCCAATCACGGAAAGCTGTTTAAAAATCTGTAAAGGTGTCATCGCACCATGTCTTATCTCGACAGTATGCTGGTGGAGGTGCGAGGTATGAAACGAGTGTGCCTGTGAATTTCGGGTCGCGTGGACTAACAGTGGAGTGGAATTCGCACCTATCCCATCCATAGTCATAGCTATAGTAAACATTTGGTGAGGTGAGAGACCAATCGTTGAAGTTGCTGCTGCTAAAAGTGGTTCTACGATCCTTTGAATTGTGGGATGTACCTTGTTTTTCATGCAACACTTCGGCTTTGACTTTTTAGAAAACTATTTGGTTTCATTATGTCCTGTTATGTTAAAACTAAGAATTTGAGGGGGGCGTACTTTTCTTTTTCCTATGGCTGAATGTGGGTGTGTGTGTGTGTGTGTGTACGTACGCTTGTGAGTGTGAGGATGCTCTGTCAGCAAGTCTGGTTTTCAGGCTCGGATTGAACAAGGACATGCGCTGTGGCAGGTCACTGGGGAGAGGTCCACTGACACTCAGATAGATAAAATACTTTATTCATCCCGAAGGAAATCTGGCTGCCAGTAGCAGAAACAGTACAATAAAAAATAGACAGTATTTTAATAGAGGGAATGAATAAAAAAAAAAAAATATATATATATATATATATATATATATTTAAAATTTACCATTAAAGTGTCAAGTGTGTAGTCGTAGCAAAACTAAAAATGAAATATAAAGTGTCCAGTAGCGGCACGGTGGCTTAGTGGTTGGCATGTTCGCCTCTCAGCACTAGGGATTCCCGGTTCAAATCCCCATCTGGGTGGAGTTTCCATGTTCTCCCCGTGTCTGCGTGGGTTTCCTCCGGGTTCTCCGGTTTCACAGTCCAAAAACATGGATCAAGTCAATTGAGTTCTCCAAATTGCCCCATATAGAGTGTGTATGTGTGCCCAGCGATCGATTGGTGTCCTGTCCTGGGTGTATCTGCCCAGCGCCCAAAATGTTCTCCCCTGGGTGGGCATGGGGAACCCCCCCACGACCCTAATATAGGATAAAGCGGAAGATAATGGATGGATGGAAAGTGTCGTCCAGTATGGATGGAGACCTAAATGGTACTGTGCAAAATACAATAGATAGTTTTTAAATGTCCTGTTGTTTTATTTGTTCTTCCGGCCCAAAACAGTTGTATTATAGAGCTTGATGGCCCTCGGAACAAAAGATCTCCTCAGTCTGAGATCTTTTGTTTACACGGTGTAAAGTTTACAGTGTAAAACTCACAAAGTATGTGGAGAAACCGATGGACTACAGAATGTAATTGTAGAACTACAACGTCCATCTGTATAGTCAGTGAAATTGATATGACTCCCTGTGTCCGCGTGGGCTCTCTCTGTGTTCTCTGGTTTCCCCAAAGTCAAAAAGCATGGATTCAAGGTGAAGTGACTGCTCTAAATTGCCCCGTGTGTGTCTATGTGAGTGAGTGTGTCCACAGCAATGGATTGGCGCCTTGTCCTGGAGGAAACATTCTTCCATGTGGAACCCCCCCCCCCCCAACTCCTGTGACCTTATGAAATGGGATAAAAGCTTGAAGAACAGTTTTGTAGTCTGCAATAAATCCATCCTTCCATTGTCTTCTGCTTTATCCTATATTAGGGTCGAGGGGGGGTTCCCGATGCCCATCCAGGGGAGAATGTTTCGGGTGCTGGGCAGACACACCCAGGACTGGGCACCAATCTATCACTGGGCACACACTCACTCACACAGACACACTCTATATGGGGCAATTTGGAGAACTCAATTGACCTTGAGCCATGTTTTTGGACTGTGGGAGGAAACCGGAGAACCCGGGAAAAAACCCACGCGGACACGGGGAGGACATGGAAACTCCACCCAGATTGGGAATCGAAGCGGGAATCCCCAGCGCTGTGAGGAGAACATGCTAAGCCACCGTGCCGCCCTTACTTTAAATACATTATTATAAAAAGAAATTCACAGAAATATCCTTTAATACAGCTGCCACGCCGCCCGGCATTGGTCCCTGTAACTCGGTCCGTCATCCAGGTCAGGTCATTCAGCCCCATCACTGAACCCTCAGCACATTAAATATTCGGCGTGATGGCATTCAGAATCCCAACGGTGGCAATAAATTTACAATCCTTATTCTGGTGTTCAGAGATCATCTGCATTTATTTCCACATTATACTGTTTAATAACGTTCATTATTAAATGCCTCTAACGAGACTTTAACTTAGACTCGGCCCGTTTGTCTCTCAAAAAGCCTGCGCTCTCTTTCACTCCGTCTGTTTGATGATGGCTGTGATTTCTATTCTGTGTGAGGTGTGTTGAGCTCAGCGGGTTTGTTTCTCTGGGTCTAATCCCTGCATGTTGGCCGTCGGACTATAAAGGGCTCTTACAGCCACCATCAACACACACGCTGACCTGCTTCGTAAGAGTGACGGCGGCTGCTCGCTTACACTCAGGTAAGATTTCAGAATGAGAATCACAGCGCCGATTTAAACAAAGCTGTAAGAATATTAATATTAATGATAACGTTTGTTTTGAAGCCTCTGATCTGGATCAGGTCTCGGGTCGTGCTGCAGCCTATCCTAGTGCTTACAGGGTGAGGGGTAGGGAGGCATACTGGACAAATATATCACAGAGCTGAAGCACACAGGATTTTTTTAGTTTAAATTGTATTTTTTGTAGTTTATTGTCATTCATTCATTATCATCCGCTTTATCCTATATTAGGGTCATGGGGGGGGGGGGTTCCCATGCCCATGCCCATCCAGGGGAGAAAGTTTCGGGCGCTGAGCAGATACACCCAGGACAGGGTGCCAATCTATCGCTGGACACACACTTACTCACACAGACACGCACACATACACACTTTATATGGGGCAATTTGGAGAACTCAATTGACTTGATCCATGGTTTTGGACTGTGGGAGGAAACCGAAGAACCCGGAGGAAACCCACGCGGACACGGGGAGAACATAGAAACTCCACCCAGATGGGGATTCAAACCAGGAATCCCTAGTGCTGAGAGGAGAACATTCTAAACCAATAAACCATGATGCCGCCCTCATCAATGGGAATTGAGGCCCCGAAGATGAGTGTTACCCACTGTGCCACCATAGTGCCCATAATAATAATAATGATAATAATAATAATAATAACAATTGGGTGGCATGTGGTGTAGTAATTAACATGTTCTCCAGGTTCTCTGGTTTCCTCTCACTGTCCAAAAACACGGATTTAATGTCAATTGGCTGCTCTTAATTGCCCCTATATAGTGTGTATAGATATAGGGCTTGATTGGCGCCCTCTTCTGGGTGTATCAGCGCAGCACCCGAAACATTCTCCCTTGGATGGGCATGGGGCACTGCCCTGTGACTCTAGCAGAGGATTAAGCAGAAGATAATTAGTTGAGTTAATAATAATGATTTTAAATAGTTTGTTGTATTTAGTGATGGGCGGCACGGTGGCTTAGTGGTTGGCATGTTCTCCCCCCCGCGACCCTAATATAGGATAAAGCGGATAATGAATGAATGAATATTTAGTGATGAACCTTGATTGAAATGACGACATGGTTGACATGTCCTTACAAAACGTGTATTTATTGATGCGTAGAACAGTTAAGGGTGGCTTACTGGTTTAGCATGTTCTCCTCTCAGCGCTGGGGATTCCCGGTTCAAATCCCCATCTGGGTGGAGTTTCCATGTTCTTCCCATGTCCGCGTGGGTTTCCTCCGGGTTCTCCGGTTCCCTCCCACAGTCCAAAAACATGGATCAAGTCAACTGAATTCTCCAAATTGCCCCATATAAAGTGTGTGTGTGTGAGTGAGTGTGTGCCCAGCGATGGATTGACGCCCTGTCCTGGGTGTATCTGCCCAGCGCCCGAAACGTTCTCTCCTGGGTGGGCATGGGGAACCTCCCCACCCCATGACCCTAATATAGGATAAAGTGGAAGAGAATGGATGGATAGAACAGTTAAGTTAGATAGAATTCATCAACATGGTGAATAAAAATTGATATGGGGTTTTTAACTTAACTCGAAGAGGAGGAAAGAAAGATCTGATTATAAACAAGATGACCTCTAGACGAGTACATGTGTTCATATCCCGTTGACTGAAGGGTTAATTAGTTTTGCAGACTGCTGCATCGTTATTAACTTGTGTATTAAGATATAAATCAATCAGCACTTAAATAAAAACTGCTGGGGGATAAAGACGAAGACGATCATAATCTCAGAATCCAAAACACACACTGGGGAAAAACCTTCATACAAACATTTTAATATAATTTTTTTTTAATTATTATGGATTTTTTTAACATCTGGGTAAGATGTACTGACTGACACACCATGGTGTTTATTCTGCTGTCTGTCAAGTACGAACGCTTTTCCTCTCCGAGGGACTTTGTTCTTTGCGTGCACAATACATAACTTGCAGAGTTTAATTAAACCCTCGAGCAACAAAGACATGCGTCTGCAGGAACGCAGATTAAGAGACAGGTGTTTGAGGGGATAGGGGAATAATGCACGAAAAATAATAAAACGTGGACGTCAAACTGTAGCGTATGAGTTCAGAACCGATTAACTGTTCGCTGTTTGGAAAAATTCACAAGGATGGATTTAAGGTTTTTGTGAATTAAAACACAAAGCAACATGAAACAATTCGGATGTAGAGATTTAGGAGATCTGCACTTCATGGTTCTATGGTTCATGGTTCATGAATTAAATTGATTCTGTAATCTTATTCTCAGGGCCGCCACTGGTGCTGCTGGTATTTGGGTGGTGGATGGTCTATCCGCATATCCCTAATGCCCCCACCTTGTAGATGTAAAATCTGAGACAGTTTCTCGTCTGTTGCTGCACAGTGCGTGTTAGTCATGGTCATTAGTCATCCTTTAATCCTTCGTCAGTACCCACAGGACGCTGCCCACAGGATGCTGGTGGCTGGACATTTTTTTTTAGTTAGTGGATTAATCGCAATCCAGCAATGACACAACAATGGGGTGTTCATTAAAAACTCGGTGGGCAATCTATTCAGACCGAAACAACACACACACACTAACACGACCATTATCACAGGATGTCACTGCAGGACTGAGGATTGTTAAATTAATTATAGAATTATAAAGCGCATTCATATGGTAAGTGGGGCTGATTAAATGGAGAACACATGTAGAAATGAGGGCTTTTGAAGTTTTATATTCATTTAATATCCTACATTTAATCCTATATTGGGGTCACAGCAGGGGGGGTTGCCCATGCCCATCCAATGGAGAACATTTCTGGGCACCGGGCAGATACACCCAGGACAGGGCGCCAATCTATTGCTGGGCACACTCCCCTACACAGACACACACACGCTATATGGGGCAATTGAGAGCATTCACTTTACCCTAAAGCCATGTTTTTGGACTGTGGGAGTTAACCGGGAACATAGAGGTAACCCACACGGGCACATAGTGTATGTGAGGGAATGTGTGCCCAGTGATAGATTGGTGCCCTGTCTTGGATGGGCATGGGGAAAAGCCCCCAAGACCCTGCTAGAGGGTTAAGCGAAAGCAAATGAATGAATGAATGAATAATGAGATGAAATTAGACATCACATTAGGTCCCAGTATCCCAACATGACGGTAGGGACAGCGGCCATGGGTCACTGAGGCTTAAGGGTCTTGCTTAAGGATTCACATTGGTAGGGATTGGGGTTTGAGTCGAGAACCTTCCGATTGACTGCCCAACACCTTAACCGCTGAGCTTCCACACCCAGTATGTTATATTAACTGTCATTATTACAGTGATCCAATCACAATACGGCACCAGCAACAGCCCTTAACACAGTGACCTTTTCTAATCACAGTCATTATGTCTTCCGGTGGAGAGAAGTCCAAGCCTGTCACCCAGCCCGATGGCAAGACTGCTCAGGGCACCAAAACCGACTATGGCACGGGTGCCTACAAGGTAAATCATCCATACTGTCTCATTTACAAAAACTCTGACACTGAATGGGCTTGTTCATTTGGATGGAAAAATCCCCACAATGCAACTGTACTAACAGGTCCAGGTCCCTACATGAATATTTATAGCAGCCTTTGTATCCATGAAGATTCATCAGATAAAATATCGATCAATGGCCATCTGAAAGCTCAATAGCCAAGGTGGTGGTGGTGGTGACCCCACAAGTGCTGCCCTGTGTAGGGCAAATAGAGTCTTTACCTGCTGTTGTTTAACAGAAGCTCCAGTATAAAAGGTTCGGAGGATAAAAACAGCACATTCATTTAAATCCAGCTTGTTTTACTCAGTTGCCATAGAAATATCTAAATGCATCTCTTCACCACGAAGCCATTGTTGCATAAGGTTATGTTTGGAATCTTGCGTCTGTGTCATGGGCGTACTTAAAGTAGGGTGACCAAACGTCTGTATTTCCCTGGACATGTCCGTATTTCACGTCCTCTCCAGGGCGTCCCGGGTTTTTTTTTTTTTTTAAAGTGAGGAAATGTCCTGGTTTTTAAATGACCTTCATTGGACCATTAAATGTCCCGGCACCAAGGCATGGCACTGCGTGTCAGTCCGCATGTTTACCGACGATTTACAAAAGAGTCCCCCCCTTTCAAACCGGGTCGAGACAAATGGGAAGCCTTGTACATGGTGCGCAACCCAGACACATATGTCTCACTGTCCAATGGACATTTCATACAAGCGGTATTTTTTTGTTAATTGGCTAATTTGTTCATTTATTTTTTTTCCAATAGCTGATGGTTAATTAGTAAATTTTTTTTTTTCAACAATTGATTTTAACAATAAATTTTTTCAACAATATTTGGTTGATTGCTGAGGGCAGCTGAGTATTGTGTTCTTTGGAGTTGAGTTTTGTTGTTAAGTGAGGGACGTTTAGATGATGCATTATTTCTTTCGTTGTGCTTTTCATTCATTACAGGAAATGTTAACTGAACCATTTGGAATAAAATGACTATATATAATACTATACTATAGAATAATTTTACTGAACCCCCCTCCCCTCCCCACCCCCCAAGGCTCCAAGGTGTCCTGGTTTTCCCAAATGAAAATACGCTCACCCTACTTAAAGGAACGCCACATGTTCTGACTTTTGGTCCATCTCAGTATAATCGGACTCTCGGTCGGTGTCCGTTCCGTCCTCAGATGTACGTCTTCGACCGCGAGAACTTCCAGGGCCGCATGATCGAGATCAGTAACGAGTGCATGAATGTGTGTGAGATGGGCATGGACAAAGTGCGCTCCCTGCGCGTCGAATGTGGCCCGTGAGTAATGAACAGATACACACTGTCATTCCGAACATGACAATAACAGTTACAGTGCGATCCTCATGTCATCTTACTCACTCTCACACTTACCTCCCTCTCGCGCTCATTCCTCTTTCCATTTTTTTTTCCCTCCGCAGCTTCGTCGGCTTCGAGCAAATGAACTTCTGCGGTGAGATGTACATTCTCGAGAAAGGCGAGTACCCTCGCTGGGACTGCTGGAGCAACTGTCAGAGGAATGACTACCTGCTGTCTTTCCGACCTGTCCGCATGGTAATGGTCCCACATCCATCCATCCATTATCTCCCTCTTTATCCTCTACTAGGGTCACAGGGGGGAATCCCCATGCCCATCCAGGGGAGAACGTCTCGGGCGCTGGGCAGATAGACCCAGGACAGAATGCCAATCCATCGCTGGGCACACACTCACTCACACACACACTCTATATGGGGCAATTTGGAGAATTCAATTGACTTGATCCATGTTTTTGGACTGTGGGAGGAAACCGAAGAACCCGGAGGAGACCCACGCAGACACGGGGAGTCCATGGAAACTCCACCCAGATTGGGATTCGAACGAGGAATCCCCAGCGCTGAAAGAAGAAGATGCAAAATTAAATTCATTATAGCTCTTTGCACGCCTGATGTCAATATAAAGCCTATCCCAGCACTTGCTTAGACCCAATTATGGGTGTCCAATACCGAATGACCTCACAACCTCCGTGGTCTACTGCCTTTAATCCGTCATTTTAATTGGTTCTGATTCATAATGATGGGGACGAGAGCATTAAATATTCCAATAATCTCTAACATAACAATTTGAAGAGGTAAAATAAAATGTAAGATAGTAAGATTGCCATGAATTACTAATTACATGTGGTAACAAGGCCACAGAGTGAGTAGAGCCACCAAGGATTAAGTAAGAGTTGTGTGTATTGGACCAATTCAGCGTAACGAAGGATAATGAATATACAATTTATCCCTTTTTAGGACCCAGAGAAGCACAAGATCTGCCTGTATGAGGTTGGTGAGTACAAGGGACGAAAAATGGAGATCATGGATGATGACGTGCCCAGCCTTTACTCCTACGGCTTCACTGACCGAGTTGGCAGCATCATGGTCAGCTGTGGCACGTAAGTAGGGAGCCAAGCTCAGTTTTACAAAGAGCTTAATTTAAAATTAGGATCTTGGGCTCTTGTTTTATAAAATATACAGGTTGGGATTAAGTTTGAGGATTTGGTGTGATCAAGGTTTTCACACACTTCATAAGCAACCAGAGTGTATTTGTTTTAAACTATGTTAGAATCACCGGGAGTCGATACGTGAAGGTGAATGAGTCTCTGCTAATTCAGCAGAAATCTGTGTTATGTTGTTAAGTGCAAACCTTATTGTTTTTAGTTCCGTTAGCACGTTTGCGCTCAGCATGTCGGCTGTTAATGGAACAGGAGCTTAACCTGAGTTCTCACCTGTTTGCCACACAGTGGGGGAAAAGACACGAAATAGAGAGAGTTCTGTGAAAACCAGCAGGTTTTGAGATAAACCCTCAGGTTTAAAACCGCAGCCTGACGTACAGCAAATTCCACTCAGACTCACTATGTGAACAAAAGTATTGGGACACACCTTTGTTTCAGCCTACACCAACTTGGGTATTTAGAGTTCAAGTTCAAGTAATTTATTTTCGCAACAGTACATTGTCACAAAGCAGCTTTACAGAATGAAAAGCCTTTAAACCCCAAGCCGAAGTGACAGTGGCAAGAAAAAACTCCCTGTTAGGTTGTTATATGTGTAAGTAAGAAACCTTAGGAGGACCAAGACTCAGTGGGGGACTCATCCTCCTTGAGCGGCCGGGCAGCAACAACAGTGTAGGATACTAATGAACAGATTGTGTCGAGATCAGGTGACTGTGTTTGTAATATATAGTCTATATGTAAGAGAGTCCTGCAGGTATTTAGACAATCAACAGCTTGGGGAAGGCCCTGTTTTTGCTGCAGTATGACTATGCAAAGAGTAAGAAAAAATCCATGTACCGCCATTAAACATCCAAAATGCTGATATGGCATAAAACAACAAACCGCAACACCACCTTTCAGATAAACTAGAGGGCTGACCAACTTAACAGTTTAGGGAAGGCTTATTTTTATTTAGTTTATTTAGTTTATTTACTGCATGGTTTTGTCCTAGTGCACAAAGAAACAAAAAAAACTTGGTCCACGCCAAGCCTTATTTACTTTCATTCATCCATTCATTATCTTTCGCTTTAACTTATATTAGGGTTGAGGGGGGGTTCCCCATCCCCATCCCCATCCAGGGGGGAACGTTTGTGGCGCTGGGCAGATCCACCCAGGAAAGGACGCCAATCTATCGCTGGCCTAATTTCCTTATTTGTGTGACTTGTTTAGGGAAGGTCCTTCACTGTGTTGCTACATGACTCTGCCCCAATGTGCAAAGTAAGATCCATAAAGTGTTAGGATCCAACACCTTTAAAATGAACTAGCAAGGTGACCGCTACCTCATCTAACACCTCAATGTGTTAATGAAAATCCAATAAGAAGATCAGCATCGACTAGAAGTGTCTTTCCTGAATAAAAAAATGCGAGTGTGATCGCAGCAAGTCTGTACGAGACACGGTGCTTACGTACGAGGTTAAAAAAAGTGGGCGTGGCCGGGTAATAGAGTGGTTTTAGCGGGTGCGTGTCTCTGGAAATCACTCAGGACGTGGCGAGTTTCGTGTTTGTAGTTCAACAATTGTTCAAGTCACGTCACTTTGGCGTCACTATCAGGTTGTTCCTATGGATAGTAAACTAAGCCAATTTTAAAGAGTGATCACGAGTGAACGAAGAGTGCGATCTCACAAGACCTGTAACCACCTTCGACTCCAGCAAATTTTTTTGTAGCTCGAAAATTGTTTGAGTTACGGCAGTGCAAATATCACGGTAATGCGAAGCGACAAATCGATGAAAAACGTGACGGGAACCAATTTTCTAGCCAATGAGCCGGACGTGTTCCGCAAAAATTGATGATTGGAGATGATTGGAAAAATTGGAGACAACAACGTTGGAATTATAACAATAGTTTGAACTCGGATAACACTAATTCATTAATTCCACTCAGGATAGAATTTCTGCGGAAACTAACTGAGGCCGAGTGCTGCGTACTTAAACCTTCAAAAACCCTTTAAACGTCACTCCTTTAAAAATCCAACACTGAGGACTCGCGGCATCTCGGAGGGGTCAGACGTTGCTGGAACTCGACTTTGAATTTCTGTCCTCTATTCATTCCGAACTCTCCTACACATTTTACCTTTCTACCTACCAGCACACTTCCCGCCGCCCACAGACATCTATTCTGCTTTTTTTTTTGTTGCTCTGTATCTCATCTCTTCTCCTCTGCTTTCCTCCCTCAGCTGGGTGGGCTACCAGTACCCAGGCTACCGCGGCAGCCAGTACCTGCTGGAGAAGGGCGACTACAGGCATTTTAACGAGTACGGCGCCCGTTGCCCTCAGATGCAGTCCATGAGACGTGTGCGCGACATGCAGTGGCACCCGGAGGGCTGTTACACCATGAGCAGCAAGTGAGGGTTCGGGAGGACGAGAAAGAGAGGGAGCAGGGGGGAAAGAATTAAAGAGGGAGGATCTGATGGAGGAGGGGGAGGAGCAAGGGCCAAAAAAGAGAAGAGACTTGTGCTACCCATGTAGGGGGGGGGGGGGGGGGGGGGGGGGGGGGGGGGGGGGGGGGGGGGGGGGGGGGGGGGGGGGGGGGGGGGGGGGGGGGGGGGGGGGGGGGGGGGGGGGGGGGGGGGGGGGGGGGGGGAACTAAGCAAACACCCTGTCCTCTGAGCAACAGCAGAATAAGGGGACATTCACATGAGTATGTTGGGTTTGGGTAAAAAAAAAAAAACAAATCATGAGGTTTAAGCCTGACAACCATGTTAAACCCCACAGCCTTATATAATAAACGGAAACCTGTGAAATCTTTCTGTTCTCTGTTAAGAGTATTAATTAATCCTGTGATTACAGACAATCGGGAATAATGCGTATAAATTTAATCCATCACACCGTGACATTAACAGAGACCTGAGAACCAGTTGTGATATGCGTTATAGTTTCCCATTAGAAAGATCTGTGTGTGTGTTATTCATTCGGTCATGTGGGTGGAGTTTCCATGTTCTCCCCATGTCCGCATGGGCTTCCTTCGGGTTCTCCGGTTTCCTCCCACAGTCCAAAAACACGCAATTAAGATAAATTGGCTGCTTTAAATTGGTGCACTGTCGTGGTTGTATCTGCCCAGCACTTAAAACGTTGTCCCCTGGATGGGTATAAGGACACCCCCCCCCCCCCGTGACCCTAATATAAGATGAAGTGATAGGTGTGAATGGATGGGTGTGAATTAACAGCACCATAAAAAAGCAACCCTATCTTTAAGTTGTTACCGTTACATCATAGAGTGACACATACACAAAGACAGAAAACAACATAGTGGTATTTGAAATACCAAAGCATTCAGGTGGGGGGTCACTTGTGTCTGAGACAGCCCACTGTTAGTCTGATTGTCTGGCTGGGTCACTGCTGGGACCAGAAAACTGCATCCCGCCAAAGCTGTGGCCCTCGTGACAACCAAAGTGCTTGAATCATTAAATATTATGACTAAATAGAGAAAGGTGCAACTTTAAAGTACCGTGGTGGACAAATTAACCTTTAAGTGGCAAGTCAATGGCATTTTGAAAGTTTTATTCGAAGTGTTTATGCAACCAAAACATTTTAAAGCAAAGTTTGGAGGTGATGAGGGTATTTATACATCCCTTAGTAATATAATTATGAAGGTCATGTCTCATAAATAACATATTATTTATTAACACAGTATTGGATACACAAACATTAATTTTACAATTGCAATTATAAAACAGCAAGTTCCGGTCCTTAAATCTGATTGGCTGAGCTATTTGTCCAGCCCTGACATTATTGACAAAAACACACACCCCTGAGCGCTTCACATTCGTATCAATGCGTGATATACAATACATTATTTTAAATCATAAAATACAGATTAATATAAACAGCGAGCTGATTCCCCATCAGCACTACGGCAGTTTTTTGTTAATAAATTGTGTTCTGTAATTTGGTCACTAGATGGCAGTATTTTAATGTTAGAAAAACCGGACTAGATTACGTCGCGGATTACGTAACGATTTTGCCTTCAAAAAATGCATTTATGAATCAATGCATTTTTTTATTATAGTGTGTTTGTAAGCATTTCATAAAAGCAATAAGGCACTCGAGGTTGTGTATTATTGTCATTACATCACTGGAAAGAGGTGGAACTGTACTTTTCATCATGGTAACATAATTTATTCAGAGTAATGCCATCCTCTTGAACCATATTGCTTTAATTTACGATTTGTTTTTGTGTTCATGGTTCTACATGATAGAAATAAAATATGAGTGTTTTAAAATTGTGCGCTGGGGTCTCATGTGACACGTTATCGTACTACTTGTTACTACTGTCTAGAAAAGAGTAAAGCATCTGTGAGGTGGGTTTTGCAGGAAAATTGCTAAATTATTCATTTGATGTCAGATCTGAGGTCAGGTGATTGGTTCTCATTAACGTGTCTGTGTCGCTGCGCCGCTGACATGTGCAACGACTCCCGGCTGTGAATGGACTCGTTTCACTGGGCGGACCGACGGGCCTGCGTTCCTCATGCCTCCGCTTAAATTGACTCTGTTCCTGCACTTGGGGCATTAACGAGGGGAAATGAGTTTCATTTAGGAGAAACCGAGAGATGCGAGGGGAGGAAAAGTTGTCTGTGGACACTGCGGGAAGTCAATATAAGGTAATTGGAAGTTATTGCAGTAGTGCACAGCCGTCACTGGGGGACGTGCACAGGTCTACAAGACAAGAGTGCATTGGCCTTCCCACAGCGTAGTGCACGGTTTAGTAAGAAATCCCAAAACCTCACCGCCTCACGCCTTGCATCATTTACACTTTCACTTCTGATCATAGTTGACCTGGATGTGCACTATAAATGACATATTTGTAGTGTAGGTTGTAACTTTATAAACCTGTGACAATGAAACACTTAGATTTAATGACAAAGAGGACCATGTCTCATTTTATCTCATCTTTTTCATTCATTCATTCATGATCTTTCACTTAATCCTGTGGTAGAATCGCAGTGGAGGCTTCCCCATGCCCATCCAGGGGTGAACGCATTAGGTGCTGGGCAGATACACCCAGGGCAGGGCGCCAATCCATCACTGGGCAAACTTACTCACACAGACACACACACACTACATGGGGCAATTTAGAGCATTTAATTGACCTTGAATCCAAATTTTAACACAGTGGGAGGAAACTGGAGAACCCGGAGGAAACCCATACGACACAAGGAGGGCATGGAAACACCTGGATCCCCGGCGCTAAAAGGTGGATAACTAACCGTAACACCACCATGCCACCCCATCCAGATTGTGTTTATATATATATATATATATATATATATATATATATATATATATATATATATATATATATATTTATATATAATCAGGGCGGCACAGTGGCTTAGTGGTTATCATGTTCTCCTCTCAGCGGATTCCCAGTTCGAATCCCCAATCTGGGTGTAGTTTGCATGTTCTCCCCGTGTCTGCATGGGTTTCCTCTGGGTTCTCCGGTTTCCTCCCACAGTCCAAAAACATGGATCAAGGTCAATTAAATTGTCCAAATTGCCCCATATAGAGTGTGTCTGTGTGAGTGAGTGTGTGCCCAGTGATAGATTGGCGCCCTGTCCTGGGTGTATCTGCCCAGAGCCCGAGACATTCTCCCCTGGATGGGCATGAGGAACCCCCCCCCCCCCCAATAGGGGATAAAGCAGAAGATAATGGATGGATGACTATATATATGATAGTGGATGACAGTCATGCAAACAGGATGACATAAAGCTTGCTGTTTAATAATACATCCTCCTGCTGTACAGCATACGTACTTTCCATGTACACATACTGTAGACTGACCCCTATGTATGTTGTATAACTTTCTTTTTTGAGAAATTCCCTTTGAGGAAAGCAAAAAAGACGTAATCTGTAACACACACACACACACACACTTACACATACACACTGTGTCTTAAGGTCTTCTCTTTGCGTCATAGTTGGGTTGTGAGTTAGCCGGGGGTGAAGCAGATCTTTTTATGGAACTCAGCTAAACGTCTTCTCCGCTGAGTGAGATGTGAGTTATTCCCCCAAACAAACCGGTGGGAGTGAACGAGGAGCAGAGGGAGAAAGCGTCGTGGAGTAAATTCGTTGTCACTGAACACGTGTGTGTTGGCTGTTGTCTTTCCAGGGTGTGGTGGAGGGGGTGGAGGTGGAGGTGGGTGGGGAGGCGGACCTCGTTTTCAGCTTTTCCATCTGTATATCTCACTCTTCGTTCATTTATCCCTCTGTTTTGACCTGAATGGATTCTTTGAGGGCTAAAGTCTACGTCTTCTGCACTCCCCCATCCGTTCCCCAATTCTCTCTCTCTTCCCCCTCTCGCCCCACTCTTTCTCTCTCTCTCTCTCTCTCTCTCTCTCTGTCTTGCTCTGTGTCTCTCCTCCCTCTATTCTTTCTTCTATCTCTTGGTGGCTGTTGGTGTCAGTGTTGCGTTCGAATCTGCGTCATCCATGAGTCTGTGTCTCAGTCACTGGACTGGGTTAAAAATAAAGAGCATGCAACTCTAAAAGAGAGTAAGAGTGTGTGTGTGTGTGTGTGTGTGTAAGAGACCGAGACCGAGTGAGAAAACCATGCATTATAAAGCAGACTAACACAGTATGTGTTCATTTAACACATTTTGCAGTGAAGCACCTGCATCAGCGCACCTACAGCAGCTCTTCACCTGAGTTAAAGAGTGTGAGAGGGTGGATGTGTTTCATTCCTAACGCAGAACATTACCTCGTTACCTTCCGTGCCTGCAAACGCAGAGCGAACGTGGGGTGTTGAATAATGGATTTCGAAAGTTTTGTCAAAGTTCAGCCCAGTTAATGCTCCTGCCATGTTCAGAATACTTTGACCCGGTCAGGTAAGCACACAGCAGGTGCTGTTTAGGTGGTGGCTGATTCTCGGCACTGCATTGGCAGTGATTACAGTGGTGATGGTGGTGTGTTAATGAGGATTACGGTCCTTCAGATCTGATCCACCACCACATACACTACATTTGCATTTGGTCATTTAGCTTTCGACGCTTTTATTCAAATTAAATCAACTTACAAATATGCCAACTTGGTTGGGGTAAGAATACGTGGTTGATACAGCCCCCCCTGGAGCAATGAGTTTTAAGAGCTTTGCTCAAGGACCCACATTGGTAACTGCAGTGGACCGTGGGATTTGAACTCACTACCTTCTGATTAAAAGTCAAATACCCTAACCCCTGAGCCACCACACCCCATCAGTCTCACTGCAGTATTTAGAATCATCCTCCAGCCAAATAATTCTGAGAGGGTCTTGATCTTTAGAGAACAGAGTTCTCGTAGAGGACTAACAAAATATGTAGAGAAACAGATGCCGTATCTGTAGAACTACAAAGTCAATTTATATACTTTTTTTTGGGTGATATTTTTATTTATTAATATTTTAATGCATAGTTACTGTCATTTAATGGGCTCTGCGATTTTTAAGACGTTATTTGTTAAAAAAAAATCTTGGTTTCATCTTTCAGGGTATTTAAGGGTATTTTCCATCATCACTGTTATCTGCTGTTAATCTGAGACAGGGTCATGAAAGTGGAGGTCTGAGGAGGGACAATGTTTAAAGCATTTCTAACCTAGTCACTCCCATGTCTTGTGTCTGCTTCCACTAGGTGGCGCCTGTAGCACCTCCACAGGGAGGCGCCCATGGCTAGACGGTCAAACTATTCAACTTACTCCACTGAATGCAGAGAATCAGGGAATGTATTACTCAACAGCAGGAACATGGACCTAAATTTGAAGCTGATGTAAATACTAATGCTGTTTTTAAAGGGTAACGTTCTGATTTGTCAGATACAGAAACCAATTTAAACCAATTTGAACCAATAAAGAGGCTGATGGACATTTCCCCATTATTTTAGGTGCAAATTATGAAACTAAAAGTATAATAAACCCCAAACGAAAGCAAATCCAGGTCTTAAATTTAAATTTGGGGTCAGTGGTCTGTGAAGAATAATAAGCTGTATTCCAAATTAAATGACAGATGATGTGCAGAGAGGAAAAAAAAAAAAGCCAACAAAACATAAATCCCTTTTTCTTGTAGGAGGGATTTTGTACTTAGCTCCAAGTTCTGCTCGGCTGTGTGCATACAGGCACAAAACTACAGACGTGGCACTCCAACCACATGCCCACGCAGGGGTTATACAGAGAACTGGCATTCCTACGACTTCTAGCCCTCAGAGAAAATGAGAGTCGTCTCGGGGAAAGTGTGGGGACTTCGATAAACATGAAAAAAAAACTGCAAAAGATTTCCAAAATGAGAGAGATATGATGTGCTGAAGCGGTAATGCGAGAGAACATGCCAGACGACGGTGCGGGAAGGGATGGGCCGAGGAGAGTCAGAGCGAGACGCAGGGGCATGAAGAGAGAGCTGATTGAATGGAGTCCTTGGGGAGGGGAGATGAAGTGCGAGAGGAGTCTGACGTCAGACACTGGAAGCAGTTGTTTTAATATTTCATAGTGAGGGAGGAACTCCGAGATGAAAGGAATTGGAAAATAAAATAATAATTGCTGGAAACAAACAGTGAAACTGACCAAATATGGGCTAGTGCTGGAGAAAACGGAAAAGAAAAGGATGATGGAGAAAACAATGGATCTCTTAAGAGCAGACAGAGTCGCTTTGCCTCGGCTTTGTGTTCGCACGCGCCATTTTATTCGGAAAACGCTGTTGTTGAGATGTTTCCTTAACTTTTGGAATTCATTATATTTCAAAAAAGTCTAATAGTATAACATCCATCCATCCATTATCTTCCACTTTATCCTATATCATGGTCGCGGGGGGGTCGCGCTGGGCAAATACACCCAGGACAGGGCATCAATCTATCGCTGGGCACACACTCACTCACACAGACACACTCTATATGGGGCAGTTTGGATAATTCTATTGACTTGATCCATGTTTTTGGACTGTGGGAGGAAACCGGAGATCCCGGAGGAAACCCATGGGGACATGGAAACTCCACCCAGATTGCTTAATTCTCTACTAGGTTCGAGTGGGGGGGTTCCTTAAACTCGGCCAGGCGCTGGGCAGATACACCCAGGACAGGATGCCAATCCATCGCTGGGCACACACTCACTCACACAGACACACTCTATATGGGGCAATTTGAAGAATTCTATTGACTTGATCTGTGATTTTGGACTGTGGGAGGAAACCGGAGAACCCGGAGGAAACCCACGCGGACACGGGGAGAACATGGAAACTCCACCCAGATGGGGATTCGAACCGGGAATCCCCAGTGCTGAGAGGCGAACGTGCCGCCCTAATAGTATAACATTTGCGTCATAAATCGAATGCTGAAAACACTATTTTGGGCAAAAGTACTGAAATTTTTATACATCCAATTTGACACACATAAACCATGAATTTCCAAAAGACTCTTTCATACGTTTTGGTCGACCCAATTTCCTCAGTTGCTCCACATCTTGGCGAATCAGCTGCTAGATTCTGTTCCGGGATAGTTGGAAATGTTATGCAATCGAATGCAAGGTGCTGGGGTATTCTGTATGGTCTGTGGCAGCAGTCTGGACGAATGGATGTCTATAAGGGGTCAGGGGCGGTGCCAGGGGGAGTGGGGAGGGTAGTTGATACACCCGCTGGAGGTTCCACTAATCTTTAATGTGCTGGTATTTAAAAAGGAGTGTGGAGGGGTGGTGGTACACACACACGGCAGGTAATCCGACTATACCCCAATAAATCCGGCTTTGTGCACTGAGCATAGTTAGGTCAAAATGGATAAAGACCTTCCCTATACTGTTTGAAAAAAGTTGGAGGCATTACATGGGTCTAAAAGAAACACTCGGATTTAATTATAAAGGTTCTTACATCTAACAAAGTAATTAAGTGGTTATTGTAGTATCCATAGGGTTCTACTCTCAGCGTTGGAAGTTCGAATCCGTATCTGGGTGGAGTTTCCATGTTCTCACTGTGTGCGCATGGGTTTCCTCCGGGTTCTCCGGTTTCCTCCCACAGTCCAAAAACATGGATCAAGTCAATTGAGTTTTCCAAATTGCCCCATATAGAGTGTGTCTGTGTGACTGAGTGTGTGCCCAGTGATAGATTGGCGTCCTGTCCTGGGTGTATCTGCCCAGCGCCCGAAACCTTCTCCCCTGGATGGACATTTGGAAGACCCCGCCGTGACCATAGTAGAGGATGAAACGGAAGATAATGGATGGATGGATGTAGTATCCATTTTGCTCATATTGTAAATCGTTGACTGTTGTTTGAGGGGGCAGTTGTGGCAATTGTAGTTTTTTTATGGATTAAGGTCATTGTGGCAATTGTTTATAAGGAATTATAGTAATTGTGACAACTGTTGTTTTTTAGGGATTACAGGGATTGAGATGAGGGA
Source organism: Corydoras maculifer (assembly GCA_019802435.1). Lineage (NCBI taxonomy): Eukaryota > Metazoa > Chordata > Actinopteri > Siluriformes > Callichthyidae > Corydoras > Corydoras maculifer. The sequence continues at coordinate 1,676,731 of JAFMOD010000113.1, forward strand.
CTGTTTATATTGCTCATTGACAGATGCCATATAATTAATATAAGGTTATGGGATATTTTATTTACCCACAATATTTTTAAAAATAAATTATAATAGGAATTATAGCGGTTGTGACAACTGTTGTTTTTTTAGGGATTACAGTAGTTGTGGCCACTTTTGTTTATATTGCTCATAGACAGATGCCTGATAAATAATATAAGGTTATGTGATATTTTATTTACCCACAACATATATTTTTTTAATAAATTACAGTCGAGACTTTCTCCCCATCATCTGTACTTCGTACCCATGAGCCCTCTCCTGGCAGTAATGTTTTTATCTTCTGCTCTGACAGGCTGAGGCTCGACCCGTCCTATATGATATGTCTGTTGGATCTTTTCCTACACAGTGTAGAACTTTTTAAAGTGAACTCCTCTCGATGCTTTGCTTGCATCACAGGTTTTATAAGTCGAGCCGTGTTCGTCACTCATTTCCTATTCGCAGCGCAGCCCTCACTACAACTAATTACGGAACTAGCATCCAGGGCCCGAACAACTTTTCAGAAACCTAATCAAATACCGAATTGCACAAACAGCCGATGAGGGCGTATCGAATTAACAAACCCGAAAACCATTAACATACAGCTCCATCACACAAAGCCCCGGAGCAAAACCATCCAGGTCCATAACAGATGCAATATCAGATTATAGCAGCAATAAAATACTCTGTAGTTCCTTAAACCGTTCAGCTGACCGTACAGATGGGCTTTGTAGTTCTATAGTTCCATGCTGTAGTCCATCTGTTGCTCTACATACTCCCCATATTACTCCCCTTTACTTTGTTCTCTGATAATCAGCAACATGGACAGAAATGTATTATTAGGGTGGTGGATGATTTACTGTACTAGGGTCGAGTGGTGGGGGGGGGGTGGTTCTCCATGCACATCCAGAGGCGATTCCATGTTTATTGAATCCATGTTTTTGGACTGTGGGAGGAAACCGGAGAACCCGGAGGAAACCACGTGGTCATGGGGAGAACATGGAAACTCCACCCAGATGGGGATTCGAGCTGGGAATCCCTAGTGCTGAGAGGAGAACATGCCGACCACTAAGACACCGTGCCTCCCTATAGGGGGGGGGGGGGGGGGGGGGGGGGGGGGGGGGGGGGGGGGGGGGGGGGGGGGGGGGGGGGGGGGGGGGGGGGGGGGGGGGGGGGGGGGGGGGGGGGGGGCTCTACATATATATATATATATATATATATATATATATATATATATATATATATATATATATATATAATTATTCATTCATTATCTTCCGCTTATCCTCTATTAGGGTCGCGGTGGGGTTCCCCATGCCCATCCAGGGGAGAACATCTCGGGCGCTGGGCAGATAAACCCAGGACAGGGCGCCAATCCATCGCTGGGCACACACTCACTCACACAGACACACACTAAACGGGGCAATTTTTGAGAATTCAATTAACTTGATCCATGTTTTTGGACTGTGGGAGGAAACCGGAGAACCCGGAGGAAACCCACGCAGACACGGGGAGAACATGGAAACTATATACTATGGAAATAGTATATAACATGGAAACTATATAACTATATATATATATATATATAAACACAATCTGGATCGGGTGGCATGGTGGGGTTATGGTTAGTATGTCCACCTTTTGCGCTGGGGATCCAGGTTCAAATTCAGATCTGGGTGTTTCCATGCCCTCCTTGTGTCGTGTGGGTTTCCTCCGGGTTCTCCGGTTTCCTCCCACAGTGCTAAAATTTGGATTCAAGGTCAATTAAATGTTCTAATTTGCCCCATGTAGTGTGTGTGTGTCTGTGTGAGTAAGTGTGCCCAGTGATGGATTGGCGCCCTGCCCTGGGTGTATCTGCCCAGCACCTAATGCGTTCATCCCTGGATGGGCATGGGGAAGCCCCCGCTGCGATCCTACCAGAGGATTAAGTGAAAGATCATGAATGAATGAATGAAAAAGATGAGATAAAATGAGACATGGTCCTCTTTGTCATTAAATCTAAGTGTTTCATTGTGATTCAGTGATTCGAACCTAAATCCCAGCGCTAAGACCACTAAGCCACATGCCGTTCATCACATGGTTGTATATATTATCTAAATTACACTAACACAACAGCCTTGTAGACATTTAATGAAGAAAGCACACATGGTTCATCAGTGCAGACCAGAGAACCCTTTCCGAAAGTTTATAACAAGCCCACTTAATGTATTAAGGCCCCTAATAAATAAAGTTGACGTAACTGCGGAAGAAATTCGCTTAGGCAACTCCAGAATGTCTTTTATTGCCAGTTTCCACAGTGGTCCTCAATCTTTTTTTTTTTTTGCTCACTTAAGATGCAGGGCACTTTATCTATTAGGGAGCTCAATTCATTAAGAGTACTTGTTTTAATTGGATGTGCAAAAAAAACGTGACGATCTCCACTCATGCCACGGATGGAGAATCGGAAATGACGCCTGGGTATGACTTATGTTCATGAAGAGCAGAAGTGAGTTAGAGGGAGTAGGCACGAAGTGGCGGGGACGGGGGGACGGGGGGAACGGGGGGACAATAACAAAACATCTCATCGCGTCTGTCAAGTAACACAAGAGCTTTCCGCACGCTTCTCGTCGCCGAGAGTTGCTGTCAAAGGCGCGACTGTCTCCCTCGAACAATGCCGCTGGTGCATGATTAAGGTGATGTAGCATTAAGTATTCAGTACACAATCTGACATCAGCAAGTTTCTTCAAGTGTGAACACAAAGTCATTTCGGATCCTGTAGGCTTCAATCTATGCCCAGCAATGGATTGGCATCCTGTCCTGGGTGTATCCGAAACGTTCTCCCCTGGATGGGCATGGGGAACCCCCCCCCGCGACCCTAATAGAGGATAAAGCTGAAGATAATAGATGGATAGGCTTCAATCTATGAGATAGCCTTTACAGCCACAGGGACTTTGAGCGAACATTGTGGCTTCGGTACTCGCTTGTGGCCCTGACGGCTTCATTTTGGGTCCTGGATGCCCATGACAAGCCGAATAGGCAACCACTCATGTCCGAATTCACGTGACGCTTCTCTACGCTTCAGGTCTTGTGCATTTTACAACTGTTCAAGACACTAGTCGAGATAAAAACATGTGTGTTTTGTGATTCACCCACCCAGTTATGATTATTAATATTAGAATGAGTATAGAATGTTTGCTGCACTGAGATGTGACTGAGTACAAGCTGTTGATTCTCGTGAAGAAGGTGCGAAATGCAAACACACGGACAAATCGTCACATCTCAGAGAGTATGTCACGCCGCTGGCTCAATGCTGAGTTACGCAGGAGACACTGGTGGTCTGAGACACACCTGTCCACCTGTACACTCCTGGCAGAACTATGGCATTTCATGTTTTTGTGTTGAGATTCGATTTTTTAAAGATCCGTTATGTTAAGTTATCACTCTCAAATGTCTCCAAAATGTTGTCCAGATGTTTTTTGGAACATGTGGACTATATAAGGTTTTATAAACAAGGACCACTTATGCCTCACTTGTAGATATCAGACTCACATGTCTTCAGAATGTTGTCCAGATGTTTTTTGGAACATGTGGACCATGTAAGGATTTATAAACAAGGACCACTTATGCCTCACTTGTAGTTATTAGACTCGCATGTCTCCAAAATGTTGTCCAGATGTTTTTTGGAACATGTGGACTATATAAGGTTTTATAAACAAGGACCACTTATGCCTCACTTGTAGATATCACACTCACATGTCTTTAGAATGTTGTCCAGATGTTTTTTGGAACATGTGGACTATATAAGGTTTTATAAACGAGGACCATGTATGCCTCACTTGTAGATATCACACTCACATGTCTTCAGAATGTTGTCCAGATGTTTTAGGAACATCCATTATCTTCCGCTTTGTCCTCTATTAGGGTCGCAGGGGGGGGGGTGTTCCCCCAGTTCCCCCAGTTCCCCTAGTTCCCCCAGTTCCCCAGTTCCCCAGTTCCCCATGCCCGATGGGAGAACGTCTCAGGCGCTGGGCAGATACCCCCAGGGCAGGGCGCCAATCTATCAGTGTACACACTCACTCACACAGACACACTCTATATGGGGCAATTTGGAGAACTCAATTAACCTTGATCCATGTTTTTGAACATGGAAACTCCACCCAAATGGGGATTCGAACCGGGAATCCCTAGCGCTGAGAGGCGAACGTGCCAACCACTAAGTCACCGTGCCGCCCGTTTTTAGAACATGTAGACTATATAAGGTTTTATAAACAAGGACCACGTATGCCTCACTTGTAGTCTTGTAGTTATCAGTCTCACATGTCTTCAGAATATCATCCACATGGTTTTTTTTGGGGACTTAATGAGGTTTTAGATATGTGAAGCACCAGTTTTCCAAAGCCAGCGACAGCTCAGCGCTTCTGTACCTCACAGACGATTCGTACTTTAGAACCAAATACCATGCTCAGAAGACCAACACTAAAAGAAATGGGAAACGCGGGAGCAGGAGCTCGGCGGGCTGATTCATCATTACTAGCTCACAAGCACACCCCCGAGACAGAAATGAGAGATCAAATGAAAGGAAGAGACAAAAAGCTCAGGAGGCAGAGGGAACGAAAGTGCGTGGAAACAGACCGAGAGGAAACAGAGGGGACAGCAGCAGGGTGTTGCATTTGATTACGGTTTTGCATCATTAGTGGTGCAGAACATCATCACTGCTACATGTTGTCAGACTGATCTTCATTAGCAAATCAGAAAAGCAGAAAGGTGGGCAGCCCCATCGTCCTGGAGATGGACAATAGATGTGTTCTTATAAACAGTCGCTTCTGAGTCATTCCCCATCTGGTTCATGTGTCTTCACAAGGTTTTGACCCTGTGTGTTTGCGTCAATCAGCATGTAATGCACACACACAGCATGCAGTGTTTGAGAAAATGGTCGGTGAACAGGCCATGAATCAGTTCAGAGCTCAGAATGTCCACAACGTCCTACAACCAAATGCAAACCCCAAACCATGTTCCGAAATGTCGGGGCATTCCATCCATCCATTATCTTCTGCTTTATCCTCTACTAGGGTCACAGGGGGGGGGTTTCCCATGCCCATCCAGGGGAGAAGGTTTCAGGCGCTGGGCAGATACACCCAGGACAGGACGCCAACCTATCTCTGGGCACACTCACTCACTCATTCACACAGACACACTCTATATGGGGCAATCCAGAGAATTCAATTCACCTTGATCCATGTGTTTGGACTGTGGGAGGAAACCGGAGAACCCGGAGGAAACACACGCGGACATGGGGAGGACATGGAAACTCCACCCAGATTGGGATTCGAACCGGGAATCCCCAGCGCTGAGAGGAGAACATGCTAAACCACTAAGCCATTGTGCTGCCCAATGTCGGGGCATTTGTTAATACGGTAATACTGAGACTCCTGTCTTTAACAATCTAGTGAATTATTTTGTCCAATCTCAGCACAACACGAGACTTCATTCAGATCTCTACCATTTCCATTTGGTCATTTAGCTTTTATCCAAAGAGGGTTAAGGGTCTTGCTCAAGGACCCACATTGGTAACTTTAGTGGACCTGGGATTTGAACCCACAACCTTCATATTGATAGCCCAACACTCTAACCACTGAGCTATCACTCCCTACCACTCCCTACTCTAACAAACCTCATGAGGAGACACATGTGAGACTTAGCTCTTTATCTTTCCCATTGATCTCATTGACGTTCAGGAGAAACCTTATTGAGATCTCCTTCTTGATCTTTCCGTCCTCTAAAATAAGCTCACAATGTCTGAGCTTGATGAGAAAGACCTTTATATCCTCATTGAGGTAAAGACCTTTTTATGAAGTTAGTCCGCTTTTGTTATTGTACCTTAATTCCAAAGATAATCGACATTTCTACTTTGTCTTCCTTTGTATTTTATTGCTCACGTTTGCCAGGAAAGTCACATTTAGAAGGCCAAATTTTCTGTGAATTGCAGCCCTGCTTCCCATACACCATCCCTGTGGAACCATCTCGTTCCAGCTCTCTTCAGATTGAGCCTCACATCAAATGTCGGCGATAGAAACGCAGCATTCTGATCTGTTCCCTCGCCTCAAGCCACAAAGTCAGAGAAGTGCTCCTTAAGTGCTTATTTGATTTGCTACGTTCTGGTAAATGATGACGAAATATCTCCCCATTAGCTAAAAGAGAACTCCATTCTTATTTCATTTCAGCAGAATGGCTGGATTTATGGGCTGCTCCCTTCGAACGGCCGCTAAACATTTAGGAAATGATACGTCCTCCTCATTACAATTAATGATTAAAATATTACATGTATTACGACGGTCAAATATGCGGCACGGTGCTTAGTGGTTTAGCACGTTCGCCTCTCAGCACTAGGGATTCCCGGTTCGAATCCCCATCTAAGTGGAGTCTCCATGTTCTCCCCGTGTCTGCATGGGTTTCCTCCGGGCTCTCCGGTTTTCTCCCACAGTCCAAAAACATGGATCAAGTCAATTCAGTTCTCCAAATTGCCCCATATTGAGTGTGTGTGTGTGTGCGTGTCTTTGTGAGTGGGTGTGTGCCCAGCGATGGGTTGGCGCCCTGTCCTGGGTGTATCTGTCCAGCGCCCGGGGCGTTCTCCCCTGGATGGGCATGGGGAGCCCCCCCGCGACCCTAATATAGGATGAAGTGGAAGATAATGAATGAATAAATGAATGAATGACATTTATTACTAATATATTTATTACTAATTAGACCTTGTGGGTGTAACATCCATCCATTCATTATCTTCCGCTTTATCCTCTATTAGGGTCGCGTTGGGGTTCCCCATGCCCATCTTGGGGAGAATGTCTCAGGTGCTGGGCAGATACACCCAGGACAGGGCACCAATCTATCGCTGGGCACACACTCACTCACACAGACACACTCTATATGGGGCAATTTGGAGAACTCAATTGACTTGTTTCATGTTTTTGGACTGTGGGAGGAAACCGGAGAATGTGGAGGAAACCCACGCAGACATGGGGAGAAAATGGAAACATCACCCAGATTTGAGTGGGAATCCCTAGTGCTGAGAGGTGAACATGCCAACCACTAAGCCACTGTGCCGCCCATGTGTGCAACATACTTGACAAAACATACAGTTAACGGAACATCCTTACCTTCCCCACGTTCTTGGTTCCACCTCCTCCCCAAAGCCATACCCGTTTTCTGTGCTGCTGTCACACCATGTGCTGGACCGAGGTGAGACCTGGAAAGATGTAGAGGGATCGCAGCATCTCTGGGTCTTCCTACCTCCTGACCCCATCTTCGTCACATGACAGGCTCCCGACATGCGCCCTCCAGAATATAGCCCGCTGTGCATGTTGTACTGACCACTGAACCTTCCGTCCTCAGGCTTTGGATGTTTTGGATGTCTGTTAAGATGCCCACCCCCCCCCCCCCCCCATGGCCTTGCCCATGTTCTGCGCATGAATCAATGAAGCGAATACCTCCATGTGTGATTGACACAGGTTCCTCGTCTTTCGCTCGATGAACCCTGGAGTCCAGACTCTAATTAGAATGAAAAAACTTTGAGAAGTTTAAAGACGGCTACCCGAGTGTTTTAATTACTCCAGCCTCATTTCGGAATCATACTGATGCTGCATTATTACAGCAATGTGAGTAATGAAGAAGGTTTTAGTAAGTTATTAGCACTAAAGCCAGACCTGTGCCTCTCTCCACGCTGCTGAACGTCTCTGAGTCTCTTATGGAGGCAGAAACTAAAATCTATTGTGACAGGTTCTTCATTAAATTCTTATGAGCTGCAGTTCGTATCTCACGAGTTTCAATAACTGCCTGAAACCATGTTATTATATTTGCTCCGACAGAAATACATTTTACAGACCTACTAAACTTCCTGATGTCTAGTTATCTGTGGTATATTCAGCCTGTAACTGACAGATCATTGGTTGAAAAGCAAAACTCATATACATACAGTACCTTGGACACGTCCTCTTATTGTCTTGCCTTCCATTGTCTATTCTCTCCACTTATCCTATAGATGGACTTTGTAGTTTTATAATTCCAGACTGTAGTCCATCTGTGTTCTTTGTTGTTGTCAGTCCCCGTGTTGGTTCTCTGTTCTCTGTTGGTCAGGAGCATCACAGAACAGGTATCATTTGGGTGGTGGATTGTTGATTGTCGGTTCTGCGGTGACACTGTGTATGTGTCTAGGTTCCCCATGCCCATCCAGGGTAGAACGTTTCGGCGCTGGGCAGATACACCCAGGACAGGGCGCCAATCTATCACTGGACACACACTCACTCACACAGACACACTCTATATGAGGCAATTTGGAGAATTTAATTGACCTTGATCCATGTTTTTGGACTGTGGGAGGAAAGCGGAGAACCCGGAGGAAACCCACGCGGACATGGGGAGAACATGCAAGCTCCACCCAGATGGGGATTCGAGAGAAGAATATGCTAAACCACTAAGCCACCGTGCCGCCCCTGGCTTCAAACTTAAGTAATGAGGATGAACTTATTCATTATGGTCTGCTTAGTCCTTCACTACATTTACACTATATAGGGGTAATTTAGAGCATTCAATTTACCTTGAATTCTTGTTTTGTTTTTTTTAGACTGTGGGAGGAAACCGGAGAACCCGGAGGAAACCCACGCGAACACGGGGAGAACATGGAAACTCCACCCAGATTGGGATTCGAACCGGTGAGAGGTAGAGGTGCTGATTTAATAACAATTATTATTAATATTATTTTCTAAAGTACTTTAAAATGATAAGCTTTTCGTTTTTTTTTTATTTATTTGGTACCACTTCTCCTACATCTTTCCTCCTCGCCGTCTCTCTTTAATCATCCCCTCCTCTCTCATCCTCCATTACCTCACTCTCCACATCCCCTTCTCTCGCTTCCTGTCCAACACACTCCTGGTTTGAACGGTGTCAGTCGTGGCGTGCCTCTAGGCTGGTGATGTCGTTTTTAAAAGTCACACACGCAAACATGTGCACACACACACACACACACACACACACACACACACACACACACACTTACCCTCGCACAATTACACAAAACTCCCAGCTGGTTGGTTGGTGTAGGAGGAGCGGGGAAAGCCTGTTTGTCCAGTCATGCGGTGTCGGTGTGGAGGTGGAGAAAACAGAGAGATACAGCATCCAAACTTGAAAGCAAACGGAGGTGGTGTTGAATAATATGGACATCCTCAGGCTCCTCGTTCTCGCCAGTTAGCTGTCTGTCAGGCTGGAAGCCTAATTCTGATGCCGCTCATCTGCCAGTTTATTAGACACACCCTGTTAGAACCTGTTCGGACCCCATTCGGGACAAAAGCTGCCTTAATACTTCATGGCATGTAGGAAGTGTTCTGGGTCTTTTTTTGGTATGTTCTCCCTAGGGGGGGGGGGGGGGGGGGGGGGGGGGGGGGGGGGGGGGGGGGGGGGGGGGGGGGGGGGGGGGGGGGGGGGGGGGGGGGGGGGGGGGGGGGGGGGGGGGGTTCTCCGGTTTCCTCCCACAGTCCAAAAACATGGATCAAGTTAATTGAATTCTCAAAATTGCCCCCTATAGAGTGTGTCTGTGTGAGTGAGTGTTTGCCCAGCGATAGATTGGCGCCCTGTCCTGGGTCTATCTGCCCAGCGCCCGAGACGTTCTCCCCTGGATGGGCATGGGGAACCCCACCGCGACCCTAATAGAGGATAAGCGGAAGATAATGAATGAATGAATATATATATATATTCCAGACTTTTTAACTTTCTTTATTTGGGCTTTGACACGTTTTAGAAAACTGTTTTGTAGAAAAATAAAATCCCTTAAAAATGCATAAAGCACAAGGTTAAAGTGTAAAATAACTTTTAGTTCTTGTAAACAGTGTTCTGTTGTCAGTACACCAGTGCTTCTGACCTCGAGTCACACATCCACCTTTGCTTACTGAAGATTGTTTAGTGTCACACTGAGGAGGACGGGGTTCCTACACAACAGGGACCAAAGGACTGAGACTCCTACACATTATGCCTGCAGAAGTCTATACGACAAAGTCTTCTATCAGTCGTCCGTCTGCAGCTAAAACAGTTTCCTGTCTGAGGGTCAGACACTGATATTGGACAATGGTTTTCGTTCATCACAGTGGGGTTTGGTGAGGTCGAGTTCGGGGCTCTGAAAGTTCCAAACAATGCAGATGGACCTCATGGACATTGTTTGTGCACTGGAGCAGGAAAACACTTTTTTTTAAAAAGAGTTTTTTTTTTTTTTTTTTTTACAAATTAGGAAGCGTGATATTGTCCAAAAATTTTATTCACCTGTTGCGACAAATTAATCACCTGAATTTCAGAATTTACAAGTGTGTCTAACTAGTGTATTTATCTTGACAATAAAAATGACTGAAGAAATTCGCAATACAAAGATTCCTAACCAGGGGCGTCGTTAGACCTGGGAAATGAGGGCAGCTTTCTCTGCAGCCTCTCCTCCAGCAGTGGGACCGAACGATGGAGCCACCGTCAGCTGTTTGTGTTTCCAAACTCTGTGTGTGTGTGTGTGTGTGTGTGTGTGTGTGTGTGTGTGTGTGTGAGGGAGACAGATTTTTTTCGCCAGGATCGGGACTAAAGTTACCGTAATAACTGTATGTTGGCTATAAAGAGCAGCTTCTCAGCTTTCAGAATTTTTCTGAATGCGCAAACTGTCGCAGAGTTACGGTATTTCGTTAAATCTAAAACGTAAAACGGATTCATGCTTTTCCGCCGAAGCTCATGTTCGTTTATAAACCATCATTTATTAGAACTGAATGTGCTCTCCACTGCTGACAGACATATTTCATATGTTAATTAATTTTATCCTATATAACTAATAAATGATCAAACAAAATAAATATAACAACGGTTTGAAAAATGGATAAATACCCTCATGAAAGGGCAATTTTTTAAAGGAAATTTGCCCCCTACATGGTCTCTAAAGTCTCTCCTCTGCAAGCTCTGCCTGCAAACCCCGTGTGAAGGCGAAGGCGCAGTGAACGCGCTCCAGATCCGCGTCGGCTCCTGCCAAGAAACGAGAAACGAGCCGCGTGCGCCCCGTGCATCTTCTTCCTCTCCTCCTCCTCCTCCTCTCAGTCCACTCACCATTAGTTACGGGTCCGTTGCCCTCACCCCCCCTCCCTGTCCCGGCCCGCCCCTTACCTTATTTTCCCTTCCCCTTGCGCGCGTCTCCACGAGTGCGTAATTCGCGCGTCTGGACCAATCGGCGCGCGATCCGACTTCCCCATCGCCTTATCGGTCGCGCGCGCTCCCGAAGGACGCGCTCGTTTGCATCCATCGCTCCACTGCCCTCACAACGAGGTTGCCAGATTGAAAACAAGAGTGACGTGACTCGAATCAACAGCTTCAGTTCTCTTACAACGACAAAGCATGAACCCATAAAGAAGTCTGCAACAGTTTTATCAACAAATTCCACCCTACATCCAACCATTCACGATGACATGACACACCTGACCCTATTGAAGAGAATGGACACTTTATCTAGTATTTGATGGGGATATATATATATGCCTATACCCAGATATATATATATATATATATATATATATATATATATATATATATATATATGCCTATCCCCATGCCTATCTCCCTATATGGGGCAATTAGGAGTACTCAATTGACCTTGATCCATGTTTTTGGACTGTGGGAGGAAACCGGAGAACCCAGAGGAAACCCACGCGGACACGGGGAGAACATGGAAACTCCACCCAGATTGGGATTCGAACCGCTGAGAAGTAAACGTGCTAACCACTAAGCCACCATGCCGCCGTATATATGTATATTCATTCATCCATTATCTTCTGCTTTATCCTAATTGGGGGGGTTCCCCATGCCCATTCAGGGGAGAACGTTTCGGGCGCTGGGCAGATAGGCAGATAGACCCAGCACAGGGGGCAATTCATGGCTGGGCACACACTCACCCACACAGACACACTCTATATGGGGCAATTTGGAGAACTCAATTAACTTGATCCATGTTTTTGGACTGTGGGAGGAAACCGGAGAACCCGGAGGAAACCCACGCGGACACGGGGAGAACATGGAGACTCCACCCAGATTGGGATTCGACCCGGGAATCTCTAGTGCTGAGAGGAGAACATGCTAAACCACTAAGCCACTGTGCCGCCCTATATGTATATATATTCATTCATTCATTCATTATCTCCCGCTTATCCTCTATTAGGGTCGCGGTGGGGTTCCCCATGCCCATCCAGGGGAGAACGTCTCGGGCGCTGGGCAGATAGACCCAGGACAGGGCGCCAATCCATCGCTGGGCACACCCTCACTCACACAGACACACTCTATAGGGGGCAATTTTTGAGAATTCAATTAACTTGATCCATGTTTTTGGACTGTGGGAGGAAACCGGAGAACCCGGAGGAAACCCACGCGGACACGGGGAGAACATGGAGACTCCACCCAGATTGGGATTCGACCCGGGAATCTCTAGTGCTGAGAGGAGAACATGCTAAACCACTAAGCCACTGTGCCGCCCTATATGTATATATATATTTTTTCTAATTTAATCATATTAATTGTTATAAACCCGTTTTTGGTTTAAATTAAGTATTAATTGTCTTGCAACTTAATTGAAGTCAGTGTTTATGAGCTCAACTTTATTTTTACGCTTTGGCCAAATGAAGCAAAAAAGTTTTGCTGCTTTCTATTCGGAAGGCTCGGTGCGTAATCTGGCAACACCGCCCCTCCTCTTCCGTTCTGCCGCCCTCGCTGGTACCGAACCCGGTTGATGACGTAGGAGAGATTCCGTAGTGCCCACCGACGTAGGCGCCCCTCCGGCGGGCGACTATAAACCGGCCCCGGCTCCAGCTCTCGGCACTCGCTCTCATCAGTCGCTCCGACCTGAGAACCAGAGCATCAGCGGAGATAGCAAGGACCTCCACCTCTCCTCCTTAAGGCTAACTCGCTTTCGGCTTTGGTTCCGAATGGAAACTTCGGTCTTTACGCGGAGCAGACGAAGCTCCATGACGCACGACTTCAAGAGTGAGTATACACCGCGGACCTGCGTCCGATCTGCGTCCGATCTGCGCCTCACTTCAGCTTCTGATCACTGAAAGTTCACTCGTGATCAGGTGGTAGATCATAGACGTGTCTTTTTGATTGAAATGATTTAATAATCATTGAAGCGCGGGGAATTGCTTGTCCATCCTTTAAAACCGACTGTTGGACAACTTCTGTCGTCGTGAAATGTTTTGTGTATTTAACACTTATCTTGATTTTAATTTCGCAATCTTTTTGTGTAGATTTTAAACAGTTTAATGAGTTCATATTACCAACTTAATATTTCAATTCACATGGATGTTTGTTGAGGGCGGCATGGTGGCTTGGTGGTTGGCACGTTTTCCTCTCAGCGCTGTTCGAATCCCCATCTGGGTGGAGTTTCCATGTTCGCCCCGTGTCCGCGTGGGTTTCCTCCGGGTTCCCCGGTTTCCTCCCACAGTCCAAAAACATGGATCAAGGTCAATTGAGTTCTCCAAATTGCCCCATATAGAGTGTGTCTGTGTGAGTGATTGTGTCCAGGGATAGATTGACGTCCTCCCCTGGATGGGCATGGGCAACCACCCTGCGACCCTCGTAGAGGATAAAGCGGAAGATAATGGATGGATGGATGGATGTTTGTTGAATATGGACAGCAATATTGGAACAGAACTCTTAGTCAGTGAATTCAGAAGTATCTACAAAATCCCTTTTGGACACGTGGAGGGTTGTAGGCTTTCAAACAGTTTGGGGAAGGCCCCTTTCTGTCCCACATAGGGATGATTTGGTAAGTTTGTTAAGTGCGGGTGTGTTCAATCGCTCCAAACACTTTTGGGATGAACTAGAATAAAGATTATGATTCCGACCGTCTTGTCCAGAATCATTGAATTTGCATTTGGACATTCAGCAGACGCTTTTATCCAACACCCTGTGAGCACAGGGTTCATCACAACATCCCTGGAGCAACAAGGGTTAAGGGCTTTGCTCAGGGACCCACACTGGTAACTTCAGTGGACCTGGGATTTAAACTGCCAACCTTCAGCTTGGTAACCCAATGCCCTACCCACTGAGCTACCGCGCCCTGTATCAGTATCCGTCAGTATCCTAAAAGCTTCATGCATGTGTCCTAATACTTTTGTCTGTACTGTATATGCAGATTTAGATTATTGTCTGAGAATAAGACACGTTGTTTTAATAAACCCATTCAGCCTGTCTTCAAATGTCCACAGTTTAGTGTTAACCTGCGCTCTGTGTGTTGTATCAGGTGGTCTCTCGCTCTGGCTGGTGGTCTGGCTGGTGGTGGTGAAGCCCACACCTGTGCAGGGCTGTCCACACCTGTGTGTGTGCTACCCGAGCCCCATGACCGTGAGCTGCCAGGCTCAGAACTTCACCTTGGTACCCAGTGGAGTCCCATACGACTCTCAGCGCGTCTTTCTGCAGAACAACCGTATCACCGAGCTGCGAGTGGGATCCTTCGGCTTCGGGACTCAGGTACGTGTCCGAGGGGTGACGAGGAGGCAAATGCGTATCGGTCACTTTGAAATATCTCTTTCCTCTTTGCACCGTTTTAATCGCCTTCCTCTTTTTCCACACAATTCCTCCCCAACCTGTCGTCATTTTTGTCACCCCCGCCCTTCTACTTCATGACCTTCCACCACCCTTCACCCCTTCACTCGTCCTTGATGGCCCCTCTTCGCCCTTTATCAGGTCCTCTGGCTCTTCTCCAACAACATTACCTGGATTGAGGCCGGCGCGTTCAGCGAGCTGCGTGATCTGGAGGAACTGGACCTAGGTGACAATCCACACCTGCGCCGCCTGGAGGGCGGAGCTTTCCGAGGGCTTGAGAAACTGCAAAGCCTGCACATGCACCGTTGCCGACTGGCCGCCCTTCCCCATGACATCTTCCACAAGCTCTACAGCTTGCAGTACCTCTATCTGCAGGAAAACCAGCTCCATTTGCTCCAAGACGACCTGTTCGCTGACCTGATCAACCTGAGCCAGCTCTTCCTGCATGGCAACCGCATTCGCACCCTGTCCGAGAACGTGTTCAGAGGCCTCGTCAACCTGGACCGCCTGCTGCTACACGACAACCGCATCCGCCAGGTCAACCGCCGCGCCTTCCGTGACCTGGGCCGCCTCACCATGCTCTTCCTCTTCAACAACTCCCTGGCCGAGCTGCCCGGGCAGGCCATGCGTGATATGGATTCCATCCAGTTCCTGAGGCTGAACAACAATCCCTGGACCTGCGGCTGTGAGTCCCGTCCACTCTGGGATTTCTTCAGGTCCAACAGGGTGTCCAGCTCCGAGCTGCTCTGCGCCTCTCCCGCCTCCCGCCGCGGCCTGGACCTGCGCTTCCTGCGTGAGATGGACTTTGCCCTGTGCCCCCTGCCCGACCCAGGCTCCATGGCAGGAAGCACCACCACCACCTTCAGCACCAAGACCCGCTGGTGGTTCTCCAAACACAAGCCCATCAGCTCCACCAAGGGGTTCTTTGAGAAGAGCTCCGAGACCGTCAAGGCGCATCCCTACTCCAGCGGTAAACCCTCCATCACATCCACATCTACCAAGTATGAGCTCGGCGAGGAGGAAGCACTGCTTCCCAAGTTGGATCCCGAAGAGTACTGGGCCAATTACGGCAACGAGGACGCCGGCGTCACCTCGCTGCGCTGCTTCGAGCTGGAATGCCCTCCAGAATTCGACTCCGTCCCACCCTTCTCCTCTTCCTCCTCCCGCTCCTGCTCCCGTCTTTTATTACTTGTCATGTCAATTCTGACTCTGTGCATCCATTTCCGATTTGGCTGAATGTTCCCGCAATAGAATGGGATCCCGATCCCCCGCCCCTGTCCTCTTCACTTCTCGCGAGGAGAGAAGAGCCCGTTTACCTAACCAATTTCCAAACCACCTGATTCCTGTTTGACTTCCGCCTCACTTGTATCGCTGTTCTGTTCAGTTTGAGCCTCTAGTACCTCTGGGCCATTAGAGGGCACTATACTGATCTAGGATACAGTAGGGGAAGCATGGAATTCAGGGTAGGCATTGCGGTGCAGGCCATCGACACCATGGAAGGGAATGATAGCTGCCACCAGAGGGCAGGTAGACTGTCCTCCATCCTTCTGGACATGTCATATATAGCACAGTCTGTATGGACTGAGGATATATGGTTGCATCCTGGGTTATTTGTACAACATTTGTATACTTCTGCCTTCTAGGCTCTTATTAGTGCTATTTTTGCTATCGTACCTGCGGCTTGTGGTGGTCCCATGACTACAGATGTGGTAGAGCAGCTAACACTGTTACTCAGTACCCTCCGCGGTCGGTACCGTTACGGTACTCGTCGTCGTAATGTTAGATAGACATGGTTACTTAGACTTTACTGGTTTTAGCAGTTTACATCGGCATCTCATTTATCAGATGCTCAGCATCCACCTTCATAATACAGCAAGGTATCGCGTGATATCTACAGAATCAGGGAGACAGATGGCGCGTGAAAGCCAAGAGAATAAACTGTGACCAGGGACAAGCTGTGACAAAAACGAATGAAATGAAACGGGTCCGAGGAACCAGACGTCGGGTTCCGGTGGACGGGCGTCGCGTGAAATCCGCCTCGTGCTCTCGGCCGGACAGCAATCGAAAATAACAATACGATGTACATAGGTCACGTCTTCGTCTCTCGAGCTGTACATAGAGCGGAGGACATGCTTCGTGTGCACCGTGAATGATGATCTGCAGGCGCGTGTCTCCGAATGGAATCCTTGTCATATTTTTGTCATGGCAATTTTTTTTTTATTTGTCACAATGTTTACCTGATGTTTTTTCTCTTTATATATTTTTTTCAAATATAAACAAACTTTTAAATCAGAACCAACACGCTGTGAGACTGTTCCTTTGAAGCTCTTTTTTGTGACCTCTTTAGATGGAAAGTCCTTAGAACAGACGTATGTGTGGGTGTGGGGGTGTGGGGGTGGGGGTGTGGGTGTGGGGTGGGGGGGTGGGGGGCATGCAGACAACCGTAACTGGACTCTGGGAAAATAGAATGCAGAAGAAGGACAACTCTAGAATCCAGTTGGTTTGGAGCGTGTGGTTTAGGCTTAGGAACGTTTAGATGTTGATGTAGGTTGACATTAGTTGGAGGTGAATGGAGGTTAATTAGTGAATAACAAGCAAACGTTTGATGTAACTCAACAAAACCCCTGATATATCATTTAAACGACCACCCATTCATCCATCCATCCATCCATCCATCCATCCGCCAATTCAACTATTCAATCATTCATCTGTCATCCATCCACCTTCCTAGGTGGGCATCTTACCTATCCATCATCCATCCATCCATCCATCCATCCAACTTCTCACCTAACTGTGTTTTCATCCATGCATCTATTCTTCAATTCACAAACCCATCCAACCATCTGTTCATCCATCCATCCACCAAACCATTCACCTTTCTACATAACTATGTTCCCATGCATCCATCCATTCACACCTCCCACTCACCTGTCCATACAACCATCCACCATCCTACCCAATTATGTAATACCCATCCAGCCATCTATTCATTCATCTACTCGTTCATCCATCCATCCATCCATCCACCCATTCGTTTCATCCCATTCTCCTTATCTCCATGTTTTCTTAACAAGGTTGTAAGCCCATTTTCTCTCCTGAGTTTTTTTTTTTTTTTTTTTTTTGTAGTTGATCCTTCTGCTTGTTGTTCTTTATTCTTCGTCTCTTCACGCCTAAAGTGAAGCGGTGGAGAAGAATGACAGGAAGAGATGGAGGGTTTCGAGTTATTTTCGAGTGCAGCGGTAAAGCAACAGCTAAGGTTAAAAGAGCAAGGGCACAGCAGGAGCGGTGCAAGAGCGAGTGGGAGCATAAGACAGTGGTGGATGTGGGTGGCAGCAAGAAAGAATTAAACGCTCAAAGGGAAACAAACTAACACATTCAGCCCGCATGCTGCGCGAGGAACCAAAAAAAAGTTTCTTTTAAGAGCCTCGGATAGTAAAGAATTAACATGAAATGCAGTGGGATGGTTCGGGTTAATGGTTCTCAGTGTGAAGAAGAGGACTTTATTTTTAATTTAATTTCTCCTGATCACCATAAGGTCCCCGCAACACAGCCGAAGCTTAATTCCACCTTTAATTCAGCCAATAAAGGTGTCTGTGACATCACACAAGCGCTGCCCTCTTAACAAAACAAGAAATAAATGAGAATCAGCGCTTTTATCATAAGTGTGGGAGTCACTTCAAATGCTGGACGCTGTCCAGAAGCCCGGGACTGAAGTGGGATCCATAAACCCATCCGTCTACGCCCACGCACAAATTAGGCCCGAGTGCTTTTCCGCAATCGGTCCGTAACCAGCGTTTAGATGCGTTACAACAAGATGCTCACGCTGCCATCGAATCACTCACACGCCCTCGAACTCGAACAATCGGCTCAAGCGATGCCGGCGAGCGCTCGCCGAAAGAGCAGCTGGGTGACACGGCCAAGTTTTGTTCTCCCACCATGTGCCAGGCAAATAGTGCACCCTCGCCGGCCCACTCTCCATCTGCGAGCCGATTGGCACGCCGCCATGTCAGTCAACACTGACACAATGGGTCAGCCGAGGAGGGAGGAGCCTATTGATGACACCATGGTATTACCGGGAATCTTGGATGACTCAGTGGCGGGATGAATGGAGTGGACGAGAAGGCCGCGAAGTGAGAAAGCAGTGGGCAAGAGGGGTGCGAATGATCTTTTTCTTTTCGCGTTTTTTTTTTTCTTCGCATTTTTCGCAGCCCGGAAGTTTTTGTCGGAGTTGTTTGGTGAAAACTCGCCCCCGTGCCAAACATACGCACATGAGCTGAGTCGTCCCAATGAGACGAGTTGGTTACCTAATACAGTTAATGACTTCACACTTACAAACGTACGTGCATCAGTGAAGTCCTCTTAAACACTCGACATTCGCAGGAGAGAGAGAGAGGCACATTTGCTCGGTCCGATTGACAAGACAAGACAAGACAAGACAAGGACCAAGACAAGACAAGATAAGGACCAAGACAAGGACCAAGACAAGACAAGACATGGACCAAGACAAGACAAGGACCAAGACATGGACTAAGACAAGACAAGGACCAAGACATGGACCAAGACAAGACAACGACCAAGACAAGACAAGACAATGACCAAGACAACGACCAAGACAAGACAAGACAAGACAAGATAACAACCAACAACCAAGACAAGGACCAAGACAAGGACCAAGACAAGACAAGGACCATACAAGACAAGACAAGACAACGACCAAGACAAGACAAGACAACGACCAAGACAAGACAAGTACCAAGACAAGACAACGACCAAGACAAGACAAGACAACGACCAAGACAAGACAAGACAACGACCAAGACAAGACAAGTACCAAGACAAGACAAGGACCAAGACAAGACAAGACCTATATTTGTCCCACAATGGGTATATTCACATTCTTAGCAGCAGATACATTACAAGAAAGGTGACAAAGGTATCCAGTCATTAGAAGAAATAAAAAAAAGGAAAATTTTTTTATAGAATTAGAAATCTATATAAACACAATACAATTCTAATTTTCTAATTTTCAGTTATCTACAGTCACATTTTCTAATTTTCAGTTATTTAAATCCTTCGTGGTCTTTCAGATTCTTGGATAGGACCCTGAATTATGTTCTCATATTTAAACAGCATGGAGATTTATGTTGTCTCGTCCTTCTTTCTTTCTCGCTTTCAACACGTTCTCACTTTCACACCCTCCCTTTTTTTTTGCGCTTGCTGCTTTACGTCAGTATTACTGTCGACAGCGGCACTTTCCCGTCACATATTTTTCCTCCCCGACATTTGTTTTGGCTCGCATGATCCGTGCACGCACGTAGAACTGTGGACGATCGGTGGAAACTGAAAGCTGCTGTTTCAAATGCGTTCATTTACCGAATGCTGACAGGTTTTCAGATTTAATTCAGCTTGAATGCCGGAGGTGTATAAGATCACGCTGTGTGTGTTTAGGATAACTGCATGCTATAAAAATGACACAATTACATACACAATACAATGGATGGATGGATGGATGGATGGGTGACTGGACCGGTTGCTGGGTGGATTCATGGATGAACAGATGGATGTATGGGTGTGTAAATGGACGGATGGATTAAAAGCTGGATAGGTCAGTGGGTGGATAGATGGATGGATGGATGTGTGAATGGACAGGTGGGTGGTTGCCTCCAAGAATGGAGTTTGTAAGTAGATGAATGGGTATATAGACACACAGTTGAGTAAGAGGTTGCATGGATGGATGGATGGACAGTCAGCTGGATGAAAGATGATGGATGAATGAGCATGAATGAATGGATGGGTAGACCGACAGACCGGTGGATGCTGACTGGATTGGTAGAAGAGTGAATAGATGATGAATGGATAAAAATTGGATGGAGGAATTGGTTTGTAATTAAATCAGTGGATAGGTAGCTAGAAAGGTATACAGATTATTGGATGGATAGATGGATGAATAGATGGATGGATGGATGAATAGATGGATGGATGGATAGGTGGGTAAATTTTAAAATTTTAAAATAGGATCGCTGTCGGTGCGACGTGTAGGTGTCCTGATTTCTTTTTTTTTTGTCCACACAGTGTAAGAAACAGACTCCATCCATTCATCCACCCCTGTGTTTATCTCTTTGACTGCTAGATCATTAATCTTCTGTGTAACGTCCACGGGGGGGGTGGGGGGGGTGGGTGGTTGGAGGGTATTCTCGCTCGCCGTCACCTTTACGCTCACATTCACACACTCGCAGTCGGACATGAAAGCAGCTCGCACCCTTTTGTGAGTCCATTAGATCATTTTCTCATTATATCTGCGTGACCTGCATTTCGGTCCAAAGAGAACGGCGCGATGAAATGAGAACGGCCGAGCGGCGCTGTATTCGAGTGGGCGTATTAAAAAGTCCAGTATTAACCCAACCCAACCCGACCCCCCCCCCCCTCACCGCCGCACACTGGACTCAACACCGGCGTCCGTTTGATCCGCTCTAAATCTGGCTCCTGCACAAATACCGTCCTGCAATCGGGGGACAAGGGGTGGCGGACGAAATCGAGCGTCGTAAACGAAGACGGCGGACTGGAAGAACCATTAACGGGTCAATAAGTGCTGGAAAAAATGAGAAAATGGAGGGAACAGGGAAGAGGAGGAGTGAGCGGAGTGAGAAATTTGAGTCACATTCTTGGACGGCATAATAGCTTAAAGCCATTAGAAGAATTGCAAAGTGCCACTGCTTAATCTAACACACACACACACACACACACACACACACACACACACACACATGCTCGAAGTAGATAACACTTTTCTCCACATTGCACTCGTCCCGCAGAGAGGCAGACGGTTTTGCACGGGGTGCGTCATCAGTCGTCATTGGATCAGGGGAACTTGGATTCACGTGGATTCAAGTGGATCTGCACCTCGTGCACAAAAAGAAAAAAAAACAACCTCCAGAAATCCATGCACACACCGAAAGGTGTCGTGTCTTTGAGAATAACAGAGCCCGGTGGGGCAACTCTGAGAGTGCACAGATTCAGTCTCGGAAAATGTCCGCGAGAGATTACAAAACAGTCGAGAGTATCAGACCAAAATGTGGAAGCAATACAAAAGTCATGTAATAATTCTCCTAATTATTCGTGAGCTTGTTTACCGTGCAATGAATCGATCGGTTTGTCACTCGCCGTTCCCTTCTCGAGCCAGATGGCACTCTGACTTTGGCGGATTGCTATTTGAGCGGTGCAGCTACCTGTTTGACTGTGAATAGAGAATCCACAGTATAGTGTAGACTATCCATCCATCCATTCATTCATTTATTATCTTCCGCTTTATCCTCTATTAGGGTTGCAGGGGGGGGTTCCCCATGCCCATCCAGGGGAGAACGTTTCGGGCGCTGGGCAGATACACACAAGACAGTGTGCCAATCTATTGCTGGGCACACACTCACTCAAACCAACACACTCTATATGGGGCAATTTGGAGAATTCAATTGACTTGATCCATGTTTTTGGACTATGGGAGGAAAGCGGAGAACCCGGAGGAAACCCACGCGGACACGGGGAGAACATGGAAACTCCACCCAGATGGGGATTCAAACCGGGAATCCCTAACGCTGAGAGGCAAACGTGCCAACCACTAAGCAACCGTGCCGCAGTGTAGACTATATATCTTCATTAATTTTGGCTTTCAGTGGCGTTGGACTCGCGCCTGTGTTGATGGTTCACCGCTGAGATAGCGAGCAACGACTGTTGACGTCTGGAGGTTGTTTTCAGTCGCCTCATTTTGAGGCGGCCATGCCCATCGGGGTAGATATATTCACACGCAGTGTTGCTATTTAAACAGTGCAGGCGGAAGGCAGGAATATAGACTGATGGTGGGGTGTAAGATTGGGTCCCAGGTCCTTCCTAAATCTCTATAATACCCATCTACTCCACATCAGTTGAAATAATAGCTGGTAATTCGTCCTATGTGCATTTAATCCTGCTCTAAAATAATATTTAAATGCCGACCTATAATTTACATCCATCCATCCATTATCCTACATTATTCCATTCCTTATTATACAATATTTTGTCTGCTGTTATGACGCTTCGACTAAAAATAAACGGAAGCGCTCTAACAGCCCAAGAAGAGAATCTATCGCTCGCTAATGAGGCAAACTCTGACTTTTAAACTGGGTCGCTGCTTTAATAGCTTCACTGAACCACAACATACAAACCTGAAAAATGGCCTCAGCTGAGTCTGGGTACCATTAGCACCACAAATGTGAGATTTATGACAGGGCTGTTAGTTTAATGTTCACTTAGAGGACTGGGCGTGCTTCGAAATGGCAAACCTAGAGGGCATATGAATGTGGACCGCTTCAGACTAAGAGATATTAATGATATATAATATCATTCACTCATATATAGATATATAAATGCGTTTATTGGAAGCAAAATCGTAATTAATCTGTTCATCTGTGATCCGGATTTTGCTGAGTAACAGGATACCGGGTTCTCTGACAATGAAATACTGCCATCTGGTGGCCAACGTACAGAACACATTTTATTTAAAGAAAAACCAGCTTAGTGCTGAGGAAATCGGCTCACTGTTTATCCTTTCATCATTCATTCATCGCCGGGGGAGGGGGGGGGTTTCCCATGCTCATCCAGGGGAGAACGTCTCGGACGCTGGGCAGATACACCCAGGACAGGGTGCCAATCTATTGCTGGGCACACACTCACTCACACAGACACACTCTATATGGGGCAATTTGGAGAACTCCATATCCATATTTTTGGACACGGGGAGAACATGCAAACTCCACCCAGATTGGGATTTCAAACCGGGAATCCCTAGCACTGAGCGGCGAATATGCCAATCACTAAGCCACCGTGCCGCTGCTCGCTGTTCATATTTATCTGTATTTTATGATTTCAAATAATGTATTGTATTTCACACACTGTTACGAATGTGAAGTGCTCAGAGGTGTGTGTTATTGTTAATAATTTCACGTGGGACATTAGACTACACTAGGACTAAAACTACTTATATTATATTCATTCATTCATTATCTCCCGCTTATCCTCTAGTAGGGTCGCGGTGCGGTTCCCCATGCCCATCCAGGGGAGAACGTCTCGGGCGCTGGGCAGATACACCCAGGACAGGGCGCCAATCTATCGCTGGGCACACACTCACTCACACACACACTCACACAGACACACTCTATATGGGGCAATTTTGAGAATTCAATTGACTTCATCCATGTTTTTGGACTGTGGGAGGAAACCGGAGAACCCGGAGGAAACCCACGCAGACACAGGGAGAACATGGAAACTTCACCCAGATGGGGATTCGAACCAGGAATCCCTAGTGCTGAGAGGCGAACGTGCTGACCACTAAGCCACCGTGCCGCCTACTTATATTATATTAATATATAATATTACATTCATTATCTTCCGCTTTATCCTATATTAGGGTCGGATGCCCATCCTGGGCAGAATGTTTCTGGCGCTGGGCAGATAGACCCAGGACAGGGAGCCAATTCATCGCTGGGCACACACTCACTCACACAGACACACTCTATATGGGGCAATTTGGAGAACTCACTTGACTTGATCCATGTTTTTGGACTGTGGGAGGAAACCGGAGAACCCGGAGGAAACCTGGAACATGGAGAACATGGAAACTCCACCCAGATGGGGATTTGAACCTGAGAGGAGAACATGCCAAACCGCTAAGCCACCCTGCCGCCCTATATAATATACCATATTTTATAAATCATTACAAACTAGTATGTTTCCAGTAATGCATCACAGGGGAGATTAGATCCATGGAGTTTCTGCAGAGTCATGCCGGATCATTAGTTAATTAGTTAATTGTGTCATTGATTGTGATGTTATGAAATGTGTGGGAAGGATGAGTAGTATTGTTGATAAAAACACTCACTTCTACGTAATGGATGTGTAGCAGCGGGCGGCGCTACGCCAAATTCGGGCCTGGTTGTTGATTCGTGTATGGCATCTAATCTCAGGTCAACGACACTCGTGTTTGGAAGAGCTGACCAATCGGTGCTGCTCCAATCTGCCTGCCCATCATCATCATCATCATCATCATCATCATCTACGTGTGTATGCGTGTGTAGTTGGTGAGATGGGCTTGGCATTGAGGACCCGTCTCGTAATGGAGTCCTGAAAACTTGAGTGGAGTGGAGTTTTAGTAGTCATCGGGGGCACGCGCCCCGCCTCCTCCGTCAATCTGGTTGCGGATATTAATAAACCTCCGCCAGACAGAGGAGGAGAAGTATAAATGGATGGAACGTCAGTCACTCGCACGGCTTTCTTGCCAATCCCCGCTGACATGGAGTCATCCCATTCATAAAACATCAACGGCTCTGTGACATTCGTACATGCATAAATCATCCATCCCACTGCTTCCTCCTCATTTCGGGCTCATCAGCGTATTTGTAGTCTGCATGCAGGGAGTTGTAATTACGTAGTTGCTGTAATGAAGATAATTCTGCATGCAAAAAGTTTCAGATTTTTTTTATTGGCCCAAAATCCTGCCGTTAGTCATGTCATCTCATTATCCATCCATCCATTACCTTCCGCTTAATCTTATATTAGGGTTGGGGGGGGGGGGTTCCCCATGCCCATCCAGGTGAGAACGTTTTGGTGCTGGGCAGATACACCCAGGACAGGGCGCCATTCTATCGCTGGCCACCCACTCACTCACACAGACACACTCTATATGGGGCAATTTGGAGAAATCCATTGACCTTGATCCATGTTTTTGGACCGTGGGAGCAGCCGCTGCTGGAGGATGGAGCCATGCGCCGGAAAACCACAGCCATGAACGAACCCTTCTACCTTCTGCGAGTTCTCCCGAGTAAGTACCACCGTTCCCCCCTGAATTTACATTCCAACCAAGTCCCTCCACCTGACACCAGTGCCCAACCAGTCCAAGTTGTGTACACACACCCCTTTTGGTGCATTGTATCAATTCCATCCATTTATCCATCTATCCATCATCTTCCCGCTTTACCCTCTACTAGGGTCACGGGGGGGGGGGGGGTTCCCACATGACCATCCAAGGGAGAATGTTTTCGGGCGCTGGGCAGATACACCGAGGACAGGGGGGCAATCTATCACTGGGCACACACTCACTCACCCAGACATGCACGCATACACACTCTATATGGGGCAATCTGGAGAATTCAATTCACCCAGATCCATGTTTTTGGACTGTGGGAGGAAACCGGAGAACCCGGAGGAAACCCACGCGGACACGGGGAGGACATGCAAACTCCACCCAGATTGGGATTCGAAAACCGAAAATCCCTGGCGCTGATAGGAGAACATGCTAAACACTAAGCCACTGTGCCGCCCTGTCATCTCATTATCTTCTGCTTGATCCATTCCCAGGGTCACAGGGGTCGCTTAATGCCCATCCGGAGGAGAACGTTTCAGGCGCCGGGCACCCAGGACGGTGCGCCAATCCATCCCTGATTCCTGGCATCACATTCTTTAAATTCTTATTTTTTGGGGAATGTCCCTACGGGGGCGGCACGGTGGCTTAGTGGTTAGCATGACTGCCTCTCAGCGCTGGGGATTCCCGGTTCGAATCCCAATCTAGGTGGAGTTTCCATGTTCACCCCGTGTCCATGTGGGTTTCCTCCGGGTTCTTCGGCTTCCTCCCACAGTCCAAAAAACATGGATCACGTCTATTGAGTTCTCCAAATTGCCCCATATAGAGTGTGTCTGTGTGTGTGCATGAGTGTGTGTCCAGCAATAGATTGGTGCCCTGTCCTGGGTCTATCTGCCCAGCGCCCGAAACGTTCTCCCCTGGATGGGCATGGGGAACCCCCTCCCCCCTTCCACGACCCTAATAGAGGATAAAGCGGAAGATAATGTATGTATGTCCCTACGGTACCTCTTTATTTCTTGGTGGGTCCTTCTCTCTCTCTCTCTCTCACCCCGATACTTTCCATTCCCTCTCAGCCATCTTGTCTCCTTTGGTCTCACCTCTCCAAGCCCTCCCCATCTCTGTCCTGATTATCCCACTGGTCTATTTCTGCATCATCTCGGTATTTAAGGGAGGGGCTGGAGGGTTTGGGTTTACAGAAATAGCGCAGGGCAGATGCATAGTCGGGTCCCTGGATGCTCATTGAGACTGTGAAGTCATCGCATCTCAAGATGGCCGCCTGGACGATGAATCATCCACCGGCTCAGCTTCGTTCATCTGCTTTCCATTCTGTCTGCACTTAAGACCCACAGCCGTCTTCATTCACGTCCTGGAGACGCGGTGCTGAGTTCCAAAGTACGGCTCACGTGTTACACCCATACAGCCATCAGCTGCACGCCGCACTCTGAATTAAAGCACAGATAACAACTACTGATTTAATCGTATTCATAAAAGAATATTGAGGCAGAGTAGATAATAGAGTAACATGTGCACAGATTGGATCTATAATCCTAATTAAAAATCATTTGAATGACTGTTTAAACCAATTTTTAAACCCATATTTGGCAGCTCCGGGATTCGGACTGTTAAAAGTTTCCCGGCTTCCACAGTGCCCTCAAGCGGTTATGCCCGGAACTACATTTCTTTTCAAATCCACGCCTTTTTTTTCATATGTAGGAATCTGAAAAGTTTCAAAACGTATAAAAATAGTTTTAAAGGCATGTGTGCATCTTCTACAGTACCATCTTTTTGGACACGCCCCCTCCTCGTGTTGTCTTCCATTGTCTATTTCCTCCACTTACCATACAGATCGAGTTTGTAGTTTTATGATTCCAGACTGTAGTCCATCTGTGTTCTTTGTTGTTGTTAGTCCCTGTTGGTTCTCTGTTCTCTGTTGGTCAGGAGCATCACAGAACAGGTATCATTTGGGTGGTGGATTGTTGATTGGCAGTTCTGCAGTGACACTGATGTGGTGAGGGGGTTTTAGTGCAGCAGTGCTGCTGGAGTTTCATTTTTTAATACCTTAGTGACACTGCTGGGATAGGAATAATGCACCAAACAATATTACCAAATAATCCCTGCTCTGTGGTGGTACTATTGGGGTTCTGACCATTAGAACAAAGAACACAGTATGAATATAGAATTCAGAACTAGGTTCATTGTTATCCCCTCTCCACGCTTCTCAGAGACCACGGTCTCATCTTGCATCTTGTCCTGTTTGAGGACATCTCATTACATTCGTCAACTGACCACCTGAATCCAAATCCAAACAAGATCAGGGCTCTTAAGTGTTCAGGGCAAGATGCTTCCTCGTCAAGATCGCGCTGTTTGTCTAAGAAACCCTCTGATCAAACCCTCAGAGGCCAAAGCTGTGATTGTGCGGGCAGTCGGTTTAATTTCATGGCATCAGGAGGATTGGCTTCTTTCTGTCCACTTAAAATAAAGTATAAACACAACATATAGCTGCATAAATCACAAAATACCATTATATCCATTCATTATCTTCTGCTTTATCCTATATTAGGATATTATGGCTCCCCATGTCCATCCAGGGGAGAACGTTTAGGACGCTGCGCAGATACACCCAGGACAGGGCACCGATATATCGCTGGGCACACACTCACTCACACAGACTATATATGGGGCAATTTGGAGGACTTACTTGTCTTGATCCATGTTTTTGGACTGTGGGAGGAAACCGGAGAACCCGGAGGAAACCCACACGGACACGGGGAGAACATGGAAACTCCACCCAGATGAGGATTCGAACCGGGAATCCCCAGCGCTGAGAGGAGAACATGCTAAACCACTAAGCCACCGTGCCGCCAAACGACCATTCATGTCTGTAAAATACTGTCTTACTTAAGACTTGCTAAAATGCATTAAGATCCCAGGTTTTTGAAAAGAACACAGGTGTGTGTTCTGCATGTCCTCTCTGTGCCTGCATGTCCTCTCTGTGCCTGCATGGGTTTGTCTCTAGCACCTTTAATTTCTTTCCATTTCTAAGGATATGCCGATGGGTAAATTAGTAACGTGTCCTAGCCAACTAAAACTGCACCAAGTCAAATCTGCAGATCTTTCTGCTGTTGCGCCCCCTAATGGAAACAACATAGGAATTTATATAAATGTATATACAGCACAGTTATACTGGAACAGAATCTGGGCCTTCCTCAAACTGTCCTTACAAAGTTGTCCTCATATATTTGTCTAAAATATCTTTGCAAGCATCCTGCCTGCTACACTACAGTCTGTAGACTACATAGTTTATCATATGCAAATTATTTTAATGTGTTTTGGTAAAACAACTCCATCTTATAAGACGGTGGAGTAACATAAATCGTACTTATACTGCCCCCTTGTGGACAAATATGTAATAGCATGAGTTAGATGGATTGCCCTGGGTTATTAGGTTTTTATAGTTGTTTACACGTAAAATTAATTACTTAAAATGAAATTTATTTTTTCATAATGAATTTTTTCAACAAAACTACACTGCCTGGCTATAACTTGTACGCACACAACGCACGGCACCACCACCACCACCTCATGATCACTTCAATGCTAAAAATCCTCCACCAACCAAATAACACCTGATTTTTGAAAGGCTGATTCATAGAGCATCCAAATGAGAGAGTTCGCGGTTTATGCATCATATATTTTGACTCATTTACAACCAAGTATAACTATAAAATACAAGTCTTCATTTATTTTCTTGCTCATTTATAAAATACCTAACAACAACCACCTACTACCATATTCTTTTATCGGGTAATTCTGTCTTTAGGTAGCACATACTGTAGAATTACATTTAACATACACAGTGTTTCATTTCTGTCATGTATAATTGATGAGGAACCTTCGCTGTGAATATCCTGCTGTCAAGCCTGTGTTTACTTTATAATTACTTTTTACTCATGCTTTTTTAAAAGGTTCCTTACCTTAATTGCTTCATATTTTACCTGTCCTTTGCAGGGAATTACCCTGCAATTAGAAACTTATACATGGCAGTACGGCAATTACAGCGAGGCCATATAAAACTAAGGGGAAAAAAACATTGTTAAGTATCTTAACTGCTGATTAAACCCCTAAGGCAGCTATAATGAAGCATAGAACTGCAGTCATGATTGTTTTTCCACACAGAAGCTGTTTGTGTAGGTACAGGAACAAGCAAACTGTACATAGTGAACTGTACAAATATGCATTAAGCCTTATACATATAACAATAATAATAATAATAATAATAATAATAATAATAATAATAATAATTAGGGCGGCACGGTGGCTTAGTGGTCTGCATGTTCTCCTCTCAGCGCTGGAGATTCCCGGTTCGAATCCCGATCTGGGTGGAGTTTCCATGTTCTCCCCGTGTCCGCGCGGGTTTCCTCCGTGTTCTCCGGTTTCCTTCCACAGTCTAAAAACATGGATCAAGTTAATTGAGTTCTCCAAATTGCCCCATATAGAGTCTGTGTGTGAGTGAGTGTGTGTACAATGATAGATTGGCGCCCTGTCCTGGGTGTATCTGCCCAGCGCCCGAAACGTTCTCCTCTGGATGGGCATGGGGAACCCTCCCCGCGACCCTAATAGAGGATAAAGTGGAAGATAATGGATGGATGGACCCCTACATTAGCTTCATCTGTTTGTGTCTGGTAAAAAGTTTACAAATGATTACACTAAAACTTTGCACAATTGTTTATCATGGATGACAACGCACGAATCAATAAAATTACCAGTAAATTAACTATCCATCCATTATCTTCTGCTTTATTCTCCATTAGAGTCGCCGGGGGGTTTCCCCATGCCCATCCAGGGGAGAAAGTTTTGGGCGCTGGGCAGATCCACCCAGGACAGGACGTGAATCTATTGCTGGGCACACACACACACTCACACACACACGGACACAGGGAGAACATGGAAACTCCAACCAGATAGGGATTCAAACCAGGAATCCCTAGTGCTGAGAGGAGAACATGCTAAACAACTAAGCCACCGTGCCGCCCCCAATTAATTAACTAATTAGTGGTAATTAATTAATTTGTTTTCTATTGATAAATTGCCCGCTTTCTACTAAATTTTATACTTCACAAGCAGAATTATTCATTTATTCATTCATCCATTATCTTCCTCTTTATCCTCTATTAGGGTTGCGGGAGGGGGGGGGGTTCCCCATGCCCCTCCAGGGGAGAACATCTCGGGCACTGAGCAGATAGACCCAGGACAGGACGCCAATCCATCGCTGGGCACACACTCACTCACACAGACACACTCTATATGGGGCAATTTGGAGAATTTAATTGACTTGATCCATGTTAACTAATTAGTGGTAATTAATTAATTTGTGGTGGCACGGTGGCTTAGTGGTTAGCATGTTCTCCTCTCAGCGCTAGGGATTTCCGGTTTGAATCCCCATCTGCGTGGAGTTTCGATGTTCTCCCCGTGTCTGCGTCGGGTTCTCCAATTTCCTCACACAGTCCAAAAACATGGATCAAGTCAATTAAATTCTCAAAAATTGCCCCATATAGAGTGTGTTTGAGTGAGTGAGTGTGTGCCCAGCGATGGATTGGCGCCCTGTCCTGGGTGTATCTGCCCAGCGCCCGAGACGTTCTCCCCTGGATGGGCATGGGGAACCCCCACCACGACCCTGATAGACAATAAAGCGGGAGATAATGAATAAATGAATAACTAATTTGTTTTCTATTGATAAATTGTCCACTTTCTACCAAATTTTATACGTCACAAGCAGAATAAATTTAGGATAAAGTCATTTAACACGATATAGGGATAGGTTTTCATATTTGGCTTGTTACATTTTGAGTGGGGGGTGAGGTTTAAAATCATCAACGTGCCGTAATGACCTTTAATAATGAACCTATTTTGGATGCAACAGTCTGGTTTAAATAAAAGCATCGTGATAAATGAAGAGGTTGTGGGTTCGTAACTCTATTAAATAATAAAGTAGTCGTAATTGTGATTGGCCAACATGATCCGATCGACAGTCCTGACCAATAGGCGTGCACGAGGGGGGCGGGATTAGCTACTCGTGGAAACTGAATCCTGCAGTGGAGGAAAAAAAAGAAAAAGGATGGAGTTTTATTTCTGTAGATTTGTAGTGAATGTTAGGGTTTAAAAATATAAGGACACGCTGCAAAATGTAGATAGAAGATAAAAGACACTCGAGGTTTAGTCGCTGGAGAACGTTTGATTCGCGATGGCTGTTAGAAGAGCGCTTCAGCTCGGAAGGCTCAGCCGTTAGCCGGTTAGCTGAGCTCCGACACCCGGAGATCAGACAGATTAAAGCCGCGTTTCGGCTGTCAGATCGCGGGATCCGATCTCGTACAAGGCGAAACAAAGCTCTATCCGACAGAAGTGTGTGGACGGACCGAACCTGACAGGTAGGACCGGGCTTCCTTTCATCTGACCAACACTGACGTGGTGGCGATCGCTAGCCACAGCAAGATAATCCGATTTTAACTTCCAAACGATGTAATCCGGTCGATTCCATTTAAACCAAATCGATTAATAATCGTAGAAAAAGTAGACTGTGCCTTTTTAAAGCCTTTTATTCTTCCTTCATCGCACGTCATCACCTATCTCGCTAGGTGTGTATTATACCGACACTCTACAGCTTTAAACCCTTAAAAAACGACCATTTCTAACATTTATTCGAGCTGCACACGTTTGTCTGACGTTTGACTTTAAATCGTCTGTGTGAGATCTTGGTGTTTTTGTTGTTTGCCTATTAAATAACGTTGCATTGGGGTTGAGCTGGGATCCAGACTCGCCTGAATCCGAATCGGTCAAGTGATTCGAACCCGAAAAGTGACCGTGAACTAGATTATTTTGGGGTTAAATAAGGACAGACTGTTTCACAGGTTTGGGATTAAACGCGAAAACGTGTTCAGGTGTTTGGGTGAGCAATATTAGAGCTGAATTCAGCTACAGTTCAGGTGTGAGTCGACTCCTGTGATTTCTGAACGTTGTGGTCAATAGTGAAGAATCGACTCTTAGCCCGAGGCTCTGGGACTGTGCTATAGGTTTAGCTTAATCTTTTTTTGTGTCGACCCTCTGTTTTAAACGCGATGTTCATTCATAGATAATGTTTATATTTTGTTTCCTCCAGAAGGCTGGAGGTTTTGTTTCGGCTGGATGATTCTATTCGGGCAGCCGGGTGAGCTGGCGGCCTGGGTGTGAAGCCGAGTGCGGCTCCGTTTACGCGTCACTTTTTGTAGAAATCACAGTGTAAAGCACACACTTTCATAATAATCCGTTTTTCTAAGATGTTTCAGACGTAAAAGGGTCAATAAAACTCGCTAAATCGAGCTAATTGGCAAAGTGAGACTTCCCCACCCAGCAGGGCCACATTTACCTCCCCGGTGCCAGGCTAAGCATTGATCCGCCCTGTGCGCTCTCTGAAGCGGCCAGGCTGCGATGCGCCGCCCGCCCCCGAGCCTGGCTGTATCCAAAAACACACCCAAAAACACAAAAAAGCACCCGTTCATAAACCTGCAGAATAATGTTTCCCATTAAAAGCGTTTTTGAAAACCATAAGAAACACGCCTGCACTCAGGATTTATCCAAATTTATTTATTATACGATGATGTGTTTTATTTCATGCTATTTAACCACAAATCATCCCATTTTATCCAAATACAGCATTTGGAATCATTTATTTGTGCCTTTAGACAAACATTCATCACTTAAGCAAAGAAAGTAAAAACAGTATACGCCAGCAGAGTGGATCGGCATGATTTTTAACACATCAGCAGTTTTAGGTAATGAATAACTGGCTGTGGGACGTTTCATCCATTTATCCCAAAAACTATTTGTTAGGTCGGTAAGGTTTTCTTTTTTTTTATTTATTTATTTATTTTTTATTATTTTAGGCAGCACAGTGGCTTAGTGGTTTAGCATGTTCGCCTCTCAGCGCTAGGGATTCCCGGTTCGAATCCCCATCTGGGTGGAGTTTCCATGTTCTCCCTGTGTCTGCGTGGGTTTCCTCCGGGTTCTCCGGTTTCCTCCCACAGTCCAAAAACATGGATCAAGGTCAATTGAATTCTCCAAATTGCCCCATATAGAGTGTGTTTGTGTGAGTAAGCGTGTGCTTAGCGATGGATTGGTGCCCTATCCTTGGTGTATCTGCCCAGCGCCCGAAACGTTCTCCCCTGGATGGGCATGGGGAACCCCACCGCGACCCTACTAGAGGATAAAGCGAAAGATAATGAATGAATTAGTGAATTATTATTTTATTATTATTATTATTTTTCCTAGGATCTCTTTGTGGGACAGTCAAGATCCTTCACTACGCACTACCCAAGCATGCCCACAGACCCTGCTGTAAGCAATGAGATGTAGTCATGCTGAAACATAAACTGGACCTTCCCCAGACTGTTTCCACAATTTTCCAATGTGCATGGCTAGGGGCTAGATTTTTAAACAGAGTGTCAATTAACATTTTTGACATCCTTTCGTGGACTTTGTGCATCACCAACCCACGTGTACTCATTTTTGGTTTATCTCTGGTGAGATTTATCTGGCAGTGCCAAGCTTCAGAATGCACATTTTAATCTGCATTTACCTGCAGGATTGTCATTCTCAGAGCCACCAGTCAGAGGCTTAATGTTTATCCTTTAGACTCAGTATTTTCTGCTTTGTCATGACTCTTTAACATTTGGATCAAGACTTGTATTTCATTCATTCATTCATTTTCTTCCGCTTTATCCTCTATTAGGGTCGCGGTGGGGTTCCCCATGCCCATCCAGGGGAGAACGTCTCGGGCGCTGGGCAGATAGACCCAGGACAGGGCACCAATACATCGCTGGGCACACACTCACTCACACACACACTCTGTATGGGGCAATTTGGAGAACTCAATTGACTTGATCTATGTTTTTGGAAACCGGAGAACCCGGAGGAAACCTACGCAGACACGGGGAGAACATGGAAACTCCACCCAGATGGGAAATCGAGACCATGTTAGGAGGGAGAGATCAAGGTGTCCAGGTGATGTCTTCGTTGTCAGAATGAGTGGCAGAAGAGGAAGGCTGAAGGGGTCATGGATGTGGTAAGATGGAGAACAATAATCGATTGTGGCAGGGGAAGAAGGTTCTGCTTTGTTTGTAGACCTTCTGAGTCAGTCCGCATAATTACACCTGTGGAAGCCTCTGCCAGCGACGAAAAGTCAAAGCGTGTCCAGCGTTTGGCCTGTAAAGCAGTGATGCTCAAATCAAGAATGCAGACATATGGACATGACGTCCTGCTTGGTTTGAGACAAAGAGGCCCTTGAACTAACATTTTGCTAATCTCTATTTTATGAATGACACAAAAGAATGTATTGCAGCTGAACAGAAACCACATGAATGTGGTTCATTCTCTTTCGCTTTGTGATTCAGCCACATGCTTTTAATGGTGTCATGAAGCTCAGGGACAAAATGCTGGAAGGTGGATTATTACATTATATGAGGTCATTTCACAGATGCTTTTATCTAGAGTGATTTACAAGTGTCCCAGAATGATGTGTGGGGTCAGAGCACAGGGTCGGTCATAATAGAGCCCCCTGGAGCAATGAGGGCTAAGGAACTTGCTCATGGGCCCATATTCTCAACTCTGGGATTGAACCTCTAATCTTCATATCGATAGTCCCAACACTCTAAGCATGAAGCTTTCACACAACATGTGGTATATATTTATTATGAACATAGTGTAGTACCGCTGTAAGTGATGCACAGAATAGAAACCCATTCAGCAGTTCAATCAACATTAAACTGTCTTTGTTTATGTGCATTAAAGTGCACCATTACAAAGTGTGGACAATAATTAATTCTTCCTTAATCACCAACACTATACGCACAAAAGAATTAGGACCTCAAGGCCACAGGAACATGTTTGGGATGAACATGAACAGAGAGTGTGAGCGTCAGTGCCCGTCCTGCAGAACTTTTCGTACCTGAACATCGGTGAAGCGGCGCCTCCTTCAGTTAGTGTGTATATCCGTACAGGTGCGTTTTTAAATCATTCATATCGAGATACTGACAGTGTTGTTGATGACATGGTTAAAAATGTGAGGCTGATGAATAATTCATCCTCCGATGGAGGAGCTCTTATTTGGTTGTGGTTGGGATACAACCGTTTCGTTTGACCTGCGGCTGTAAAGATGTTAAGTGTTGAATGATGGTATTTAATAAAATGTCCAGTTATTATGTCCTGTTGGACAGTTTTCTTTATTGGATGCTTCAATAAGATCCTGTAAGGCGTGGGGTGGGGGGGGGCTGTTGTGAGAACACATATGAGCTCTGGTTAACAAAACTGTGGAGAGAACAGAAGGGGGAAGGCAGATGAAGAGGATTAAGTGTGCAGGAGGTGGCTGTATGTATATGAAGAGAGATTAGGCAGAAAAGCCTTTGAGCTTTCCTTTAGTCTTATTCTGAAAAAAGCAGTCGTTCAAATGAAGACGCTGATGAATTACTGACCAAGAAATAGGTGTGTGTGTGTGAGGGAGAGAGAGACTGTGTGTGGGTGTGTCTCTGTTTGTCTCTGTGTGGGTCATTTTTTTTTCTTCTTGCCTTTAAAAATCCTGCATAGACCTGGAGTGTCAAACAGGGACATCAGAACTATAGAAACATTTACTTCTTGGTGGTTTGGCATGTTCTCCTCTCAGCGCTGGGGATTCCCCGTTCGAATCCCAATCTGGGTGGCGTTTCTATGTTCTCCCCGTGTCCACGTAGCTTTCCTCCGGGTTCTCCGGTTTCCTCCCACAGTCCAAAAACATGGATCAAGTCAATTGAGTTCTCCAAATTGCCCCATATAGAGTGTGTCTGTGTAAGTGAGTGTGTGCCCAGCGATAGATTGCCCCCCTGTCCTGGGTGTATCTGGCCAGCGCACGAAATTTCTCCCCTGGATGGCCCCCCCCCGCGACTCTAATAGAAGATAAAGCTGAAGATAATGGATGGATGGTCCTCGTTCTACTGTCTGCTGGTTCCACACAGACCGTCCTTAACATCAACAAAAGAACCTGTTGTGCATCTGACGTGCAATTTGAGCTGGGCAAATAAGGGCGCATAATGCGGCGGTTCGTAAGGGCAACTGTAAACAAACCAGTTTAGTTCCCGCGTTTTCATCGTACGATGATTTTAAACCAAACTACCTGATTTCAAACAAAAACCCCAGCTCGGCAGATGTAGCGCTGAGGTTTTACACACTCGAGGGGTTACCCACATGTTTGTCCTCATGTTCTTCACGCTGTAAAAATTTTTTATTTGATGTTTGAATGAAGATCATCGGATGCCAGGTTTGAGGAATCACAAAGATCCACTTGTGTTGTCTCCGTTAAACATGTGCCTTACATAAACCCTGTAATGTTTTATGTAATGCTGTAATGGGCCGGACACACAACAAGGTGCTTTCGCTTTCTCT
The DNA here is from genome assembly GCA_019802435.1 of Corydoras maculifer. Lineage (NCBI taxonomy): Eukaryota > Metazoa > Chordata > Actinopteri > Siluriformes > Callichthyidae > Corydoras > Corydoras maculifer. Next base: position 1,713,647 of record JAFMOD010000113.1, read on the forward strand.
CCAGATGTCTGACTTTAATTAATCATAGCACATGTATTTAAATAAGTCTGAGCGTCCAGTAGGGGTCGCCGTGGTGGAAAAATTTGTATGTTTAATTCGGCACAGGTTTCCACCAGATGCTCGTTCACCGGTGCATAACCCACCAATGGCTGGGGCAATTTAGTATATTTAGTTTACCTACAGATATGGGGGACTCGGGTCCCCGCTCGACTCCAAAATTAAAATGATTATTATTTTGAAACACCTGAGAATCAAACCCAGAAATTGTAGTTCTGCGTCATGTCCCAGAGTATTGTTCTCTTTGAGAGCTAGCTGTGTTCTGACTTCGGCGGGCTGCTATTTCAACCGCGCAGTGCGAACAATTGTGCGTAAATTGATGCTATCACGTTAAACTAGTAAGTAGTAACAGGGTCATTAAATACTTTGTTTGGAATTTTTTTTTTTTTACCCCCCCTTTTCCCTTTGGTTCCCAGATGTTTGATGGTGAGTGTAACAAATCTGTAAATAGAGTATTAAAAAGTCAATTTAACCGTATTATTAAACGGGTATTCCCCTTCCTTAAATCTGATTGGCTGAGCCGTTTGTCCAGCTATGACATCGTTAACAACACCTCTGAGCTCTTCACATTCGTGTCAATGCGTGATATACAATACATTATTCCACTTTTTTATTTATTTATTTTTTTTAATGAACTGTGTTCTGTAATTTGGCCACTAGATGACAGTGTTGGCTTGTTGGAGAAAACCAGATTAGATTACAAGACCAGATTATTAATGGTTTTGCTTCCACTTAATATGTTTATGAATGAAACCTTGTTTAATTATAGTGTGTTGGTAAGTATTTTTTTTTAACCAATGAGACCCTCGAGGTTTTGTATTATTGTGAATAAATTACAGGAAAGAGGTGTAACTGTACTCTGCTATGCGTTGGGCCTAATGACACTTCTTTCCCCTGATTTTTTCACAATAATGCCACGCCCCTCGTACCTTATTGCTTTATTTATACAGTGGATTCTGGTTTTGTTGTATAACTAATGGATTTAAATCATTTTTTTAAATCCATTTTGTTGATTCTTGAAATACAGGGACGTTAGGCTCATCTTATTCCTGTTTTTTTTTTTTTTTGTGCCTATTTGTCTGTGAAATTTCAATAAATGCAAAACATTTTTAAGGCCGAGAGGTTGCAGCTCTTAGTGTAACACGTTCCAGGTGTTGCAGCTTAGTAACACTTTGTGAAAACTCCTAAAACTGTACCGACTCCGAAAGCGAGCCATGAATCCGAATTCAAATGACGGGACGGAGAACATTATGGAACTTGCTCGGTGCATTGCCGCGGTCATGCTGGAAACACGAAAAGGGCCTTCCCAAAAACCCATCTATCATTTTCTTCTGCTTTATCCTATATTAGGGCTGCGGGGGGGTTCCCCACACCCATCCAGGGGAGAACGTTTCAGGCGCTGGGCTGATGCACCCAGGACAGGACGCCAATCTATCACTGGACACACACACACAAACACACACTATATGGGGCAATTTTGGCGAATTCAATTGACCTTGATCCGTGTTTTTGGACTGTGGGAGGAAACCGGAGAACCTAGAGGAAAGCCACGTGGACACGGGGAGAACATGGAAACTCCACCCAGATGGGGATTCGAACCGGGAATCCCCAGCGCTGAGAGGAGAACGTGCTAAACCACTAAGCCACCGTGCCGCTCCTTTCCCCAAACCGTTTTCTCAAATTAGTGTGCGCATGGATTGAATGAAACCTGTGAGTTGAATGTTTGAGAGTTGTGTCTGTACATCTGTCTGACCTTCGGTGTACAGGGTGTGTCTTCTGAAGCCCTCATGACTCAGAGCGGGTTCCATTGTGTGGTGGTGCGTGTCCACATGAGATGCCAGTGACTTTATGAACCACGAGTGGACAATGTCAGATTTGAAGGGAGCACAACCCAAAGCTCGGACGCTCAGCTCTCCCCCCCCTCTTTCCTTCATTGGTAGTTTACTCTCTTCTCATGTCTTTCATCTGAAGCTCTGCATCGCTGATGTTCGCGTGATAAACACAGTGAAACCGAAGTCAGGATGGTGAAACCAAACGTGCTGCGGCTTGCTCACCAAAATCATTTTCGTTTCATCGTTTCCGTTGGCGTTAGAACTTGGCTCCGATGGCAAGAGCGTCTTTGATGTGAGAGAGTGACTGATCATCGGTTTGATCGTTTCTCAGCCACCTGTTGGTCTCAGAGTCTCTCGCTGTATAAATTAAATGAACCAAACGTGTACTTTAACTCGGGGCGGCACGGTGGCTTAGTGGTTCAGCACGTTCGCCTCTCAGCGCTAGGGATTCCCGGTTCGAATCCCCATCTGGGTGGAGTTTTCATGTTCTCCCCGTGTCCGCGTGGGTTTCCTCCGGGTTCTCCGGTTTCCTCCCACAGTCCAAAAACATGGATCAAGTCAATTGGGTTCTCAAAAATTGCCCCATATAGAGAGTTTCTGTGTGAGTGAGTGTGTGTCCAGCGATGGATTGGCGCTCTGTCCTGGGTCTGTCTGCCCAGCGCCCGAGACGTTCTCCCCTGGATGGGCATGGGGAACCCCACCGCGACCCTAATATAGGGTAAAGCGGGTGATAATGAATGAATGAATGTACTTTAACTTAATGTGACCCTTTATTCCTGATTCCTGATTGATTCCCCATCTGGGTGGAGTTTCCATGTTCTCCCCGTGTCCGCATGGGTTTCCTCGCACAGTTCAAAAACATGGATCAAGGTCTATTGAATTCTCCAAATTGCCCCATATAGAGTGTGTCTGTGTGAGTGAGTGTGTGTCCAGTGATAGATTGGCACCCTGTCCTGGGTGTATCTGCCCAGCGCCTGAAACTTTTTTCCCTGGATGGGCATGGGGAACCCCCCCGCGACCCTAATAGAGGATAAAGCGGAAGATAATGGATGGATGGATGGATGGATTGTTAAATGCTGACAAATCAGTCAAATGTTTGGCCACGCTCCTTTTTGCTCCACTTGTCTATGTTATCAGTTTCACATACTGTAAAGATGGACTTGTAGTTCTACGGTTACATTCTGTAGACCATCCAGTACATAAAGTGTACTCTGTTCTAATAGTCAGGACTTAGCTGGGATTATTTGGTGGGTGCATTAGTCCTATCCCAGCAGTGTCACTGAGGTGTTTAAATAAAACTCCAGCAGCACTGCTGCACTAAAACACCCCTCACCACATCAGTGTCACTGCAGAACTGACAATAAACAATCCACCACCCAAATGATACCTGTTCTGTGATGCTCCTGACCAACAGAGAACAGAGAACCAACCGGGGACTAACAACAACAAAGAACACAGATAGACTACAGTCTGTAATCATAAAACTACAAACTCCATCTATATGGTAAGTGGAGGACATGCACATGGTAGTGATCTCTACATATGGCCCTAATCTAGTGCATCATAATAAGGGTGTCTTGGGGGTGGTCTGCTTAAATTCTGTCTATATAGCTGTCTAAATGCTGGCAATGAATTTTTAAGGATCCCGTCATTTTAATTGTATCAAGGTTATGTCAGGTTATTTTGAGATGAACACCCTTCCTCCTCTTTTCTTCCAGATGACCCCCACTCGGCAAGAAGCCCACCATTTGGCAGGGAGCATCACTCCTGGATCTTAGACATGACGTCTAAACCCAAAACCTTATCTTCTCCTTTGAAAGATTACTTAGATTATTGCGCTGAGCACAAACCAAGAACGCCGATGGAAGCGTGAGCAGGTTCGAGTTGCTCTTCAGAGACTGCATCCTAACTTTATGTAATCCTCCTGCATTCGCCCAACGTCCTCATTCAAAAAAAAAAAAAAAAATCCCTGAATGTTTTTACATTTATTTATTTTATTTTTTATAAATTGTTCCACTGACCTAAATCAGGGATATATATAGATATATTTTATTGTCTCGATAGTAAAGTTTTTATAGTGTTGTGTGAGGATGGAGTAACTCGGTGGTGGGAGGCTTGAGTTTTAATTGATCTGCATAGATGTTCCAATGTTTTTTGTCAGGATGAGCGACAGCTGGAGGTAATTCGCCCGCCGTCTCCCAGTTCCCGCATACGTCGGCGTGGGGTGGGGTGGGGGGGCATAAACGAAACCAAACCAACTACAAAACAGGACTCGCTCGGTCATTTCAAGTGGACCTGAGTACGTTCTGGGCCGTTTTTTGTTCTCTACCTCTGAAACGAAGCAAGAACCCAAATTACATTTCAGAACCTCCACAGCAGGAACCAAAGCAGCTGCTCACTCATTTATAGTCTTTACGTTGGCGCCGCGGCAACACTAATAATTCTGCTTCATGTTGCTTTCGGCCAAAATTCAGCCGTATTGTTTTTAATTTGTCATCTTTATGCCGATAAGTTGTGTCATGATTTGGGAATGAACCTTCGTGAATGATTTTCGATGGTCTTCAGAGATCAGGAGAACCTGTGCAGATAACAAACAGCTTTATTATTTAAGCATTAGAAGTAAGACGCTGATATAATTTAAAATTGGTTTAAACACATCCGCCTATCGCTGCTCTGTAGTGTTCCTACATTCCTGCCATTTGCTCCCGTGTTCTGTTGGGCTCCCGTTTTCCATTCTGGCGGAACCATGTCGGGACGTTGTTGCTATGGAGCGTTGAATCGCGGGAGAGTGGGACCGCCGCGCTTCCCTTAGCTCCTCGTTTCCGTGCCTCGCTTGTGAAAAGGGCGGTTTCTCAGTGACTGCTCCTACCGGTGTACACTGGGTAATGCCGAACAGCAGTAAGAGTGGGGGGTTGTCAGACCCCGCCTCCCCTCCCCATCCCACCGTTCCAACCCGCCCCCTTCGACCAAGCCGCTACGTCCCGGTGTCTGCCGCCACAGCTTTCCTGGTGGGCGCCACGACGCTCTTCTTCTGCTTTACGTGAGTACGACCGGAGGCACTGTGTTGGTAAGAATACACCATGTGAGCAAAAGTATTCGGACACACCGACTTATTCATTAGATCTCTTGTGAAATGGTGAAATGGTCACTGCCGAATTTGTGAGAACTTTTGTTTTACAGTCCAGCATTTTAACATGAATTAGAATGGAGATTGTGATCCTGTCATTCATCCATTAGTGTCTGACCTCATTATGTCTCCTCTGGATAAGCTGACAAACTCCAAAATCATGAAGAAAGACTTACCAAAAGAAGAGTTAAATCTCCTGCAGGTGTCATGTGTGGATGTCCCAATACTTTTGCCCATGTGGTGGTTTACTATGTCCCTTGAGGTTTTTCATGTGTGTGTGTGTGTGTGTGTGTGTGTGTGTGTGTATATATATATATATATATATATATATATATATATATATATATATATATATATATATATATATATATATATATATATATATATATATATATATATATAGGGCACGGTGGCTTAGTGGTTAGCACGTTCGCCTCTCGGCCACTAGGGGTTCCCGGTTGGAATCCCCATCTGGGTGGAGTTTCCATGTTCTTCCCGTGTCCGCGTGGGTTGCCTCCGGGTTCTCCGATTTCCTCCCACAGTCCAAAAACATGGATCAAGTCAATTGAGCTCTCCAAATTGCCCCATATAGAGTGTGTCTGTGTGAGTGAGTGTGTGCCCAGCGATAGATTGGCGCCCTGTCCTGGGTGTATCTGCCCAGTGCCTGAGACATTCTCCCCTGAATGGGCATGGGGAACCCCACCGCAACCCTAATAGAGGATAAAGTAGAAGAGAATGAATGAAATATATATATGTGTGTGTATTGTGTATATAGACTTCTGACTTAATCAAACCTTAACCACAACCCACAAAATTATATAAAGTCCCCACAAGGTATAAAATTAAATGTGTGTGTTTGTGTTCATGAGCCTGTTTATTTCGTTACCTCTTTAGATGCCCGTGGCTTTCAGAGGAGTTTTCGGTGGCCGTGCCCATCTACAATGGCATCATCTTCCTTTTCGTTTTGGCCAACTTCTGCATGGCCACCTTCATGGACCCTGGCATCTTCCCCAGGGGTAATTAACCTGTCGTTGTCATGGACACAATTCATGTAACTGGTGACATCACAGGGAGGTGGCATCACGTCTCGTTGACGACATCCATCCCATTAAAACCTTTCTTTATATTTTGGCTCGCTCTGTCTGTCTGTCTGTCTGGCAGCTGAGGAAGACGAGGATAAGGAGGATGATTTCCGAGCTCCACTCTATAAGACGGTGGAGATTCGGGGCATACAGGTTCGAATGAAGTGGTGTTCCACCTGCCGATTCTACAGACCCCCTCGCTGCTCACACTGCTCTGTGTGTGACAACTGTGTCGAGGTACGGTTATGGTTATGGTCATGCACATCATCATATGGTCATCACATGGAAAGGATGTGTATGACCTCTAATAAGACCTCTTTCCCATGATTTATTTACAATAATGCCACGCCCCCTCATATCTTTTTGCTGTAGCGTGCTGAGGGTTCCCCATGCCCATCCAGGGCAGAACGTTTCGGGCGCTGGGCAGATACACCCAGGACAGGGCGCCAATCCATGGCTGGGCACACACTCACTCACACAGACACACTCTATATGGGGCAATTTGGAGAACTCAATTGACCTTGATCCATGTTTTTGGACTGTGGGAGGAAACCGGAGAACCCGGAGGAAGCCCACGCGGACACGGGGAGAACATGGAAACTCCACCCAGATTTAAACCGGGAATACGTGCCGCCCTTGTTACCTGACCCATACATGCCTATTATCTATTCACACGCCGGCCGCTCATGTTTGACCTCATCCCGGTCCAATCGGCATGGTTTGCAGCTGTGGCGTCCCTCTGTGTGACGGCCCTCCCTCTGTACTGTGCAGGACTTTGACCACCACTGTCCCTGGGTGAATAACTGCATTGGGAGGAGGAACTACCGCTACTTCTTCCTGTTCCTTCTCTCTCTGACCACTCACATCATGGGGGTCTTTGGATTCGGCCTGCTGTTCATCCTCTACCACACGCAGCAGCTGGATAAGGTTCATGCTGCTGTAACGTATCCTTATACGCTACGTCTGGTGTGTGTGTGTGTGTATGTATATGTATGTATGTATGTATGTATGTATGTATGTATGTATATATATATGTGTGTGTGTGTCTATATATAAATGTATGTGTGTATATTTTATATATGTATATATAAAACTAAATATATATATGTGTGTGTTTGTGTGTTTATACATTTTGTGTGTATGTATTTGTGTGTATATATATATATATATATATATATATATATATATATATTCATTCATTCATTCATTCATTCATTCATTCATTCATTATCTCCCGCTTATCCTCTATTAGGGTCGCGGTGGGGTTCCCCATGCCCATCCAGGGGTGAACGTCTTGGGCGCTGGGCAGATAGACCCAGGACAGGGCGCCAATCCATCGCTGGGCACACACTCATTCACTCATACACACTCTAAATGGGGCAATTTTGAGAATTCAATTAACTTGATCCATGTTTTTAGACTGTGGGAGGAAACCGGAGAACCCGGAGGAAACCCACGCAGACACGGGGAGAACATGGAAACTCCACCCAGATGGGGATTCGAACGGGGAATCCCTAGTGCTGAGAGGCGAATGTGCTAACCACTAAGCAACCGTGCCGCTTATATATATATATGTGTGTGTGTGTGTATAGATTCCTTAACGGTCTTATTTGCACAGTATGGCTGTGATGTGTGTAGCTGGACTTTTCTTCATTCCAGTAGCAGGTCTCACTGGTTTCCACATTGTTCTAGTGGCAAGAGGCAGGACCACTAATGAACAGGTCTGTGTAATTAACACGGCGTGGTAGACTGCATCCTCGATTTTTATGCGTTTAATATCACAATAATCAATTCATCCTGTACCTGTTGTCTGCACAGGTGACCGGGAAGTTCCGAGGAGGTGTGAACCCCTTCACTCACGGCTGCTGGAGGAACGTGACTCGCGTTCTTTGCAGCTCTCAGGCACCGAGGCACGTTAACCTTAACACCTCCAAATGTGAAACTTACGTTGTATTTAAGAATACAGACGGAAAGCTGCTTCTGATGCAGAGCCGAGGCGCATTACCGAATGGGAGGTGTTCTATTCATAGGGAGGTGTGGGGACTGCTAGGGGTTCTCCTGCATGACAGTGTCGGTGGTTTAATTTATCCGGTTCTCTTCAGGTACGTGGGAAGGAAGAGGAAAGCTCAGACGATGTCCGTCCAGCCGCCGTTCCTGCGACCGGAGCTCACCGAGGCCCAGCTGGCTGCCAAGGTGCTCGATAATGGCATCCAGGGCGAGCTGCACAGGGTAAGATCCAGCCAGCACCCCCTCATTCTGCACCGCACCGGGCTCGCTCTGTGTGCGTCTGTCTAAAAACTGAAGAGAAAGTCATTTAGGAGAACATGTTAAAGCGTTGACGGAGATCAGATTTGGAAGTGGGTTCTGTTAAAATGCGTGTGAGGGGTTTGAGAAGGGAATTAAATTATTTGAGATAAAAAGCTGGTGCTCTGATGGTGCTGCTTATCCACTCTGTGTAGTCCAAGAGCAGTTTGGAGATGATGGAGAGTCAGTCCGCTGATGCTGAGCCACCTCCTCCACCCAAACCAGAGCTCAGATACCCTGGTTTATCAAGAGGACCTGGTGAAGGTATACACACACACTCACACACACACACACACACACACACGTATGATTTTTATACATTGTTGGGACTTTCCCAGAACCTTTTTACTATAAATCCTACCATCCCTACATGTACCACACCCTGACGGGGTCGCTCGGTGGATGTTGGGGCGTCAGTCTGAAGGTTGGTGGTTCAAATCCAGCATCGACTGAATTAACCTTCATCAGGGATCAAGCGTCTGCTTAATGACCTCACTCCTGTTTGATGACATCATCAGAATCCTCACTTCCGTCCGTTTAACGCTTTCATGTTGCCTGTGTGGTGTCGCCCTCCAGAGAGCAGCTTACTGAACAAAGCGCCCCCAACTCCTACCATGTACAAATTCCGACCCACGTACAGCAGCCCAGGAAAGAACCACACGGCGCTCACACACGCCTATGCCAACCAGGTAATCTGTGCACCACTGTCACCTCATTATGACTGTGTGTGTGTGTGTGTGTGTGTGTGTGTGTGTGTAAATATATATATATATATATATATATATATAATCTTTAATTAATAATCACGGGGCACGGTGGCTTAGTGGTTGGCATGTTCTATCAGCACTAGGGATTCCCCGTTCGAATCCCCATCTGGGTGGAGTTTCCATGTTCTCCCCGTGTCTGCGTGGGTTTCCTCCGGGTTCTCCGCTTTCCTCCCACAGTCCAAAAACATGGATCAAGGTCAATTGAGTTCTCCAAATTGCCCCATATAGAGTGTGCTTGTGTGTGTCTGTGTGAGTGTGTGTGTGTCCAGTGATAGATTGGTCCCCTGTCCTGGGTGTATCTGCCAAGCGCCCGAAACATTCTGCCCTGGATGGGCATGGGGATACCGCCCCCCCCTTCTGTTTGTGTTTTGTATGTCAGTCCTCCATCATGTTTGTTGTAATACAGTCTCATTTACAGTGTGTGTGTGTTTTTGTTTTTTTGCCGTTTGACCCATTGGCTTTCGGTTCAGCAGTTTCTGTAAGTGGCCACTGAACATTTGTTTTGTGTTTGTGTGTGTGTGTGTGTGTGTGTTTTATGTCTTTACTGAATCTTTACAGACAGGAATTAAACTAGCTAACTTGTTAATCGGTCACAGCTCTATCTATCGCCACATATACCAGTTTCACCCACCTTGGGGGTCAGGGTTCACTGAGGGTGCGTGAGGCTGGGTGTGTACAGTGACCATTTCCTCGTGGCGTCTCACTTCTCCCCTGCCTCTGCCCTCTTTGTGGTTTGTAAACGCCCTTTGTGATGTTCTGTAGATGCAGCGGGTTCCGTCCTGTATCCACTGTGTGTTTATGAATCTAATTCTGTGTGGAATCATCTGTTCTGCATCTGTTTGAGTGCTGATGAACATCTGTGTGAACAGGAGGAGGAGGATGATGTTGTGTACATTCTGTTTTTCTTATAGATTGTAAGGTTTTTAATGCTCAGTGTTTCAGTTGGTTCATGTGATGTTTGTATTCTTCACGCTTCAGTTTACTTTTCTTTTCTTTATTGTATTTTAAAGTTTTTTTTTAATACATGAAAACATTTAGCATTTTGCTCTTCTCTCTCAGAAGTTCCCTTCTGCTTCATCCCACTCTCTCTCTCTCTCCTTACACACACTCTATATATATATATATATAGAGAGAGAGAGAGAGAGAGAGAGAAATACACACACACTTTATATATATATATAAGTGTGTGTGTGTATCTCTCT
>JAFMOD010000113.1:1748507-1769156 GCA_019802435.1 Corydoras maculifer
CTCTCTCTCTCTCTCTCTCTCTCTATATATATATATAAAAACGCATGGTATGCTCCTATGTCTATATATATAGATAGATAGCTAGACATAGGAGCATATTATAAACACGCACTTCGTTCTTAATATATACTATTTAATTACTGCAGTTATATATATATAAGGGGGCGGCACGGTGGCTTAGTGGTTAGCACATTCGCCTCTCAGCGCTAGGGATTCCCGGTTCGAATCCCCATCTGGGTGGAGTTTCCATGTTCTCCCCGTGTCTGCGTGGGTTTCCTCCGAGTTCTCCGGTTTCCTCCCACAGTCCAAAAACATGGATCAAGTTAATTGAATTCTCAAAATTGCCCCATATAGAGTGTGTCTGTGTGAGTGAGTGTGTGCCCAGTGATGGATTGGCGCCCTGTCCTGGGTCTATCTGCCCAGCGCCCGAGACGTTCTCCCCTGGATGGGCATGGGGAACCCCACCGCGACCCTAATAGAGGATAAGCGGGAGATAATGAATGAATGAATGAATATATATATATATATATATATATATAACTGCAGTGGCAGTAAAACCACATGGTGGTGCAGCAGTTGGCCCCTCCACCACGCACCGCGTTCCACGTCGGTGTTGAAATGACATTCTTGTGGCCAAACGTTCTTTTATCGTTCCTGCAAAACAATCCCATAAAGCGTTGTGGTCTCTCTTCAGGTGCACTCGTCCCAGACAACAGTCGTGCCAAAAAAAAACAAAACAAGTTTTAATAGGAATATATTCAGCCGAAAAACAAAAACGACACACGCAAGCAACCCGCAAGCCATCGATCGAAATAAATTACTCTAATGTACATGTGTTTATTCAGAAAAATCTGCATCAGTTTAGTTTTTTTTTCTCTCTTTTTTTTTTTTTTTGCCTGTAAGCATGACCTGATCATTGGCTGCATAATGCATAGCATTTAAATAAAGTCCTGCAGGGGCCAGAAGACCCGAAGGTCCACACGTCCGGACCTCGTGTGGGCTTTGGGCCCCAACATGTGGTTAAAGTCTCTACGGTGGGATTATCCTGGAACATTCTTCTCATCGTCCTCTAAATGGTTTCCATGTCAGAGGTCATTCAGATGTTGGACGGTTAGTTTCCGACCAGGGCGTCCCGCGCTGATCGGACCGATGTGGTCTGATTCCGGGCTGCGATCTGTTTGCTGAGCTGCCTGCGATGGTAGAACAGGTATCCCGGCAACAAGAAGCCAACCAATGAAAAGAAGAGCAGGCCGAGGTTGATCTGATGAACAACACAGAGCGACAAATTTAATAAAAACTGTTTGAACTTAAGGGCGGCACGGTGGCTTAGTGGTTTAGCATGTTCTCCTCTCAGCACTAGAGGATTCCCGGTTCGAATCCCCATCTGGGTGAAGGTTCCATGTTCTCCCCGTGTCCGCGTGGGTTTCCTCCGGGTTCTCCGGTTTCCTCCCACAGTCCAAAAACATGGATCAAGTTAATTGCGTTCTCCAAATTGCCCCATACAGAGTGTGTCTGTGTGAGTGAGTGTGTGCCCAGCGATGGATTGCCCCCTGTGCTGGATGTATCTGCTCAGTGCCCGAAACATTCTCTGGATGGGCATGGGACCCCCCCCCCCCGACCCTAATATAGAATAAAGCGGGAGATAATAGATGGATGGACGTTTAAAACTGAAATAAAATTGGTGTTAATTGGTTATTAATATCCATCTCACCCAATAAGGATCGCCCTTCAGTGGACCCAACATGAAGACGAACAGCGGCTGCTGCAGGAGGGCAAACAGGGCACTTATCAGAGACTGGAGGCCGGTCAGGGTACCAAAGTGGTTGGATGGATACCTGAGTACAGAGAACAGAACCGGAACCCATTTTTAATATCAAGGCTCAACCCTCTGGACCTGTTCTGTGCACAATAACCTTCATTCAGTCGCACTTAGCTGTGTTTTGATTATTTGCCATTGTGAATTTGGCTTGGTGGTTGACATGTTCTCCTCTCAGCACTAGGGATTCCCGGTTCGAATCCCAATCTGGCTGGAGCTTCCATGTTCTCCCTGTGTCCGCGTGGGTTTCCTCCCACAGTCCAAAAACATGGAAACACGTCAATTGACTTCTCCAAATTGCCCCATATAGAGTGTGTCTGTGTGAGTGAGTGTGTGCCCAGCGATGGATAGGTGTCCTGTCCTGGGTGTATCTGCCCAGCGCCTGAAACGTCCCCCCCCCCCCTCATGGATGCATGTGAATTTGTGTAATTGCTCAGGTGTTTGCACAGGTATGTACCCATAATCCCTTGCTATGGAAGCCCACTTAAAAGAAATCATAATTTATAATTAACTCTAGAATTCTAACTTTATTGTTCATAAATACGATTTATCTTTTTTTAGATAAAATTTTTTTTGGCCCGACGTCACACCCTTCTGGTTTTTAATTGGTTGCTCCCTACTTGAAGGGACGCCGAACTGGGACACGCCCCCTTAATCACCGGATCCAGGTGTTACGTTGAACCTGTAAGGAGTCGACTCTCCACTCTCCAGCTTCCTTCTCCACACAGTTTGACCATATGATTCAGCCCGAAATGAATCATTTAGCAGTATCGTCTCATGATTCATTGGATCGTTTGGGGAGTTTTCGACTGCAGCTCGATGCAGAGTGGACATTAGGACGTTAGGACATTACAGGACATCACAGACGTCCTGACCTGCTGTTTTTGTGGTTTTGGATGTGGGAATGTTGATGCACAGGGATCTCCAGTGTTCATGGAGCTCCAGGTGACTCGTGTGAAGCTGGGTTCTGATCGGGAATCTGCGTGTATACTCACACAGCAGCATAAAGTCCTCCACAGCACGAGTGGATGAACCCCCTCACCACGGTGTGGAGAACAAAGGACACCAACTGCAATGAAGAGTGAATCAGGATTAATATATTGGTCAGAATCAGGGGCGTTTTTAAGGTTTAGAAACATCAGGGGCTAAAGCCCAGATCCCTTCTTCCCCCTCTGTCCTCTTTAAAAATGACCCTTTCATGAGGGTATGTATCCATAACTGTTATATTAATTTAGTTTGATCATTTATTTATTATCTTCCGCTTTTATCCTCTATTAGGGTCGCGGTGGGGTTCCCCATGCCCATCCAGGGGAGAACGTTTCGGGCGCCGGGCAGATAGACCCAGGACAGGACGCCAATCCATCGCTGGGCACACACTCACTCACACAGACACACTCTATATGGGGCAATTTGGAGAACTCAATTGACTTGATCCATGTTTTTGGACTGTGGGAGGAAACCGGAGAACCCGGAGGAAACCCACACGGACACGGGGAGGACATGGAAACTCCACCCAGATGAGGATTCGAACCGGGAATCCCTAGTGCTAAGAGGAGAACCTGCTAAACCACTAAGCCACCGTGCCGACCATTTCTTAGTTTTATTGGATAAAATAAATTAACATGTGAAATCTGTCAGCAGAGCACATTCAGTTCTAATCAATGACAGTTTTGACTAAAGATTTTTGAATAAAGGAACCTGAGCTTCGGCAGAAGACAGTGTTAACGAGGTTTTGCTTTAATTACCGTAAATCTGCGACAGTTTGCACCTTCAGAAAAATTCTGAAGCTGCTCTGAAGCTGAAAAGCTGCTCTTTACAGCCAACATACAGTTATTACGGTAACTTTACTCCCCATACTGGCGAAAAAAATAGTCTTCCTCACACAGACTCACGCACAGGTGCTTGGAACCAAAAATAATAATATAATAATAATAATAACAGGGCGGCACGGTGGCTTAGTGGTTTAGCATTTTCTCCTCTCAGCGCTAGGGATTCCCGGCTCGAATCCCCATCTGGGTGGAGTTTCCATGTTCTCCCCTGGATGTTTGAGTGTTTGTGTGAGTGAGTGTGTGCCCAGCGATGGATTGGCACCCTGTCCTGGGTCTATCTGCCCAGCGCCCGAGACGTTCTCCCCTGGATGGGCATGGGGAACCCCACCGCGACTCTAATAGAGGATAAAGCGGGAGATAATGAATAAATAATAATCTGTGTTTGTTACCTGAACAGGCAGGTTGTCTATTAAACACGTCACGCCGAAGAGGACCAGCAGTATGTTGGTGAAGATGAAAGCCCGGATTGCGTTGGTGAGTTTCTGGATCTTTCTGTCCCTCTTAGCTGGACTGCGAAAATCATGATATTCAAATAAACTTAAATTTATTTAATGAACGAGGTTTCATCCTCCTTGGGTTTCTCAGGTCACCTTCTCTCGCCGTCGACGGTGCCCTCCTCACATTCCCTCATCCTCCAGTCCATGATGTATCCAATCAGAGGAGAGGTCAGCAGACAGAGCAGCTGCATGGTGCCGAAGACGGATGAGTAGAAACTCACTAAGGTACAAATACACACGAGGCATTTATAAAGAGCTCCATCTTGTGTTGGGTCGTGATATGCTGCGTGTTTGCAATGTTTTACTGATTTCTGTTGTAAGGTGCACATATTTACAGCATATATGTTCACATGTTCTGCGTCCGCATTTTGCTTAGTTTCTAGTAATTTTTTGTTCTTTTTTGAAGAATGTAATTCAACGTCTTTAATTGCGTATAAGGTGCAAATGCAAACATCTGTCATGGTATTGAAGGATGGGAGCACATTTTGGTCATTTTAGCGATATCTCGTTTCTTATTCATATAAGTCATTAGGTATTTCAGTGGTGCAATGCTGACATCGTTATGATAATTCACTAACACGAAAACACTCATATGCCAGACCAATCCGCTCTCAGTCCAATTCCATATGTGGCCACCGTGGCGTCGTTTGCTGTGTTGTTTATTTTGTTGTGTGTATAAAGCATGTTGGTTCTCATGTTCGGTGCACACAGTCTGTATTTTAGCTAGATTCTACAAAGAACGGATTTTATGTTATTGGCTGTACAATTTATTCTTGAATATTACATACATAAGCCAACATCTGTCATGGTATTCATATGTGAATATGCCTTTGTGTGAGGCCATATTGGGATTTAGTAGAGATGTATGCTGCTGGGGAAATTATTTGTTGGGAAGCCAAGCCTTGGTTATTTTAGCAAGACAATGCCAACATCATTCTGTATGTTAACCACTGAAATGTTACATTTTTCTGAGACTCACCTTGCTCTTCTGCCTCCTTTACCAGTTCCTCTGGAGCTAAAACAATCAGAAAAAGCATGTAAGCACAGGGTCTCTATCTCCAGTACCACCATCATGTCCATTGTATAGTACCACATTCAGCTTCTTAACAAACCATATAACAACCCTATTGCAGCATCCTGTCAATTTATTTAATAAATGACCATTTAAAGAAAATATCCAACTGTATGTTGTTATTTTCATGTACATGTTTCTGTGATACCCTTTATTTACATATCAGTAGTTTATATTAATGGGATGGGGTGGTGTTGGAGGAGGTGGTGGGGTATTACCATTAGGGTCACCGTGTGTAACCAGGAACTCCAGCATCTTATTCATGGCTCCCATGTAGAATATGATGCGAAGCTGAGTCATCGCCATAGTGATTAGACTCCACAGGAAAATTGCCGAACAAACAGAACGACGAAATGGAGTTCCTAAGGGGTAAGGTTATACGATGAGAAGCGGCGAATACAGTAATCTACAGTTTATATACATCTGGTAGGAGTACCAGAGCAATGAAGCAGTGTCTTGTGATGTCACTAACGTTGCTTAGGAGCAGGAGACGATTTAAATAACCCCATTAGGGCTCCCCCCTGAGACCTTTAGTATCGGCCTCATCTGGAAATGCTGCGTTTTACATTTTGTCCACAGCCAAGAACCGACAATTCATTCAAATTGAAAATATAGTCCGAGTTCTGGTCCTTAAATCTGATTGGCTGAGCTGTTTGTCCACCCGTGACATCATTAATATTAACACACATCTCTGAGCGCTTCACATTCGTATCAGTGTGTGATATACAACACATTATTTTTCAGTTTTTTTACAAATTTTTATACACTGAACTTTTGAACTTTGGCCACTAGATGGCAGTATTTCACAAACCAAAGGACCGTTACTCAGTGATCGGAATTCACATTATAAATCGAACTAGATTTTGTCGTGAAAGACCAGATAATAAACGATTTTGCTTTCAATTAACGCATTTTTGAGTTAAACCTTGTTTGTAAGCATTTTATAAACGACATTTTATTGTGAATAAATCATGGGTGTAACTGTACTCATGCCTAATAACACATTTTATCCGTGATTTATTCGCAATAATGGCCTCTCGTACAATAGTGCTTTATTAAAAGTGGCAGTTAGCTGTGGCTATGCCTTTTAATTAAAAAAAAAACGACTGATTTGCGGTGTTTCGCTTGGTTCTGTTCTAAGGTTCATGTTTTTTGGGCTCAGAGTTTGTTTCAGCTGTTTTTTAGGAAGAATAGATTTTGTTGTTTACTATGAAAACACAAATCGACACCTTGACTTTAGGCGCAAAAGCCAACATCTGTCATGGCACGCGGTCTGTGGGGGACCCTGTTTTGGATATTGCATGTGTGTAGAGGCCTGTATCGGAATTTAAGAGAGGTATACGCTGCTTTAAAACTATTTTAGAAAGATGGAGCCAACATCGTTCTGACAATTTAATAATTTAAATAGGAAACCATCGTTGTGGTCATTGGGACCTGGTTTATTGCGTTATACCTGTGTTTATCATGTATACAACACGTATGTTTACCTTGGGGCTGCGTAGCTGCTCCGTTACTCTGTGCAAACTCGTCGGAGGCCTGCTTTTTAATCATTTCCTGACCAACGGTGGTCACGTGGCTGAAGCAGCGATCTCCGGTGACTTTATGCTCCATCACGACTCCATTCAGCTTCAGAGTTTTACTAGAACAGAGGACGTGAGGGTGAGAACAGTTGGAAATATAGACAGAAGTCATTCAGGCAATGGCGCGATGTGGTTTATACGGTACGGACATGTAGCCGATCTCCTCGGGTGCGGGAAACGGGTCCGTCGGCCAGTTGACGAAGCAGTTCAGGAAGACGAGGCAGGCCAGGCCTGCCCACGTCCAGAAAATGAGACCGAACGGCGCGCCCAAATCATAGATCAGCTGGTTGCAAAGTACAAAACAATACGAGCGTTAGACGTACTATTTTTTATTTTTTTAATCTTTTCATGTCCAAAACTAAACTGTAGATTTAATTAGCGAGGGCTTTTTAAAAACAACTGCTTGCAGGAACAAGTGTCTCACCTTCACTCCTGGGAAGGTGACGGCAGAAGAGGCGTAGGAACCGATCATGAGGGATAAGATGGTCGAACGAACATTTCCAAACATGTTGGGAAGCTGCAGAAACAATGTTCCATTATAAATTACTAAAGCAGAAAATGATCCTGACGAAGCAGATGCTGTTCTCGGCTCTGTACTTGTTTTTAGATGCTTGTTGTGCATGTAAGGGGGGTAGAGGAGGTCAGATATATATATATATATATATATATATATATATATATATATATATATATATATATTAATTAATTATCTTCCGCTTTGTCCTATATTAGGGTCGGGGGGATTCCCCATGCCCATCCAGGGGAGAAAGTTTCGGGCGCTGGGCAGATACACCCAGGACAGGACACCAATCTATCACTGGGCACACACTCACTCACACAGACACGCACACATGCACACACTGGCTTAGTGGTTAGCATGTTCTCCTCTCAGCGCTAGGGATTCCCGGTTCGAATCCCCATCTGGGTGGAGTTTCCATGTTCTCCTCGTGTCCGCATGGGTTTCCTCCGGGTTCTCCGGTTTACTCCCACAGTCCAAAAACGTGGATCAAGTCAATTGAGTTCTCCAAAATTGCCCCATATAGAGTGTGTCTGTGTGTGTGAGTGTGTGCCCAGCGATGGATTGGAGCCCTGTCCTGGGTGTAACTGCCAATTCTCCCCTGGATGGGCATGGGGAACCCCCCCCCCCCCCCGTGACCCTAAAAGAAGATAAAGCGGAAGAAATATATATATATATATATATATATGTATATCTATCTCCATTATCGTCTGCGTTATCGTACGCGTTGCGGGGGAAGGGGGGGTTCCCCATGCCCATCCAGGGGAGAATGTTTCGGGCGCTGGGCAGTTACACCCAGAACAGGGCGCCAATCTATTGCTGGGCATATATATATATATATATATATATATATATATATATATATATATATATATATATATATATATATATATCAATATCAATGCCTGCATGTATTAAACTATTATACTGAGAAAATTAGAGCGTAAGGTAAGATTATAGAAGTGAGGTTGCCCTTCATTGTGGTGATAACAGCGGGCGATGCCCCTCCTCTGGTGGTCTGTATTAATTGGGAACACACTGTGCATTGCTGTTGCTTTACACGTCTGTCTTTTGTTTTATTTTTCTGTTCATTATGAGTTTGTAGAGGTGCATGATTTCTGAGGTATTGTTGGCGCTCGTAGCGAGGTATTGGGTATGGTATTTTGTGTCTGACCGCCCAAGTATGATTGGCTCCGGGTAGATCAAAGGACTGACAACCATAAACTATTTTTTATTGGTGTTATTCTCATCTACCAGGGGCGGGGGGGCGTTCCCCATGCCCATCCAGGGGAGAACATTTCAGGCGCTGGGCAGATACACTGATTAATCTAGTCTTGTTTTTAAAGTGCACGCTGATTGCAGTGTAACAGGATTCCGGTGTCTCTAATAAATACTGCCATCTAGTGCCTAAACTAAAAAGAAATCGTGAAAGTATTGTATTGCGTTTTACGCATTGATCCGAATGTGAAATGCTCAGAGGTATGTGTTATTGTCAACGATGTCATGGCTGGACAAATGACTTAGCCAATCAGATTTAAGGAGCGGAACTGGCTGTTTTACAATATAATTTATTTAGTTTTTAGTGTTTGTTAAATGTTATCTCCATCAGAACACAGTTTTTTTGCTCCACCCGTAGCATGAATCCTAAAAGTGGATGGACATATGTGCACTTGCACCACCATAGTGAGTAGTTTGGAGATTTAAAATTCCTTCCCCTGATGTGACCTCTGCATTAAAGATTAACTTTGGCCCGTCTCGCCCCATGCACTCATCTCCCGTTTCTGTTTATTTACTCATTTGGGTCAAAGTTAAAATGTCCTGCATATGCAAAATTTGAAGTTCCTATCTTTTTATTTGACTGCAGGACTTTCCATCCACGTTGAATTCAGTGCAAATAAAGATGGTGGAGAGAGGGACAGAGAACCGGGATGGGGGCGTGCAGTGTTGGAAATATCAGGATGCCATGAGAAACCTCTAACTGGGACGGCGAGTGAAGGACAGGGGATTACGTTTACAATGTGGAGGGAGAGACAAGGTAATGTCCTTGTGATTTAGTGGTGGACGGGTGGGTGTGGCTGGAGTGAGGGTGTAGGGACAGTCCGGCGCTCTGATTGGTTGAATATCTCGTGCCAAAACTGAATGCTTGGAATTGGAACAGCATGTGCCTCTGTGTAGAAAAGCTCCATGTGACACGGACCTCCATGTGAGTGGTCTGAACAATGCCTCGAAATAAACGTACTGTAAACTTGTGGACACGATATGAAATGTGATAAATCATGTGACTACCAAAATCACCAAATCATCTGACTACCTATATATATATATATATATATATATATGTATATGTATATGTGTGATATATATATATATATATATATATATACACACACACACACACACAGGCACTTCAGCCTAAGTACTTGGTGGGTCTGGGAATCGAACCGGGGACGTTCAGGTCGCAAGGCTGGTTCATTAACCACAATGTAATGAGCTCAGTCTGTGATGATAAAGAAGGTCTATGGCCCGTCTCAAAAATGCTTGTGAGCGCCACCAGGTTTTTTAATATTTATAGACATTGGGGGAATTCAAGTACGTTTATATGGTGTGTGTGTGTGTGTGTGTGTGTGTGTGTGTGTGTGTGTGGTTGCGGTGGCTTACCGTCAAGGATGTAAACGTCAGACATATTCCTCCAAAGCCGTTAAAAGAAACTGCGATGAAGATGAGGATCGATAAAACTAGGTGGGGAAGGACATCATGTTTAGATCGTCACGGTGATGAGATGCCATCATTATTAATGACGACTGTTGATTTATCACACACACTCGCTCTCACACACTCTTATATGTACTGACCTGAAGGATCATAAGATGCCACAGCGATCAGAACCATGGAGAAGGCAAAACAAGAGCTGGGGGTGAAGATGAGAGAGAATGTTTAAATTCTCAATATCGCAGAACACAAAAGAATACGTTCAGGGACAGCACTCAAGAATGTCATACCAAATAACTGGGCAATACTATTATACAGTTATACACCCAGGACAGGGCACCAATCCATCACTGGACACACACACACACACCATATGGGGCAATTTAAAGCATTCAATTTATCTTGAATCCATGTTTTTGGACTGTGGGAGGAAACAGTAGAACCTGGAGGGACACGAGGAGAACATTTAGCCACTTTGCTGCCCTTTTAAATGATTAGTAATCTGGTTTTCGGCGCCTCATCTGGTTTTGAACATTGGTTACTAAGCAACGGGACGTTGGCTTCGGCTCACTGTTTATATTCATCCATCCATTATCTTCCGCTTTATCCTCTATAAGGGTCGCGGAGGGGGGGGCCCATGTCCATCCAGGGGACAACGTCTCGGGTGCTGGGCAGATACACCCAGGACAGGCCGCCTATCCATCGCTGCGCACACACTCACTCACAAAGACACACTCTATATGGGGCAATTTGGAGAACTCAATTGACTTGATCCATGTTTTTGGACTGTGGGAGGAAAGCGGAGAAGCCGGAGGAAACCCATGCGGACACGGGGAGAACATGGAAACTCCACCCAGATGGGGATTCGAACCGGGAATCCCCAGCGCTGAGAGGAGAACATGCTAAACCACTAAGCCACCGTGCCGCCCGCTGTTTATATTAATCTGTGTATTTTTATTTAATAATGCAGGCGAGTTCGGATGCGGTGTGATGCAGAGAGGATTCAGAGCAGCGGAGAGTTACCGACATTATCTCCCTCGCTTCCAATATTAAAAAAAATAATAATAATAAATAAATAAAACCCTGGTGCATTGATACGACTGTGACACAGCTCAGCCAATCAGAACTCGTTTTCTAATACGTTTCTCACAATGATTTTAAAATAGTGGGACTCCACAGGAAAATAGTTTTTTTTTTTTTTTTTTTTTTTCTTTTTCTTTATTCTTTTTCTTTAACTAATTTCATTTCAAACCCATCAGTTGATAATGACCTGCGTCTGTAATGCCGTGGCAGGTATTGGTGGAGTGCCATTTCGTCTGCACCAGGCAGAATGAATCGAACGGATAATTGGATGTAAAACGTCTAAATCCTCTTTATTCTCTGAATGTTAATGCAGAATCTCTGTTCCATGTTTCCATGTCTGCATTTCAGCGCTGAACGGAGCTTCGGAGTCGAAAAAAAATACGCCCTGCAAATATTTAATTTAGATTTGGTTTACAAGCCGCTTGTCTGCGGTGGCGCGCAACCAAGATAAATACCAGAGTCACGACTGCGGCCTGCTGCTCCGTTTGCTTGAGGCGTGCATTTAACATTTATTTTAAAGGCACAGCTGCGTTTTACTAACTGGAAGTATAGTGTGTATATAAATAAATATAAATAATATTATAGGTTTTAGGTGAATTGTGCATTTTGTAGTTCCACTGATCGTTCAGATGGACTTTGTAGTTCTAGTTACATTTTGTAGTCCATCTGGCTTAGTAGTTAGTATGTTCTCCTCTCAGCACTAGGAATTTCCGGTTCGAATCCATATCTGTGTGGAGTTTCCATGTTCTCCGCATGTCCGCGTGGGTTTCCTCCGGGTTCTCCGGTTTCCTCCCACAGTCCAAAAAAATGGATTTAGTCAATTGAGTTCTCCAAATTTCCTCATATAGAGTGTGTCTGTGTGAGTGAGTGTGTGCTTAGCGATAGGTTGGCGCCCTGTCCTGGGTGTATCTGCCCAGTGCCCCGAGACGTTCTCCCCTGGTTTGGCATGGGGAACCCCCCCCCCCCCCCGCGCGACCCTAATAGACGATAAAGCGGAAGATGATGGATGGATCTGTTTCTCTACATACTCTGTTAGTCCCCTTTAATTCAGGTGACAACATTCAGGTAGCTGAACATTTCTGCACGGTGGAGTTCAGTCCATCCAGCAGCACTGCTGTGTCTGAACCACTCATATTAATGCAACCCACCACCACCATGTTGGTGTCACTGCAGTGCTGAATGTGATACACCATCCACAAAGTTATAATTTCACCAAGTGTTTGGTTCATTTATAAACATGGTCATTTTGTGTGAAGTTTTCATGTTCTCCCTGTGCCATAGTCCAAAACCATGCTATTTGGTGGACTGTCCTTATACATTATTCATTCATTATCTCCCGCTTTATCCTCTATTAGGGTCGCGGTGGGGTTCCCCATGCCCATCCAGGGGAGAACGTTTTGGGCGCTGGGCAGATACACCCAGGACAGGGCACCAATCCATCGCTGGGCACACACTCACTCACACAGACACACTCTATATGGGGCAATTTTGAGAATTCAATTGACTTGATCCATGTTTTTGGACTGTGGGAGGAAACCGGAGAACCCGGAGGAAACCCACGCGGACACGGGGAGAACATGGAAACTCCACCCAGATGTGGATTCGAACCGGGAATCCCTAGTGCTGAGAGGCGAACGTGCTAACCACTAAGCCACCGTGCCCCTTATACATTAATTGATTTTTTTTTTTTTTTTTTTTTTTTGATGGACTGGCAACCTGTCCAGTGTGTTCCCAGAGGGTGTTCTCCAGCACCCTCAATCCCAAGGCGTGTCCCTCAATCCCAAGGTTTGCCAACCAATCAGAGTGAGTGATGATAAGGATCGCACCAAAGCTGCAGAGCCCGATCTGGCGTACCTGCCCAGCAGCCGAAGAGGACGAGGTCCATATTTGTCCATCAGGATTCCCAGCGGTAAAGTGGCGGCGCTAATGATGAACGAACCGATCGTAAAGCCGAGGTTTAGCACCTCCTCCTGCTCCACACAGCTGGGCCAGACCACGCCCTCCACCTCCAAGCTTCTGTTCGCATGGAGTTCTGTTTCGTTTTCTAAAAAAAAGGTGTAAACGCTCTTTCCAATAGGCGGGAAATCACCCCAGACACCCAGAATAGTGTTAATTAACACGGTTTCACCTTAAATCGTTCTGAAATGGGATCCCCGCTTGAGCAACTCACCGTGGCAGAGGTGCGAGTAGAACCCCTCGCTCTTCAACATGATCAGCAACGAACCCCATCCCAGCAGCACGGCCGAAAACAGCAGGTTCTCGATCACGGCGGTGATGGCCATCCACCAGCGCCTCCTATAGGCCTGTGCGAGAGACGGTGCCATTTTCTGCAAGAATCAGATGAGGGAGGATTTTAAAAGCTCTTCTGGAGACAGTCACTGAAACGTTGGGGGTGCCGATCGCTAAGCCTATCCCAGCAGTAAAGGGTTCAGATCAGATATGTGGGTTGTGGGGGGGGGGGGGTGCTGACGAGTTTCTAAAATTAGAAATGACTTTCCGTTTATCAGTCAAGGATATAGTCCTTCAATAGTGCAACACAATAATGCAGTCTGCATTTCACACGCCGGACTGAATGCCACGCTGTAACCCTCCTGAAGGAAGCTGGAGTAAAAAACGGGGGTTTGTTTTATTGCCCCACCCCCAAAAAAAAGGAAAAATCCTAATGAACGTTCTACGCTTTTTTTTTTTTTTTTTTTGCTGTGGGCCTACCTCAATCGGCAGGGATGAGGCTCAGTTGAGCACCACAACGTGGTCGTCCCATCAATACGACGTACAATGGGATGCTGATGACTTTTGTTCTATGCGGCTCACGTTGTGATATCAGAGTTTTGGGTACCTTCCTTAATACCCAAGTACAACTAACCTAACGTTGACCTTATTCTAGCCATGGGCCATGACTGCAGTTTCCACAATGTACTATAGACCTGATGCACAAACACACACACACACACACACACACACACACACACACAGCTGCTGTCTTCACACCAGCCCTTAATTCATGGTCCACACAGGGAAATGGAAACAGTCCCAACATTAAGTCCAGACTGAGTGTAAGCTTAATTATCAGCGTCTAATCTTAATGATCAGATCTGAATTGAAATTAGACTTAAAATAAACCTTGGATTTTTGAGTTTGGGTTGTTCACGTGGTGTGTGGTCTGTTAGTTAGGACAACTTTTACTACTACATGATGCCTACTGCATATTCAGACATACTAACCCTTCCCCCGTCCTGTTTTTGCATACTACCTAGTAGGCAGTAAGTGGTTTTAAGACGTTGTCTTATGGAGTGATGTGCAATTTTTACTCCCTACATGATGCCTACTGCGTATTCAAACTTACTAGTCCTTCTGTTTTTTGTTTTTGAACTACATAATGGGCAGTAGGCGATTGTATACGTGTGTTGTGCGATTTTTGAAAAAAAAAAAAAAATCTACTACATTAAGTCGTTTAGCAGACGCTTTTATCCAAAGCGGCTTACAAATGAGAACATTACAAGTCAGAAGTAATGAAGAAAACCATTCATCAAGCCTGATTGTTATTTGATGCCCCCCCCTTTTTTAACAGGTATTTTTTAAAGAGATGCGTCTTCAGTAGTTTCTTAAAACTGTTTTTAGTGATGCTGCCAGAGGACAGAGTACCTACTATATAATGTGTACTGCATATTTGGATCAGCTGATTATTCTTGCCTTCCTCTTTTGCCCCCTGGGTTGAAATTATGTGTTGTCAGTTCATCCAGCAACTTTTTAAATGCTTACTGTGTTACTCTGTCGAACATACTAGTCAGTCTTATGCAAATTTGGATACTGCCCTCCCTCAGCCACAGTTTTTGCATACTGTGTAGTAGGCATGTGACGATTAGGATTTTGACGGCTGAGTTTTTTTCTAAGAAATGATACCCAAAAAAAATGCCGGGCTTTTGCTGAATATTAACACAATATTAAATGCTTTTGTGAAAATCAAAGTAAAAAAATCTGTACATATCAGCATGTCCATTTAAAAAAAAGTTTTCCCTGTAAGGACAGGCCACTTAGTCCAAACCTATAATTAAATTTTCTCATGAATGTTGTTGTGACGATTTTAAAAGACTTTTACAATACATTAATTATAACACATTTCATCACAAATTATTGCAAAAAACAATAATCGTGTCATCCCTGATGTATATTAAGCTGTAGCTGATTTCGGACATGGGCGGCACGGTGGCTTAGTGGTCTCAGCTCTAGGGATTCCTGCTTCGAATCCCAATCTGGGTGGAGTTTCCATGTTTTCCCCGTGTCCGTGTGGGTTTCCTCCGGGTTTTCCGGTTTCCTCTCACAGTCCAAAAACATGGATCAAGGTCAATTGAATTCCCCAAATTGCCCCATATAAAGTGTGAGTGTGTGCCCAGCGATTAGGTTAGGTGGATGGGCATGGGGACCCCCCCACGACCCTAATAGAGGATAAAATGGAAGATAATGGATGGATGATTTCGGACATGTGCCCCACAGTGTGATGCCACATCATCGGGGCAATTTCTCACTTATTTCTTATTAACTATTGCATATCCGGACATACTAGGGACATACTGTGGTTTCCTGGGGGGCAAACTCGTGAAAGACACCAACACCATGTCTGGGTCATCGCGACTTGTAGGAAATATTTGCGTTTAATGTTTGCAATAAACTCCAGCTGCACGGGAGCATGATGATGAATTGCATCAGCACGAATGGCTCACCCCACGTCACCCCGGCACTCTTGGAGGTGTGGCTCACGTCACGTCTGTTAGCCTTGTTTGGAAGAATAATATATTACTCGCACATGTCGACGTACGCGGCAAGCTCCCATATTGAAATGTGATTCTCGGTTGGTTTATTAAACTCAAATAACGTAACTAACTATTAAATATCCCAATAAGAACCTTCAGTGGTTTCTAGTCATTATCATCATCATTATTATTATGATTTATTAATAAACCCAGTATTAAAAAACAGCAGCAACAACTAATAAATTAACAACAAACTATCTGAACATAGTATGTCCTCTAAGCTAAAGCAGTATACTGGAACCGTAACCCTGGTTTTGACCAACATGACATTTTTTAGATAACGAGCCTAAAGATGATCACGAAGTTTATTACCAATAAAATAAGAGTCCCATTTGGACGTGCATGTGGTTTCCACCGGGCGTACACACGGATACAGGCATGCCGTTCACTCACCACTTAATTAGGAGTTGTGCTTTAGTGTGGTAGGCACTTCGCAGATGGAACAAATCTAGATTCGGGAAAAGATGACGGCTCTTGGTTTTTGTTTGGAGCTGGTTCTGTGTCCACACAACTGCATGTGACCGACCATGAAGTCCGTCTTCCTCTCTTACCCTCACGCCACACTCCACTCACATGGGCTATAAATGGCTGTTCACTCCCCCAGCCTGAACACACACACACACACACACACACATCTATTTTGGGGGTGTTTCCCCTATGCACGCACGTTACTGCCCCCTTTAAAAGGTACAGCTGGAGTAATAGGTGCTCACACCTGTCTTCGTGACCGTAAACCTCCTAACAATGTTTTAGGGAGGGTCACGTGGAAGCTTTCAGGGGGACAGGTGCTGAAGTTAAGAGGATGTTCGACGGGATGTGCCTTTAAAGGTTGTTTTTTTTTTTGTTTTTGTTTGGGTGTCTGTGGGTTTTGCGCATAAACTTTGCCCTCCTAAATCAAAATGTTGCCCAATCGATGTGAAGGCGATTGTGCTCGGTGGCAGTGGGACGTCTCTGGATTTCGGAAGGCTTATTATGACACCGTGTATCATGGTGACCTTTACACTTCGTAAACGTCTTCTTTACTAATAGAAAAAGAAAATATTGTATTTGTTGAGGTACATTTATGTGGTAAATAGGAGGTTTTTGATGCTTGAATGAACAGCCGGGGCATCACCGGGGCAGTTTGCATGTTCTCCCTGTGTCTAATAGGATTTCTATGGTGAGCACAGGATTCTTTACACAGTGGATAAACTTCTGTGTGTGTGTGTGTGGGGGGGGGGGTTGTTGGGCCATTCCGAAATTCTGATCATCTTATGCTGTGTGTTTTATTGAGGTGGAGGTAATGATCTGTCTTTAGGGTTTTCTACCACTTAGAAGGAAAAACGGTCCCTAAGCATGATGCTGCCTCTACCATGCTTCACCGTGGGCATGATGTTCCTGTTGCTCAGTGTTGTTTTTGTGTCGGATGTTTGGGTTTTGGGGCAGCACGGTGGCTTAGTGGTTGGCACGTTCGCCTCTCAGCGATGGGTGGGAGGGGTTTCCATGTTCTCCCCGTGTCCGCGTGGGTTTCCTCCGGGTTCTCCGGTTTCCTCCCACAGTCCCAAAACATGGATCAAGTCGATTGAATTCTCCAAATTGCCCCATATAGAATGTGTGTGTGAGTGAGTGTGTACCCAGCGATGGATTGGCGCCCCGTTCTGGGTCTTTCTGCCCAGCGCCTGAAACCCCCCCGACCCTAATAGAGGATAAAGCAGGAGATAATGAATGAATGTTTGGGTTTTGGGATTACAGCTGAGAAGGTCGACCTTGTTTGCATGCATTTGACAGACTTGGTGAATTTTTTTGCGAAACGTGGCCTAGTTTTTATATATGTAACGAAATAAGAGTATGTGCTTGTGCCTGAGATGCGGCTTAAGTTGTTTCTGTAAAATGCCGAATGTTTTGTCACGTTACGGTCGGATTTAGCGAGATTATTTTTTTAACATTTCACATTTCAGTGTCGTAAAGGACATGAGTGAGTGGGGTTGTAGCTCCAGGTGGTGGTCGTCATTAGAGTGCAGCGATCGAGTCGGGGTGTATCTTTGCAAAACAGTACAGGTAGAAGGAAGCGGGTTCGGAGGTCATGCCATCGTCAGGACCTCGTACTGAATGTGCGCCGCTTTTGGAAGCTGATGGAGAGATGAGTAGCGGATTTGGTGAGGATTGGTTGGCGTGGGTGAAGCTCCTATAGTTGGAGAGGTCGGTGGCGCTTTACTGACTTACCTGGTCCTGCTTCGATTCGGACCCAACACCTTGTTCCCGTGATTATTCACCTTTTTTTTTTTGCTAATTAACGTTTAGCTCGTTAAACCCCCTCTGAATTTGCATTTTTCTGTAGAATGCCAGGCCTGAAATACGAATTGTACAAAACCCAACTGCACATGTGGAACACTGGATGGCGCCATTGGACAGGAAACCCCCATCATGAGGTGGCATGCAGGAGGAGTCGTGATGACACTGTGGCTCAGTTGGAACGTCTTGAACGATCTGTTATTAAAATCTGCTCTCGGTCTCACCTGCAGGGACCTGATTTTCAATACATTTAAAAAAAAAAAAAAAAGGTTTGACTTTTATGTGAAATCAATTTTTCCGTGAATTTCTAGACCAACGACCTCAAAGCAGAGAAAAACGAAAGTGTTAAAAAAAAAAAAGCATCAAAATCGTCAGGGTGAAAATGGCCCTTCATTTAATTAATAATAATAACAACGCTCTAGTTGCCCCCTCGCTGTGATTTTTAAAATCAGAAAGGTTTGGTAGGAATCCCACGTCTTAAACACGACCGTAGGCAGAACGTGAGGGAGCCCTATTCTCCTTGTCCTCCCTGGCTTAAATCCCCGGCTTCTGTACCGGTCTCTCCATCGTGCTCCTGCTTCTGCGGAGGAAACTGAAACAGAGGCAAGGTCATTATGACTGAGGAGCACTAATGACATCAACCTCCCACGTAAGGCATTCTGGGAGCCAGCGTTCGGTAATCTCGAGGTGGTGGAGCGACGCTGACGATTTGATGGAAAAGCCACTTCTGGGTCTCGCGACTTGGGATTGCAGTCGTTCGGAGGAATCGGCTTATCGTCCCGCCTGCTGTCCCCGCAGCCGCCACTCGCGGGGACTTAGGAGACTTATCCCGTAGCTGGGAGAGAGAGTGGAAAAGGGAGAGAGAGAGATGGTGTTAAAGAAATAAATACGAGTGTGTAAAGACAAACAGGGGCGGCGGGTGGTGCTTTAATCCTGCTCTTATCTGCGGTTCCCTTCAGTCAGATTACAGAACATTAAACGCAGTTCTTGGCGTTTTGTGATCGTTTACGCCGGATTCGTTCTCGCCGGCGGGGGATTGAAGGCGACATGGTGATGAATTCTAGCCCCGGACTGAATCGGCAGGTTAATCGAATTAAAGGGGCGTGCGACAACGATGGGGCGAGAAGGCGATAAGCCGTAATTAACGGGAATTAATTAATGCACCGGCTGAATAATCGGTGTGCAGCCTTCATAAGCCCGGGCGAGACGTGCAGCGTGGAGAGAACGCAGCGTCGACCGGAACGTGAAGACCTGTACGTGTCCCGCCATGAGACATTTTGGAGCCAGAATACGGGAACGATGAGGCCGCACGTGCTCCAGTACAGATGCTCAGCTCCAGGGGGCGGCAAAGAGACAGATCACGTTAGCTTTTCGCGCCGGAAGATGGGGATGGCACCCGGATGGGCCTTCAAGGGAGAGTAGGACCAGGGTGGCATGGATGTCCGGGAAGCAGTGAATGCAGAAGGATGGAGATGCTGTGACACCGCCCCCTCTCTCTCCACCATAGATTTGGGTCTTGCCTCGTTCCAGTCCACAGTGTCTTGGGTCTTTTTCGAGGGTCATGATGGTATCCCCCCAAAGAGATGTGCAGTGTGGAGAGAACGCAGCCTGTACGTGTCCCGCCATGAGACAATTTGGAGCCAGAATACGGGAGCGATGAGGACGCACGTGCTCCAGTAGAGATGCTCAGCTCCAGGGGGCAGTAAAGAGACAAACATAAGGTTTGCTTTTCACGGCGGAAGATGGGGATGGCACCCTGATGGGCGTTCAAGGGAGAGTAGGACCAGGGTGGCATGGATGTCCAGGAACCAGTGAGGCAGAAGGACGGAGATGCCTCGTTCCAGCACACAGCATCTTGGGTCTTTTTCGAGGGTCATGATGGTCTCCCCCTAAAGTGACGGCCCAGTAAACACCAACCCATCTGCTGGATGAGAGAACCTGGGTCTCCGTAAATGAACACCCGGGACTTGGGGGCGGTAATTGTGCGTTGTGATTGGTCCAAACGACTCATTTGCTGCAGCCTCTGTATCTCAGGTTTTCTGAAGACATAAATGGTGGAATAATAAGGAATTCGTAGGTAGGGCAGGAAGACGCCCCAGGCCACTGCCTGACTCTCCTTTGCTTTCTCCCGGTTGATTTATTGCTCCGTTCGCCTCGGGCTCCCTCACTGCCAACTCCCACCTCTGTCCTTTCAAATGCATATTGCCTTTGTCCTGAGCCGTCATTGACCTATCCCTGCAGTGGGGGCCGTTTCTCTGCTCTGGCCCTTCATGCCTTTGGACAGAGGAAATAGCAGTGTGTTTGCTCATCTTAACCCGCTCGCAGGCTGAGGGAACACGAGCGCTGCCTCGGCACGGCATCCTGTATACTGAGCTGTAATGCACGGGGCATTACGAGTGAAGAATGGGGGGGGCTGTGTGGGTTTGTATGGGGGCTGTGTGTAGGCTATGTGGGGGGGTTATGTTGG
>JAFMOD010000113.1:1778795-1793964 GCA_019802435.1 Corydoras maculifer
GTGTGTGTAGATGTATGTATGTGTATATGTATGTATGTGTGTGTATGTGTATGTGTGTGTGTATATGTATCTATGTGTGTTTGTGTGTGTGTGTGTAGATGTGTGTATATGTATGTGTGTGTGTGTGTGTAGATGTATGTATATGTATGTATGTGTATGTGTGTGTATGGAGAACATGATGGAGGAGGATTTTTAGAGAATTTGAGGAGCTCACTGCTCTGTGCATCCTTTTCGTTCTGCTTTCCTTTTGGTTATAAAATAAAAATCCACGGCAAATTAATAAAGGAATTAAATCATGTCCCGAATGTTTCTGTAAAACGAGCCACGGACTTCTGATGGCGCCGTTTTCAGTGGGCCGTGCCCTGTGTTTCAGCCCCATAATCAGTCCGCATTGTTCAGACCCTCCACGGTTCCGTTACGACCCACTCGAGCTAACTTGGGTCGAGTGCTTTTCAAATCCAGGATCTCGATTTAAAAAACGACGGCAGGCTGCGGTTCAGATGAAATGAAGAATACGTTCACGGAATTTCCCAGAATTCATGTCCTTGTGTGCGAATAATAATTTGGATTGTACGTTTTAGAACTCTTTTATTTTCACAACCCGAACTTAATAGAAAAGTAGTTTAGTTTGTATTAAAGGTTTAGTTTGTGAGTTAGTTTGCAGTGGTGATGAAATAGCTTTGGAAAGCTTTAAGTCGGCTTTCATGACGATGTTTTCGGCACGGTGGCTTAGTGGTTGGCATGTTCTCCTCTCAGCTCTAGGGATTCCCAGTTCGAATCCCCATCTGGGTGGGGTTCTCCGTTTTCCTCCCACAGCTCAAAAACATGGACCAAGGTCAATTGAGTTCTCCAAATTGCCCCATATAGAGTGTATGTGTCTGTGAGTGTGTGCCCAGCGAAGGATTGGCGCCCGAAACTTTCTCCCCTGGATGGGCATGGGGACCCGCGACCCTGATATAGGATGAAGCGGAAGATAATGGATGAATGGAACTACTGACAGAGTTTGTTGAAATCATGCATCTTTATTATTCATGAGGATCTAATTAGTATTACTAACTTCCTTACTTTTGTTAATTGGTAAACATGAGGGTGGCAGGTGGGGCATGGTACCTCAGTGGTTAGGGTGTTGGGCAATCAATCTAAAGGGTGTGGGTTTAAATCCCAGGTCCATTAAAGTTACCAATGATGGGTCCTTGAGCAAGACCCCTAACGCTCGTTGCTTCAGGGATGCTGCATCAACCCCGTGCTCCCATTGCAAGTCGCGTTTGGATGAAATCATCTGCTAAATGACCCTAATTTAAATATAATGCTCAGAAACGATGATGGGTAATTGGGGCAGTACTGTGTTCGGCACACAGATCTAAAGACAGCAGTGCGGCCCCGCTGTCCCCCAACTTACAAAAAAACAAAAAAGACTTTCATGAGAACTCTTGACAGTTGGGATTAAAGCTCTGTTAGATCTTTGACTCTGTTTGTAAAACTTAGACACATCTTCAAAGTGCCTTTGGGGGGGGGGTATTCAGGGTCAGATGAATTTAGGACCTGCTGCATGGTTTCTTATTCACATGTGGAATTTCATTTAATAAGTCCAATCTCATTAAGGTTTCAGTAAGCTGTAAGTGACAGTCCTGTCTCTGCCCCTTATTTAGGTCAGTCTGTGTGTGTGTGTGTGTGTGTGTGGGGTGGGGGGGGACCGAGTTAATGCAATGGGATGGCATGGTGGTGGTGGGTGTGTAATTCAGACACCGAGACCTGATGCAGGGTGGATGCTTAGGACGTGCCTGTACACTCTGTAAAGTACCAGAGCTCCTCCTCCCATCAGCGAGGCTCCGCCCATGTGGGCAATGCGCGCATTTTGATTGGCTGGAATAGAATGCAGCATCTCCGTGCAGCCTGTAGGTTCCTCTGCTCATTCTCAGTCCGTTTTTATTTCCTTTATTAAGAATGGGTGCACACGGCCGAGGTTGCTATGGCAACATACATGCTAAAGTATGGTTTGGGTTGTAGTGTCCTTCTGGTTTTATGGTTTATGATGTAATCGTATGCACTGATTGGTTCCCTCAGTTCCGGTACATTTGCCTCTTGTTAATGGCCGCTGCAGCAAATGAAGGCTACCGCCACCTGCTGTTAATGATGTGGTCTTTTGCCGATGCCTTTCTTTGAACAGCTCTAGTGAATGCTGCGGTAGCGTCGCGCACGGTGTGACATGTTACTGACCTCGTCTCCCGGCAGCAGCTGATGTCATCAGTGAAAAGTGGACGACCCATTCGTCCAGCATTATGTGACGTTGATGCTTCTTGCTCTTTTCTTCGTCACATGATGCAACACATGCTGAATTGAACGACGTGCAAAGTGTCCAAACTGTTTATATGGATTGGTTAGACAGAAGAGGGTTCTGTGTGTGTGTGTGTGAGAGAGTGTGTATATATGTGTTGTATGTATGTGTGTCAGTTGTCCACTGTGGCTTTACACCTGCTGGGGAAAAAGCAGGTGTCTGTTGGGCCTTCTGTGGATCAGCACCACAATATCTCACCTTTCTAGACTTTTTCTAATCACACACACACACACACACACCACAGTGATATGTCACCCTCATGAGCTACTGATAATTAATTCAACCCTGAAGCAGATGTGATGTTCCGGTGTGTGTCCGTACTGAAGGTGTTGTGTGGCGTGGTTCTCAGGCGGTTGATTTGCAGGTGGAACAGCTTCTTCTCTGAAAAGGTCAGAAGATCCCGGCTTGTGGTCTCTGTTCTCCTTCTTTTCAGTTGAGTTTTATTACTTGGTGTGGATCAGCCCGAGTGCACAAGAGGATGTAGATACTCCGTGGTCCTTGATACAGCAGTGTGTCAGGTTTTCATGGTTCATTATCTTTGGTCCTATTCCATCCATCCATCATCTTCCGCTCCATCCTCTATTAGGGTCGCGGTGGGGAGGTTCCCCATGCCCATCCAGGGGAGAACGTTTCGGGCGCGGGGCAGCAGCTGGGTACAGCCAGGACACTCACACATACAAACTCTATAGGGGACAATTTGGAGAACTCAATTGACTTGCTCCATGTTTTTGGACTGTGGGAGGAAACCGGAGAACCCGGAGGAAACCCACGCAGACACAGGGAGAACATGGAAACTCCACCCATATGAAGATTCGAACCGGGAATCCCTAGAGCTGAGAGGCGAACGTGCTAAACCACTAAGCCACCGTGCCGCCCTCTTTGGTCCTTTTATTTGGTTTAATTGATCTCGTTGGTCGGCACGGTGGCTTAGTGGTTTAGCACGTTCTCCTCTCAGCGCTAGGGATTCCCGGTTCGAATCCCCATCTGGGTGGAGTTTCCATGTTCTCGCGGTGTCCGCGTGGGTTTCCTCCGGGTTCTCCGCTTTCCTCCCACAGTCCAAAAACATGGATCAAGTTAATTGAATTCTCAAAAATTGCCCCATATAGAGTGTGTCTGTGTGAGTGAGTGTGTGCCCAGCGATGGATTGGCACCTTGTCCTGGGTGTATCTGCCCAGAGCCCGAGACGTTCTCCCCTGGATGGGCATGGGAACCCCCACCGCGACCCAAATAGAGGATAAAGCGGAAGATAACGAATGAATGAAAGGATCTCGTTGTTTCCTCAGGTTCTCCATCATGATGATCTCAGAGAACCCCGTGATGGACTGCCTTCACCCGCCCAGTCTCTGTCTCCTCTGGATCATCAGATGGTGAATATACAAATCCATCACACAGAACTAAAGGCCGCTGTGGTGTATGCATTGGAACAGAATGAACTGTGACCCCGCAGTGAGAGAATGAGAGAGCGTCAGAAAAGCGAGAGCAGCTTTAAAGATGT
Source organism: Corydoras maculifer (assembly GCA_019802435.1). NCBI lineage: Eukaryota > Metazoa > Chordata > Actinopteri > Siluriformes > Callichthyidae > Corydoras > Corydoras maculifer. The sequence continues at coordinate 1,782,626 of JAFMOD010000113.1, forward strand.
CAATCTTTCATTGATTTTGATTCTAACAGTAATTACTAAGTAGGAGTCTGTGCAGCGTATCGATCTCTGTGAATAAACGGGATCAATGTTTTTATCCTGTATGATTATTTTTGTTAATCTGCAGAAGAACAGAAAGCAGGAGGAGAAGGAGGAGGGGGTGATGGAGGAGGAGGAGGTGATGGAGGAGTCTGGAACTTCAGAATTTTATTGCAAATATCTAAAGAACATTGAACAACTGCATCCTAAAGAATATAAAAGAAACAATTTAGACACACAGCATCATTCACACACACAGCATCATTCACACACACAAACACCAAATTTAAACACGTATACACCTACAATATATATAATATATAATAATATATATAATACACCTACACAATACACACACACACACAACACACCCATCATAAACATGCACCTCATACACACAACAAATCTACCACACACAAACATCATACACACAACAAAGCTGCCACACACACAAAACACATCCATCATACACATACACTATTCATACACACAACAAACCTGCCACACCCACAAAACACATCCATCATACACATACAGCATTCATACACACAACAAACCTGCCACACACACACACTATTCACACACAAAACACATCCATCATACACATACAGCATTCATACACACGACAAATCTGCTACACACAAACAAAAGACACCCATCATACACATACAGCATTCATACACACAACAAATCTGCTACACACAAACAAAAGACACCCATCATACACATACAGCATTCATACACACAACAAATCTGCCACACACAGACACACACCCATCATACACATACACTATTCACACACAAAAAGCACACACCCATCATACACATACATCATTCACACAAACACACTTCATATACTATCCATACACAAAACAAACCCGCCACACATACATACACACCCCCCCACCCCATTATTTACACATAACACCCCCCCGCTCATACACATACACTATTCACACACCCCCCCCACATACATACATATATCATTTACACACACACACACACAACACACCATTCATACACCTACAACATTCACACCCACACCCCCAGTACATCCTACAGTCCAGAGAGGCGTCCACAGTGGTGGTGGTGTCCATCTGCTCAATGGGGCAGGACTGAAGATGCTGGAACTAAAGTCTGCAACAGCACCATGACGCCATCTATAATAAAAAAAATAAATAAGAAAAATATAAGAAGTATTAATAAACCTACGCTTCAAAAATACAAACGCAAGTCTTGCAGTCAGATTTTAGACTTTCATTAAAAAAAAAAAAAACAATCTTAATGAACGACGACAGTGGACAAGTGCAGCAGGACTGAAAAGTCTACAGAACACTGTCGGTTCTGCAGGTTTAGCACCGTGTTGTGTCTTTATGCAGTTTACTACCCCCCCCCCCTATAAAAAAAAAATAATAATAATAAATTCAGACACCGTCAAAACTCCACAACACGGCCGTCAATGAGGTTTTACACTGCGGCCCGAGCCGTTGCAATTCCCTCCACAGAACCTGAATCCCCTTTGAAGAATAAAGACATGAATAAGGAACCGGCGGCCCGTTATTCCGCCGTGACGTTCCGATTTCCATAAATATAAACACACTGTTTACTCCGGTCGCAGGCGGAATTCAGCCGGGGCCGTTCATACCCCGCATGAAGGACTCCCGTCCGCCGAAGTCCGATCTGTAGAGGGAGGGACATGGGATAATCGATGGTTCCTCCATCTTCTGTTAAACAGGTAGCGTCATGGGCCGATGGGGGGGGGGGGGCCTTAGGGGCAGATTCGCAGAGGGAAATCAATTGCATCGCACATCCATCCAGCCCAGGTCAGCATCACGCAATGAAGAAGAGGAAGAGAAGGAGGACATGAGCTCCATCTCGCCGTTGGGGTCTTTATCAGCGATTCGGGTTATTAATTAAATGCTGTGCTTTATTAGCTCTAATTTCCGGGGACGCCCTCAGGACGCCCTCAATGGACTTGTATAGTTTTCCAATTGGCAAATACGGGTCACATGATCACCACATGGCTGTCCCACACTGTTGACGCTACCCGGACGTTCAAGGAGGATGAGTCCCCCACTGAGCCTTGGTCCTCACAAGGTTTCTTCCTTAGGATAACAACATAACAGAGAGTTTTGTCTTGCCGCTGTCGCTTTAGCTTGCTCTTTGGGGGGCCATAACACCGTAAAGTTACAATGTACAAAAGCGCTGTATAAATAAATTACTTGAACTTGTTTCCTATAATCACGCCATGCATGCTGGGAGATACATATATTGGTATAAGAGGCAGCGTATCTCACACACACTTCAGACTGCCATCATTCAGCTGCCTCCCAGGCGCAAAACCACCAAGCGGCAATGAAGTCGGCAATGAGTGGAAATTAGAAATGGAAAATGGGTGTGAGCTCTAATCACCTTCATCCGTTTCATTACGATGGTCAGCTGCCATGGTGCGGGGCAGATGGTGCTCCCCCGCGCTGACGCAAGGAAAGCAATGGATGTTCATGCGCCAGGGCGCCAGGCGCCGGTCCTGCGGGCCCACAGCCCTGCGTGCTATCAAACCACCCCGTTCCACACACCTGACTGAACTCATTAGCCGAAGCCCACGGCCTTCAGGGACAGGGAGTGTCGAGAACGGGAACCGGAACCTTTTCAGGGTTGCGACCCCCTGGGAACTGATTAAACACTGATGGAGCCGCGCCTCACATGGCGATGCCCCACCGCGGGGAGTTAATAGATATCCACTATGCGGTTTAATAGACAAGCGACCCATTAAGATATTGATTTCTGTTAGAAATGGAGAACTGCATTCGGTTTGCTGCACCGGGATGTAACGTGTAGCATCAATAAGTCTTTAAAAGCCCATTACAATTTCTATTTCTATTAGAATAGGCATACGCATGCTAATAAATACTTATTTTCAGCGTGGTAAAGACGTTAATATTTGCCGCACATCATGGTATACGTGTTTAAAGTACAAAAGATTTTGTTGCAAGACAAGAATCAGCTCTGGTCAAAGTGGTTACAACAACTATATTAGGGGGCATGGTGGTTCAGGGATTGGGGTTTAAGTTGGAAAGTTCAACCCCAAAGTCTACCAAGGTTGGTAACTTGGGTTCTTAAGCAAGACTCTTAACCTCCATTGCCTCAGGGGGACTTTATTATGGCTGACCCTGTGATAACCGGGGTAGGGAGTTGGCACCGGGAGGAGTTGGGCACCTACACGGCCTTGGGAGGAGTTGGGCACCTACACGGCCTTGGGGAAAGTTGGTCAACTGCATGGCCTTAGCCCCAGGAAACCAGTTGCCCACCTGGCCTTGGTGGAGCCGTTAGCTCGGGGGAAACGGGAAATAGTGGGCGCCTGCTTGGCCCCAGTAAAGCCGCTGCCTGGGGGGGGGGGGGGGTTGGTTGCCTGCATGGCCTTGGTACTGGGAGGCGCTGGGAGGAGTTGGTCACCCACACGGCCCTAGTAAAGCCGGCTTGGGGGAAGTCGGTCGTCTGCATGGCCTTAGCACTAGGAAGCCAGTTGCCCACCTGGCCCTAGTGGAGCCGTTGGCTCTGGGGAACCGGTCACCTGCATGGGAACGGGAAGAGGTGGTTGCCTGAATGGGTTCAGTATAGCTGCTGCCTTGGGGGGAGTTGGTTGCCTGCATGGCCTTAGCACCAAAGGAAGCAGGTCACCCTCATGGCCCTGGTGAAGCTGCCACCTTGGGGCACCAGGGGGAGTAGGTGTCCCAGGTAAGACTGGTAGCAATTGGCCCAAAAGCCCAGGGACAACCGGGTAATTTTTCTTGGTATTTTATACACGATATTAAAACGAATCCCACGAACGTTGCTCGGCATTCGCAATCAGCTCGCTGTAAACACCGAACGTGAAAGTAAACAGCGCCGATCAGGCGTTTGTCTAGCTCCGAAACAATTGTCAGCGATGTGAAGTTGATTCCCAAAATCCCATTAGCCCAGCACTGATGTTATTACACCAGCTCAGTGTGGAGGCGCAGTAGGGAGCAGAGAGGGGTTTAACACGGTTCAGCGCGCGAGCTAAACCCTGTCAGAGGGAAGGAAAGTGATGAGAAACAGACATCAGTGGCATTACGACGAGCCGGCGTTCATACGTCACCGAGAAAGAACAAGGGGAACCAATCAGTCAGAACAAACGCCAGGAGATCCAAACCGAGACACCCCTTTAATCCCGCAACGTGGGCTCAGATCGGTATTACCCCACAGTCTCCCCCCCCCCCCCCAATATGACCCACTCGCTCTGTTCAACCGGTCAGGTGGGTGCCACAAATGTGTGTATTAATACCTTAAACACTTACCCGGCTGGGGCAGGACGACGGTGCAGCGGTGCGTACTCAACAGTGACCCCCCCCCCCCCCCCCCCCCCCCCCCCCCCCCCCCCCCCCCCCCCCCCCCCCCCCCCCCCCCCCCCCCCCCCCCCCCCCCCCCCCCCCCCCCCCCCCCCCATGCCGGCACGGGGAGGACTGTCGGCACCCCACTAAGAAATAATCCAAGGAGCCCATTCTCACTGTGGTCCCTTAAGCTTTTCACAGCAATAAGGTCACTCAATGGGTTCTCCCAGTTGCCTGAGTGGGTTGTGCCCCAGGGTCTTTAGGTGACGTAGTGGAGATGGATAGCATCAATATGCGGATCTTCTGCTCTAGTGCCCTCTACAGGGAATAAGCTGGAAACGAAAAGGAAGAAGGATTAGATGAACGGCTCGCCCATCAGTTTTAGATCTCTGGACCAAAATGCAAGCAGATGTTCCACTGTGGGCTGGCGGGAGGATAACTGATTTGCTCTTGAACATACACGGGAAGCCGCAGTCATGTGGCTGTGGGTGGTGGTGTGCGGGTGGGTGTGTTGCGGAGATGGAGTGTAATCACTAGCGGGAAACGCTGAGCCACATAGGTAGCCTGGTGTGAAACAAAAACGAAGAAAGTGTGAAAGCATTTATTTCTCTCGCCTCCTTCCCCGAGCCGCTGTTTTCCTCCCGACCGACTCTTCCCCGTACCCATTTTTCACCTCCGGGCCATAATGAGCAACATCTCCAGCTATTCAGCTGGCATTATTGTTCCTATGACGAATAGGAATCCCTTTATTGATTTTGTGTTTTCCCTTGGCATCAATTTTTCTCCCGCTGCTTCTCGCACAAAAGCACTAAAACTCAATGAACCGTGGAACCTAGCTGTTGGTAAAAGGTGAAACCGGGCTGGGCTTGATCGATCGTCTGGAGATAAAGAGCGGGGAATAATTAAAACAGGACCAGAAGCTCGACTTCCCCATCAGCGGGATGGAACACGGGCAGATTTAAAAGACGCCACACAAGATTTAATAAACTTAGGGGCTTGGGACGAGCATTGCGAGGGCGCTGATACGTCCACCGGAGGTTCAGTATCACTGCGGTAAGCTTTGGACATTGGTGTCGAGGTAAAGAATTATCTAAGGGTGTAGAAGATGAAGAGGTGCGAAACAAACCAACAAACTTTTAACAGAACTGAAACATTCACAACCTGAAGAACAAAGAGTTCCTGTTGAGGACACCAAGATATTTTAGCACAAAAACTCGTGGTTAGCATGTTCTCCTCTCAGCGCTAGGGATTCCCGGTTTGAATCCCCATCTGGGAGGAGTTTCCATGTTCTCCCCATGTCCGCGTGGGTGTCCTCTGGGTTCTCCGGTTTCCTCCCACAGTCCAAAAACATGGATCAATTCAATTGAATTCTCCAAATTGCCCCATATAGAGTGTGTGTGTGTGAGTGAGTGTCTGCCCAACGATGGATTGGCACCCTGTCCTGGGTCTATCTGCCCAGCGCCCGAAACGTTCTCCCCTGGATGGGCATAGTAGAGAATAAAGCGGAAGATAATGGATGGATGGATATATATATATATATATATATATATATATATATATTTATAATATTTAACACTCATTTGTTTTAATCTTTGGGAAATAAGAAGAAGACAGAAGCACTCATGGCATTCTGGTTGCCATGGTAACCACCGATCATTGCCGGTAACCTTCTGTTTAAATTTGTGATGATGTTTGTAATGTGAGCTCACAAAACACAAATACAACCCCCATGATTTGAAATATGGATTTTCGTTCATCGAGGACGAGTTTCTCAGTTTCTTAAAACAATTCTCTTAAATTCATGTTGCTGTTTTAAACAGTTGTATCACCTTTAATTATAATGAATGAAAACAGGGGCGGCACGGTGGCTTAGTGGTTAGCACGTTCGCCTCTCAGCACTAGGGATTCCCGGTTCGAATCCCCATCTGGGTGGAGTTTCCATGTTCTCCCCGTGTCTGCGTGGGTTTCCTCCGGGTTCTCCGGTTTCCTCCCACAGTCTAAAAACATGGATCAAGTCAATCGAGTTCTCAAAATTGCTCCATATAGAGTGTGTCTGTGTGAGTAAGTGTGTGCCCAGCGATGGATTGGCACCCCCCCCCCGCGACCCTAATAGAGAATAAAGCGGGAGATAATGAATGAATGAAAAAATAAATAAAAACAGATGAAAAATAAATTCATGTTGCACACATTTTTCAAAAAATGGATTTGTTTGGTTTGTACTCAAAAAAAAAAAAAAAAAAAAAACAGAGTGGGTCGCGACTTGATGACCATGAGATGAACACATGACCCCTGGAGCAGAACCTAAAGAATGCGACTTACAGCAGACTGAACAACAAGCAGTGGACGGCAAATTGAACCCAAAACCTTGTGAGGACCAAGGCTCGGTGAGGGACTTCTGTTTAATTACCAACCGGATTCCAAAAAAGTTGGGAGGCTCAACAAATTGTGAATAAAAACTGAATGCAGTGACGTGGAGATGGCAAATGTCAATATTTCATTCGTAATAGAAAATAGATCAAAGTTTTTAACATAGTAAATGTAACATTTTAAAGGAAAAATATGATGAATCAACATTTCAGAGTGTCAACAAATCCCCAAAAAGTTAGCAAGAAGTGGCTGGAAAAAGGAAATTGAGCATATAACAAACAGCTGGAAGACCAATTACCACTAATTAGGTTAATTGACAGCATGATTGTGTATAAAAAGAGCTTCTCAGAAGCCAAGATGGTAAGAGGATCAGCAATTCCACCATTGTTGTGCAGTAGGACCAGAATGGTGTTACCCATGAGGTCATTTTGCAGACCATCCAAAGTGATTTACAAGTACCCCAACTTGAGGGTTGGGTCGGTGCACAGGGTCGGGCACGATACAGACCCTGGGGGCAACAAGAGTCCAGGACCATGCTCAAGGACCCCCATTTGTAACGTCAACGTACTCTGGATTTGGACTCCAAACCTTCAGATCTAAGTCCACCAATAATAATGCACAGATGCGGTCCATCCCTGGTAACGAGGTAGTCATGTAGTAGAAATGTTCTGAGGCAAAACTTCTGCCTCTTTCGGTTTCGTGTTGCCCTTTTAATCCTCAGCGCCCCGATCAGCCCTGAAGCAGATGTTAAATCCACGGCTGGCATCAGAACAGATGAAAACAACAAAACTGTCCGATCTGACAGTAAACGGACGTGGAGGCGGTGTTCTCCTCCGAGGCGCGTCACGAAATCAAAGGGGATGGTTGCAGGAGGTGTCTCCTCTTGAACGTGGGGAATGAAAAAAGTTCCGACGCACGCCCAATTAAATTACCACGGCGCGGGCCGAGTGCCAGCTCTTACTTTAAGGACTGTGGTCTCAATTCTTTATTTCGAGTTCATTCTCATTGTCAATGTGCAGCGGCGACGGCAAGTCTGAAATCACTGCCTGGAACCACTTCACTTTATCAGCGACGGAAAATGAATTGGATTTATCCGAGCCGAAAAACGACAGCATTGAAAGGACGTGGAAGTTCAGATAAGCAATTCGATCCTAATTTATTTATACGGCGCTTTTTAAAAATTATTCTTTTTTTTACAATAGGACATTGTTTTAAAACTCTACAACAACCTGAGAACCTAAATCTAACCTAACGTCTGATAAACAGGCCGTCCTCAGCGGCGTTTGCAGCTCCTCACTCTGTCTCTGCATGGTCGGTCTCAAAATTGTGTCCCCCGGATAAATAGGAGGGTGCATATTTATGACGAATACGCAGATCTTCCCTCTGCGGGGTACACACACAATATAAGGTCATATAGGGTCCAAGTACAGGTATAGGTAAATCCAAGTACAATTAAATACACTGCTTTTTTAGTTAGTTGTAAGGTTTTTTACATGTTTTGGTAGACGACACTTTAAAACAATTAGTTCAACGAATGCTAATTACCCTGGATGTACGACTAAATTACTTTGATCCAAATCGCATTTGAAGTGCTAAAAAAACGGGCCACGTTTGGTTACTTTTAGTCGTTTTTTCTGTATTGCATTTACTAAAGTACTCCCGAGTCCATGTGGCCGGCTTAATCACGGCAGCGTGACTGCAGTTCAGTTTTTAGTTAATTATTTTTTTCTCCAAAGCAGACGCCACGCTTCAAAGCAATACGTTCAACGAATGCTAATTATCCTGGATGTACGACTAAACTACTTTGATCCAAATCGCATTCATAGTGCTTTAAACCTGCCACACTTTTGGTTACTTTTAGTTCTTTATTGCATTTACTAAAGTACTCCCGAGCCCATGTGGCCGTCGTAATCATGGCAGCGTGACCGCATTTTAATTAAAATTTTTTTTTTTTTTTAATTAAAAAAAAAAGGGGTCACATTTTTGGTTAGTTTTAGTAATTTTTTCTTTATTGCATTTACTAAAGTACACCCGAGCCCATGTGGCCGTCTTAATCATGGCAGCGTGACCGCAGTCCAGCCGGGTTCGGCTTAATTTTCAGCCTCGTGTCGTGTTCTCACTTGTAAGTCGCCTTGGAATAAAAAATAAAAAAATATTTAAATCTGCAAAACGTCAAACCGTGAACGTACGGGTGTGAGTTAAACGCAGGTTCAGCGGCCGTTTTCACGGCATTTAGTGCGTTTTGTGTAATGGCTGAACCGTCTGGGGAAGCCGTCGAGGTTGCGCTCGTTATGCTTATTTAACTAATGAGCTGGGACTGAGTAATTGACCTGTCTGCGCGTCGACGCTGATGCATTGCTGGAGCTGAATGCGTGAGGACGAAAGTGAGGAATCGATCATGCAATAGAAATAAATAATGCATGAACGCAGGAATAACACCAACATAACGCAGCGAGGGTCGTATTTATGAGCTGATGATGAAAGTGCAGGTTAGAATATTGCAAATTAAAGATGAAGCAGGTCTCTGATGTATTTGATCTGCAGGATTATGGCGTTAGGATTACGGAGGACGGAGATACCGCGAGCAGGAGTTTGATTTTAATCTCTTCACCCTGTTTGTGCACCTTTTTCTTTTCTTTTTATTTATTTTTTTGGATTGCTTCTCGTCCTATGTGTGCATTTCGGGGGAGGATTTAATTAGGAATAGAGTCATGGATGAAGGACAGATGGTCAGACTCTCACCTTAAAGTCTCTGAACATGTGACCAAATGAGGGGGCAGTGGGGCAAAATGGTACCAAGCAGCAAGTGCTTAAATCATTAGTAGTCAGATTTTTTTAGGACGGCACGGTGACTTATTGGTTAGCATGTTCTCCTCTCAGCGCTGGGGATTCCTGGTTCGGACCCCAATGTGGGTGGAGTTTCCATGTTCTCCCCGTGTCTGCGTGGGTTTCCTCCAGGTTCTCCGGTTTCCTCCCACAGTCCAAAAACATGGATCAAGTCAATTGAATTCTCCAAATTGCCCCATATAGAGTGTGTCTGTGTGAGTGAGTGTGTGTCCAGCGATTAATTGGCATCCTGTCCTAAGTGTATCTGCCCAGCGCCCGAAACTTTCTCCGTTCTCCCCTGGATGGGCATGGAGAACACTCCCCCCCCGTGATCCTAATAGAGGATAAAGCGGAAGATAATGGAGAACATGGAAACCCAGAGTGGGATGGAGGCCACCGTGCCCCCACCCTGCCTCCACCATTAGGACTTTGAGGATGACCCGTTGGGAGGCTTCTCGTTTCCATCACCTGATAAAAGGCCTCCTGCCTCCTCCACCGCCTGCTCACCCCCCTCCTTCCCGCCCCCACTGCCTCCAACCATCGCCTGACAAAGCGGTGGGTGATCCTCACAGCCCGCCGGCGTTTCTTTTGTGCTTGGGACGACTTCGGGTCATTGTGTTAAAGCATGGAGAAATAACTCGCCTCGTTCTGCTGTCAGCGAGTCTCCCCCGACCGAAAGAGAACCGAGAACCAACAGAGAACCAACAGAGGACCCACTGAACAACAAAAACACAGTCTGTAATTGTAAAACTACCAAGTGCATCTATACGGAACACCATTTAAGGAGCCTTCAATCAACCTTAAATCCATGAGGCCGGAGAACCCGGAGGAACCCCACAGGGACATGGGGGAAAATATGGAAACCGCGCTCAAATTGGGATTCGAACCTGGATCCCCAGCGCTGAGCGGCATGACTATCCCCGAGGGAACGGCGTACTGTCCGCATTAGTAAGCGTGGGCGGCCGGCGTCTGCCGAGCGTCCGCCGGGTGTCCATGCAATATTCAAAGGAGGATCATGTTCTGCTAAAAAGGCAACATAAATTCATTATATATGACCTAAATAAGTTCATTTACATAAGTTTTTATTATATATACATTTATATTATAAAATAATCTAAAATACTGTCTATATAATGTCTTATGTTTTCAGTAATAAACACAGTGTGTTTTATATATTTCGGCGTCTCTAGAATGAATTAATTGGATTTACACCGATTTTGATGGGAATTCATCGATTTCGGATTTCTGCGATTGTTTGCAGACGGATTAACGCGCCTGACCTTCAGTTTTTCATCCAGATTTCGGATACGCACAAAAAGAATCGTATAATGCCGGATTCTTTTATATGGTAAGTCCTCAGTTGACCGAAAGGTCGGAAATGTCCCGCAAAGCTTCCGAAAAAGACCTGACTGAACTGGAACAAAGGTGCACGCCAAGCCCGGAGTGGCTGAAGCAGAAAATTGCAGCGCAGACGTTCTTTTGAGACAGCGCTGTAATAAATCTTGCCAATGACAATCACTCAGAAGCGGTCCAGGAGCCGGAGAGCCGCTGGAGCATCCACTGCAATTACAGGCGGAGGAAGCCAGCGGGGCGGCCGAGATCCGCACAACCGGAGTGGAGGACTTCTCCTCTGCTGAACTCTGAATAACGCAGCAGCACTGTGAGACTGACGGGATAGGCCTCTGGACTCGTCGTCACTTAGACATGAATCTCATCACCCACCCGCCAACGCCGAAGAATTCTCAAACGTTCTAAGACTTT
>JAFMOD010000113.1:1794805-1814825 GCA_019802435.1 Corydoras maculifer
CCATTATACCCCTGCAACTCCTCCATCAATTACACCCCAGAGTGCCCTCCTGTAACTCCTCCATTTATTACACCTCTGTAACTAGTCCATCTACTCCACCCTGGAGTGCCTTCATGCAACTCCTTTATCTCTGGACTCGTGGACTTCATCTCTCATCCCCTGTAACCCCTCCATCAATTCCACTCTGGAGTGTCTTCCTAAAACTCCTCCATCAATTCCAGCCTAGAGTTCACCCCTGCAACTCCTCCATCCACTCCACCCTGGTGCACCCCTGCAACTCCTCCATTAATTCCACCCTTGTGAACCCCTGCAACTCCTCCATTAATTCCACCCTTGTGAACCCCTGCAACTCCTCCATTAATTCCACCCTTGTGAACCCCTGCAACTTCTCCATCCACTCCACTCGTGGACTTCATCTCTCATCCCCTGCAACCCCTCCATCAATTCCACTCTGGAGTGTCTTCCTAAAACTCCTCCATCAATTCCAGCCTAGAGTTCACCCCTGCAACTCCTCCATCCACTCCACCCTGGTACTCTCATGCAACTCCTCCATCCATTGCACCCCAGTGCACCCCTGCAACTCCTCCATTAATTCCACCCCGGTACTCTCCTGCAACTGTGGTCCTCACTGGTCTACCACATTCTCCATTACCTGAGCTACATAAATAACATCTTAATAAATCTCTAGTCCCAACTTCGCAGATCGAACTCACTACACCTGCCGGCCGGCCGATATGGAGACTGATGAACTCACTCAGTACCGATCGGTTCCACCCATCATTCAACCCAAATAACTCCCAACCAGCGGGTGATGTAGCGGCGGTGGAGCTGTCTCAGTCCTCCACCGTCACGGTGCGACGATGCAAAAAAAAAAAGAGAAGCATTTAAAGTTGCGTTTCTCATCCGGAAGAAACTTTTCCACACGATGCTGCGGATGAAATCAAACCATCGTCAAGTTTTAATCGAACCGCGAAAGGACATCAAATACACCGCGTTCAAAACATCGAGCCAAAACTAGCGTAGCGCTGCCCTCAAGACTCCGTCAGCTAATTAAAAACGCCTGGGCGTGTAACCTCGATGGAAATCAACATCGTTACTCCTCACAAAGTGAATACGATAACGTCCCGCACCCAGTTTATCAGAACGGCGCCGAGGCTGCGGGGCCCGAAACAAAACGCTTTATCAGAATCAAATGCGATGAATCTTTCTCTTATTTTCCCCTCTTTCTCTCTCTCTCTCTCTCTCTTTGGAACACACACACACACACACACACACACACACACACACACACACGTCTACCATCTATGATCTTTATCACACAACTTTTTACGGGCTTTAATTGGACTCCCCTCAGTCCAATTGAGTGGAACTCAAATATAACCGGGGTGGCACGGTGGCTTTGTAGTTTAGCATGTTCTCCTCTCAGCGCTGGCGATTCCCGGTTCGAATTCCAATCTGGGTGGAGTTTACATATTCTCTCTCTGTCCACGTGGGCTTCCTCCGGGTTCTCCGGTTTCCTCCCACAGTCCAAAAAATATGAATCAAGGTCAATTGAGTTCTCCAAATTGCCCCATATAGAGTGTGTCTGTGTCAGTGAGTGTGTGTCCAGCGATGGATTGTCGCCCTGTCCTGGGTGTATCTGCCCAGCACCTGAAAAGTTCTCCCCTGGATGGGCATGAGGAACCCCCCCGCGACCCTAATAGAGGATAAAGCGGAAGATAATGGATGGGTGGATCACATATAATGCCTGAAATATGATGGTTTGGGTCAATGCAACCCCTGTGGCAATGAGGCTCGAGTGCCTTACTCAAGGACCCACATTGGTGACTTAAGTGGACCTGGGATTTGAACCTACACACTTCAGATTGACAGCCCAACACCCTAACCACTGATCTACCTCACCCATGCTCAGCATCCTTCTCAACAAACCCATTTAATTCCATTATCCTCCTCTTTGGACTTCCTCTCCTCCTCCGGGGTGCTGGCTTCACCCTCAGAACCCTCCTCCCTCATCTGCACACGTCCCCGAAACGTCCCACCTGCACTCTAATCTCCACCTCAATCACGTCCGTTCCTGTCCTGCCTTCGGGTCAGAACAAATCAACCCATCCACCACCTGAAGGCCTAACAACCGTCCTGTAAACTGCTGCATGGCGTACCGTCGCTCGGGTTTGACCGTGAGGATAAGGTGTCCCAATACGCATCATATCCTGATAATCAACTCGGAACAAGCTGCGGGCGAAGGTCAGACGCGCGTGGACGTTCGCCGCACGTTTAAACCAACGATTTGCAACGCTCATATTTCAGATCGCGTGCGGCGCGGTGACCCGGTCCTCTGAGACGGAGACGCCAGTGTGAAGACATCACAAAGCCCGTAGAAGGGTCCTATTGATCGGGCCGCCTCCTCAGTGTCACGGCTGAGAGCAACAGGAATAATACAGCTCTGCAGTGCTGCGAGTGTCGCTTCTATTACCGCTGCACAAAGGAGGAACACCGCGCTCGCTTCAGACGGCCATTTAAGGACTTAGTGAAGGTGAGTTAATGCCGTAGGGGGTTTTCTGTTTTTTTTTTTTTTTNTTTTTTTTTTTTTTTCTTTTTTTTCCCCCCCCACATACCCCCCTCCACTGTTTCGTTGCAGAACCCCAGACCATTTTTAACGCAGGGGGTTAAATGCAGAGCGATTCATGTCTTGGCTTCACACGAGCTGAGCAGTGTTTAAAAGGTCCGTTACTGGGTCAGTGCAGTTCCATTAAACCAGACACACTCATCCATCTCCGAAGACACCACCGTGAAAGTGTGTGCGCCGCCCGAACCCCGGGCCGGGCAAAAAGCAGCCACTGTGAAAGTCGAGCTTAAAAAAAGTCCAGCTGAAAAAGTCGAGCTTAAAGGGTTTTTCTAGGAAATAAACTCACGCAAATTTTATCTATTAAATCGGGCCTTCCTTAAACTGTTTACACAAGTTATATTGTATATATATATATAATAAAGCAATACTCGACGAGAGGGCGTGGTGTTATTCTGAATAAACCCCGTAAAGAGGTGTTATTAGTCTTGACATGAACGTAGGGGAGTACAGCTCCACCTCTTTACGTGATTTATTCACAATAATACACATTATTGCTTTAATAAAACACTTACAAACCCTATAATAAAAAAAAAACTATTCATAAATGCATTTAATGAAAGCAAAATCATCGGGGCGGCACAGTGGCTTAGTGGTTTGGCACATTCGCCTCTCAGCGCTAGGGATTCCCGGTTCGAATCCCCATCTGGGTGGAGTTTCCATGTTCTCCCCGTGTCTGTGTGGGTTTCCTCCGGGTTCTCCGGTTTCCTTCCACAGTCCAAAAACATGGATCAAGTTAATTGAATTCTCAAAAAATTGCCCCATTTAGAGTGTGTCTGTGTGAGTGAGTGTGTGCCCAGTGATGGATTGGCGCCCTGTCCTGGGTCTATCTGCCCAGCGCCCGAGACGTTCTCCCCTGGATGGGCATGGGGAACCCCACCGCGACCCTAATAGAGGATAAAGCGGAAGATAATGAATGAATGAAAATCATCGGTCCCATTTTTAAAGTGAACGTTGATCACCGAGTAACAGGATTCCGGTTTCTCTAACGCTCAAACACCACCATCTAGTGGCCAAATTACAGAACGCAGTTTATAAAAAACAGTGCAACAGGTTTAGTGCTGATGGGGAATCGGCTCGCTGTTTATATGAATCTGTTTATTATGATTTAAAATAATGTATTGTATAATCACACACCGACACGAATGTGAAGTGCTCAGAGGTGTGTGTTATTGTCAGTGATGTCACAGTTGGACAAACGGCTCAGCCAATCAGATTTAAGGTGTGGGACTATACGTTTTATAAATGTCCATGATCCATGGCGTCGTAAAGGAGTCTGTTCTCCTGTGGAAATGAGACTGAACTGATGGGGGTTTGGGACGTAACCTCAGAACAGAGACGTGGGCCACAAAATACGAAGTTGGCCATCTGATATATCAAATAAGGACTATTGTCAAAAAATCCTATATAAATAAATTTTAACATGAGCCCCTCACAGGGCTGCACAGTGGCTTAGTGGTTTAACATGTTCTCCTCTCAGCGCTAGGGATTCCTGGTTCCAATCCCAATCTGGGTGGAGTTTTCATGTTCTGGGGTGTCCGCGTGGGTTTCCTCCGGGTTCTCCGGTTTCCTCCCACAGTCCAAAAACATGGATCAAGTCAATTAAATTCTCCAAATTGCCCCATATAGACTGTGTCTGTGTGAGTAAGTGTGTGTCCAGCGATAGATTGGCGCCCTGTCCTGGTTGTATCTGCTCAGCGCCCGAAACGTTCTCCCCTGAATAGGCATGGGGAACCCCCCCGAACCTAATAGAGGATAAAGCGGAAGATAATGGATGGATGGATGATCCCCTCACTGTGATGCTGATGCAGATGATGCTGAGAGAGGAGCGCATCATCTGACCCATAATGCATTTTACGGACCAATACAGGTCCATAACACCCGAAAGCAAGACCCCACAGACCATCTGCCAGTCGGACCCTAAACCTCTAGAACCTGGAGGACCATACAGTGTGAATATGGTTGCTGTGAGTCTCTGAGTTTCCCCCAAATTCCATCCTCCAACCATTAAATGTACAAACAGAATATCTGAGAGTTGGTGGCAGAGGAGGCCGGAGAACAAAGAGAGAAGTCGGCACGCGGGACGAGGAGGCTGACGGGGGGACGGCGGAGGAGGAGCAGGACTCTGACGGTCCTGACAAACAGACTTGCAGCATTGTGTGTGTAATGGAACCAAACGAGCTCCTCGGAGGAACCAACGAGGTCAGCGCGTTGTCAACAACCCCAAACCTGCGAGTTCTAACATTTCGGATTCGAACAGGACGCGCACTCGCCCTCAGGTTTCACTTCACGCACCGTGGGTTCGGTTCAGAAGGTCCAGCATCTCCTCGTCTTCAGGTCTGTTTCCATCTCAGTTACAACATGCAGAGAAGTTATGATCCACTGACCACACACTGCACGTTACACTACACAACCCCGTCCCCTCCCCCCCCCCCACACACACCAGTACATACACAATCCACACCACTCACAGTACACACACCCAACCAACACACAGTACACATGCCTGCGCAGTACACACACACACGCACGCACCCAACAGTACACACGTGATCCACACCACCCACAGTACACACAACAAGTACACACATCACAACAGTACACACACCCAACTGGGTGGAGTTTCCATGTTCTCCCTGTGTCCGTGTGGGTTTCCTCCGGGTTCTCCGGTTTCATCCCACAGTCCAAAAACATGGATCAAGTCAATTGAACTCTCCAAATTGCCCCATAGAGTGTGTGTGTGAGTGAGTGTCTGCCCAGCGACAGATTGGCATCCTGTCCTGGGTCTATCTGTCAGCGCCCGAAACGTTCTCCCCTGGATGGACATGGGAACCCCCCTGTGACCCTAATAAAGGATAAAGTGGAAGATAATGAATGAATAATATTAATAATGAAGTGTAAAGTATCTGCAGTGACATCTTTAAACTGGAAAAAACTAAACCCACTGAAACAAGTCGAAACACCACCACGAGGAAACCAGAGAGCGCTGCAAGCGGCGTTGTGGGGGGGGGGGGTCTTGAATTTCACTGCAGAGGACCTTAAAATGCCATTGTTTCGCACGGCTGATAAAACAAGTACTGAATGAGCGGGAGCGTTCATTTCGGGCTCTCGAGTTGTGCCGAAGACGGATTACACAAAGGGCTCGGCGCCGTTCCAAACATTTTACAGTCCATATTAAAATAAAACGAGCAGAACAATAAGACAGACGAAGGCCAGCGCGGCTCAGCGGAGTGTCTTATCTCCTCTCTCCCAGGTTATATTTTTCACATTGTTACGAAAAAGCCAGCAAAGAGGAGTATAATAGACTGTCTTCCTAAATAATGGCTTAATTAGCCACTGGCTTCACGGTCCAGCCGATGTGGAGCAGATGGAGCTGAACAGGTAGCAAAAAAGGCATGTGGATGGAGGAAAGAGGAGGAGGACGCTGCGGCTGCTGCTGCTGATGCTTGGAATATAAAAAAAGGGCCGGGTGCATATTGAATATTAAGAGAAAATTGAGGGAAATGTATTGGGTTTAGTGCATGGGCGATATACTATATACGAGTATAGGGACACCTACAGGTGGGTTAAAGCTTTGCAGCTCTTGATATTTTAAAGCAGGGATTGAGCGCATTCATCCAGAAGAGCTTCTCTGAGGTCAGACACTGATGTCGGGTGAGAGGAAGAGCTTAAAAATGAGCTTGGCATGTAATGTGTCTCCCGTCCTCATTACGTCACTCTTGCCAAATCTTTACTTAGGAAACTAGCTATTCGGTGAATGAGCGCCATCGCCTAATTTGCATAATAGTTATTGTAATAATAATAATAATAATAATAATAATATAATGAAAGAGAAAAACGTGATGGGAAAAACAACCTTAATCAATTTTTAGCTACCTAGCTAGATGTGTAGCTTTTCACATATAGTTATATAGTTACAATTTAAAATACTAAAGTTGCTTAATATATATAGGGCGGCACGGTGGCTTAGTGGTTTAGCATGTTCTCCTCTCAGCACTAGGGATTCCCGGTTCGAATCCCCATCTGGGTGGAGTTTCCATGTTCTCCCCGTGTCTGCGTGGGTTTCCTCCGGGTTCTCCAGTTTCCTCCCACATTCCAAAAACATGGATCAAGTTAATTGAATTCTCCAAATTGCCCCATATAGAGTGTGTATGTGTGAGTGAGTGTGCGCCCAGCGATGGATTGGCGCCCTGTCCTGGGTCTATCTGCCCAGCGCCTGAGACGTTCTCCCCTGGATGGGCATGGGGAACCCCACCACGACCCTAATACAGGATAAGCGGGAGATAATATATGAATGAATGAATGAATGAATATATATATAAATAAATATATATATATATATATATATATGTGTGTGTGTGTATATATATATATAAACATGTCTTTCACACGTGGGTTCAAATGGAAGGTGGAGACGCATCCAGCCGGCGGGTTTGATTTGTATGGTAATGACGTGTGCACATGTAACAACACAAAGAAAGTGGCGCGAAAAGGTCAATGCGTTTAATATTTCTGCTTTCTCCACCAAAAGGAAATCTCAAAGGAACAGCCTACGCTTCACTTCCTCATACGCAGAGAAAAAAAATGCTGATTAATGAGACGCATGCGAAGCTGAATGTGTTCCTTTGGAGATAATCCAGCAGGCGTGGGCAGGAGGCCCGCGGTGAGCATCGGCACGCCGCGCTCCACTCGTCCGCCCGCTTTGATTGCAGAGTGTTTTCAGTCATCAAGGCGCTTTCGGCAAAAGTTTATCTCCCCAAAACACATGACCGCCATCTACCTGTAAAGCGGATCAAGCGTGACCCGGCGGGACGTGACCCGGCCGGACCCTGGGGTTTGTGGATCGACAGATCCCAGTGATGCGACCTGTTCTGATCGTTATTGTGACGTCACGATGGGAAATGCGACAGTTTAGGAGAACATATGCTCTCATTAATCCCTCCGCAGAGCCGAACGCAGCGGAGCACGTCGTGTGCCGGTTCAGATTCAGATGATCTCGGGTTCGACACAAACAAACGAACGTGAGCCTTGGTTTCGGGAAAGGGATAAAAATATGGGAGCCTGCTTTCAAACTGAGACAATATGTGTCCTGAATGCAAGAAAGCCACGGGTTCGACTACCAGGTCGAGTGGGCTGGCTGGCTGTGTGTGTGTGTGTGTGTGTGTGTGTATATATATATATATATATATATATATATATATATATATATATATATATATATATATATATATATATATATATATATACACACACACACACACACACACACAATTATATATATACGGTTTACCCCCCCCCCTACCCTAATAGAGGATATATATATATATATATATATATGTATATATATATATATATATTTATATATATATATATCCTCTATTAGGGTGGGGGGGGGGTAAACCGTTTCGGGCGCTGGGCAGATACACCCAGAACAGGACGCCAATCTATCACTGGGCACACACTCACTCACAAACAATTTGGAGCAATTTGGGGCAATTTGGAGAACTCAATTGACCTTGATCCATGTTTTGGACTGTGGGAGGAAATCGGAGAACCCGGATATATATATATATATATATATATATATATATATATATATATATATATATATATATATATATATATAAAAATACACACAGTATATATATATATATATATATAAAAATACACACAGTATATATATATATATATATATATATATATATATATATATATATATATATATATAAAACTTTTAGCACGTGTTGAGGTATTTCTGTTTTAGTTTTCAAAGTTTTTTTAATTTATTTTTTATTACACTTTTGGAGTTGCCACTGCGATTCTTGTATTTTTGAGTACTGCAAGGCCGCCGGTTGCGAAGGCTACACCGTTCCTCAGAAGCAGTGGAGTAAAACTGAGCAATAGCGTGTGAAGGAGGAACGAGAGGACCTGTGAGGACGAGAATAATGCTCACACTGCTGGCTGATGTTTCTCAAGCGCTCCTGAGAGAACGTCCGCTTCGATAAATCTCGGCTTTCGGCTCCACGCCTGACTGAACCCCACACAGAAATCACCTCCGGCTAAAAACCCCCGAATTTGTCTTAATCACCGGCGGCGGCCCGTGGCGCGGCCTCCGCCCGCCAAGACTCGTCGGCATCTGCTGGACAGAAATTAATTTCTGATGGAGGCAGCGAGGATGCGGGACCCTGAACATGCGCCTCTCTGATTTCCCATATTTTCCTCTGACAGGAAACACGGAGCAGAACAAAAGAGGGCGTGAAATCTTAATTAAAACACGTCAGATCTGAGGAATCTCCATAAGGAAGCCATGTTTCCACTTCGTTTACAAGAAAATAAAACGGTAATTAATCCTAAAGCGGATCCTCACACAGACTCCAGCAAGACGCCTGCACCGCACCACGAGGAACCGCAATGAGGACCACAAGAGTTCATCCACTCGAACAGTAACACAGTGGATATAACAGCAGAAGTAGCAGAAATAGTAGTATATTAGTAACAGTAGTAATTGTGGAAGTAGTATCATTGTGGTAGCAGTAATAGCAGAAGTAGTAATAGTAAAAGTAGAAGTAGTAATTAGTAGTAGGCCTAGTTGTATATTAATAGCAGTAGTAACAGTAGTAATTGTAGCAGTAGTAGAATACTAGTAGCAGTAATAATGTTAGTAATAGTAGTATAGTAACCACAGTAGTAATAATTGCAGCAGTAGTATTATTAGTAGTAGCAACAGAAGAAGTACGAATGCAGAGTAACGCAGAGCCTTGCAGACCGAGCCCCGCAGACCGAGCCCCGCAGACCGAGCCATGCAGACCGAGCCATGCAGACCGAGCCAGAGCCATGCATACCGAGCCCTGCAGACCGAGCCAGAGCCATGCGGACCGAGCCATGCAGACAGAGCCATGCAGACAGAGCCAGAGCCATGCAGACCGAGCCCCGCAGACCGAGCCCCGCAGACAGAGCCCAGCAGCCAGAGCCAGAGCCATGCAAACCGAGCCATGCATACCGAACCCTGCAGACAGAGCCCAGCAGACAGAGCCAGAGCCATGCAGACCGAGCCCTGCAGACCGAGCCAAAGCCATGCGGACCGAGCCATGCAGACAGAGCCATGCAGACAGAGCCATAGCCATGCAGACCGAGCCACGAAGACCGAGCCCCGCAGACCGAGCCCTGCAGACCGAGCCCTGCAGACAGAGCCAGAGCCATGCAGACCGAGCCACGCAGACAGAGCCCTGCAGACCGAGCCAGAGCCATGCAGACAGAGCCACGCAGACAGAGCCACGCAGACAGAGCCACGCAGACAGAGCAAATAAAGCTGCTGTCACATGGCTCCGTTCCGCTGAGATAAAAGCCTTTATGGTGTGATTACGACATAATTAAAAATTAATCCCAGACAGCATGAGACAGTCAGGAGCGGTAGAAATACGCAATGTGGGCGGGACGCATCGCAAATCCATCATCAGCTCATTGTACTGCACAAACACACTGCATCGTTCTTCTAGATGTGTGTGTGTGTGTGTACTTCTTGGTGTGTATTCGTACGTGTGTGTTCATCAGTGTGTGTTTGTGTCTTCGTGTCTTTTTAAGGGTGTGTGGATGTGTATATGTACTAAGTGTATAGGTATGTGTGTGTGTCCTTTTAAGTGTGTGTTTGTATGTGTCTGTTCATCAGTGTGCGTGTGTGTGTGTATGTGTCTATATGTCTGTCTGTCCTGTGTGTCTCCATGTCCTTTTAAGTGTGTGTGGATGTGTGTGTGTGTGTCCTAAGTGTATAGGTGTGTGTTTTTGCTTTCAAGTGTGTGTGTACTTCAAGTGTGTACCCTATGCCCACCTGTGGCTACTACTAGGTCCACAAACCTATACATGCATGCACACACACACACACACACACACACACACACACATCAGCTTCACGCTGACTGTTTTCTAATATTAAATAATCTGAATAACGATGAAGGGACAGTCACAGTATAAGCCCCGCCCCCGTGTCCTCGGTTGGGGGCTGTTCGTCAGTCCGTATCTTTGCACTCCGCTGCTTTACGGCCCGGTTTTCGGCGCGGCGCGGTGGTGTGCAAGTCAGAAGCTCCCTCCACGAGACACAAGACACAGTTTAATTAAAGCTTCCACATTAATTACAAACACAGTGGAAATGGCCTTTTCGGGGGGGGTGGGGGTGGGGGGGGGGTTGTACAGAGCTATTACTCTGACATTAAAGAAGTCGGAGCTTCACACTGCAGAACCAACAGAACCGTAATGAAGCAGAACGGTGGACACAACGTATAGAACAGAACACTTCACTTCTCTTTGATCTTTGTTGTTAATCGACTAACGATGAGCTTGTTCATTTTTACAAACCACCTCATTCCCCCCCCCCTCCCCCTCCTGATTCGTGATGTGACACCCCTTGTGTAAACTTCGAAAGCGAGGACCGCAGGCTGATGTCGGCGTCATTCTTCTTCACGCCGCGAAAGCCGAACGGACGAAGGAGAACGCGATTGGAGAACAGCCGCCCGCGACGAGGGGGAACCCGACGATGTGGGCCAGCTGGGACGATGCGGGCCGGCCGAGATGATGCGGCTCAGGCGGGCAGGCCGGGACGATGCGGGCAGGCCGGGACGATGCGGGCAGGCCAGGACGATGCGGGCCGGCCCGGGACAATGCGCGGCAGGCCGGGACGATGCGGGCAGGCCGGGACGATGCGGGCAGGCCGGGACGATGCGGGCAGGCCGGGACGATGCGGGCAGGCCGGGACGATGCGGGCCGGCCCGGGACAATGCGCGGCAGGCCGGGACAATGCGGGCAGGCCGGGACAATGCGGGCTGGCCGAGACGATGCGCGCCAGCCCGGGACAATGCGGGCAGGCCGGGACGATGCGGGCCGGCCAAGACGATGCGGGCAGGCCGGGACGATGCGGCTCAGGCGGGCAGGCCGGGACGATGCGGCTCAGGCGGGCCGGCAGGGACGATGCGGGCAGGCCGGGAAAATGTGGGCCAACCCGGGACAATGCGGGCAGGCCGGGACGATGCAGCCCGGGTGGGACGATGCGGCCCGGCCAGCCGGGACGATGCGGGCCGGCCGAGACGATGCGGGCCAACCCGGGACTGCTCTCTGCTTTAAGTCTGAAGTGATGGCGGTTCTCGGCGAGGCCCCCTGTGGCCGCAGACCATCTCTGCGGTTCTGTTCTTAGTCAGACTAAAAATACATATATAAATATATAAATATATATAAAAAATGACAATGCACATGTCAAGCTCCCGGTGCAGGGCCTCTAAATTGCAGTCAGATTTTCTTTTCAGTGGAACGAAAGCTCTTCCCTCGGAGGTGTTTGTGCTCCAGACTGCCGAGCCCCCGCTGTGATTGTGGGCTTGGGAAAGTAAGACGTTGGCTCTGGCTATCAAAGTCTATTCAGCGTGGATTGGTGTGACGAGATTGTTGTCTTTTAGAAAATGGCATCAGCGGGAAGAAGGGGAAGGAATGGAAGCATGATGTTCGCGACGCCGTCAGACACCGTTCTGCTTTTAGAACCCCATAACTACCCCGGGGATGAGATGATTACAGGTTTAAATGGTACCATTATTGTCTAAGAAATAATCCCCATTATACGCTTATCATCACTTCTTTTTCTTTTTTTAAAAGGCAGCTCAACATTAACGCAAAATATTCAATTGTTTAGTAAAAAAAAAAATCATAATTAAAAAATTCTAATAAAAATCCGTGTGGCTTAAAAGGACATATCGGCATATCCATTAAAAAAACGCTTTCCCAAAGCGTAAACTGTACTTTAGTTCCGTGCGAGGTGAGCCAAACTATTTTTCTTATAATTGTCGTGATGACGTTAATTTGCCATTACACTAGATTAATTGTCTTCTTTTCATCACGATTGATTGTTAAAACGACAAATCGAAACGTTCTCTCAGCACTAAGGATTCCCGGTTGCAATCCTAATCTGGGTGGAGTTTGCATGTTCTCCCCGTGTCCGCGTGGGTTTCCTCCGGGTTCTCCGGTTTCCTCCCACAGTCCAAAAACATGGATCAAGTCAATCGAAATGGTTAAACCACGGCACCGTCACCATTCCACAAAGTTCCCCAGCTCAATAAACTCTGCCATCCCATTATGTGGAGAGGAACAGAAGCTTCTCAAAATGTTCTCTCACCCCAGAAACACTCCATCCATCCATTATCTTCCCCCTTTATCCTCTAGTAGGGTCGCGAGGGGGTTCCCCATGCCCATCCAACACCGTAACACACCTGCACCACCATGTCAGTATCACTGCAATCCTGAGCACCATCCACCACTCTAATAACACCTGCTCTGTCCATGGTCCTGATGGACTACAGAATGTAACTACGGAACTACAAAGCCGGTCTAATAATTCCATCCATCCATCATCTTCCACTTTATCCTCTACTAGGGTCATGGGAGGGGGAGGGGGGTTCCCATGCCCATCCAGGGGAGAACGTCTCTGGCGCTGGGCAGATACACCCAGGACAGGGTGCCAATCCATCACTGGGCACACACTCACTCACACACACACTCTATTATATGGGGCAATTTGGAGAATTCAATTGACCTTGATCCATGTTTTTTGGACTGTGGGATGAAACCGGAGAACCCGGAGGAAACCCAGGCGGACACGGGGAGAACATGGAAACTCCACCCAGATGGGGATTCAAACCGGGAATCCCTAGTGCTGAGAGGAGAACATGCTAAACCACTAAACCAACGTGCCACCCTACCGTAAAAAAAGTAATAAATAAAAATAAATGAACCTTTGTTACCGGGTAACCTCGCTCCATACAGATGCCAATACAGTCTAATGTGAACATCGAAACTCCACCCAGATGGGGATTCAGACTGGAAACCCCCAGCGCTGAGAGGAGAACATGCTAAACCACTAAGCCACCGTGCCAACACTCAAAACACCCGAACGAAACCCATCGTGTCGATTTACCCCCCAGTTCACGTCCCTCCAGCTCTGTTCTGTAAACAGGGACGTTCTTCCAGAACATGATCCGCGGGACGGATGCCGTGTCGATTTATTTGCTCTTGTATTTGTCAGATTAGAGAGTGAATCCGTCGCGATGCGAGACGTCCCGCGACCCGACTCGCCGTGTTTATGAAGCGGCTTTATTGCGGTTCTGCCCGATCCCGTAAACTTGATGATAATATAAACACAGGTTTTACACGCACAGCTCAGTGTGAATTATTAACTCATCTGAAGCGAGCGCACACACTCGCGCTGTAGGTTCACGTCTGGCGCCATGTGACTCGGACGGACGCGGCGGACAGAAAACGCTTGGTCTTGAGACGTTCCTGTAAAATTCCCAGGGTTGGAACCTTGGCTTTACATGCAGCTCGGCGAGGAACGTGTCACGGTTCTGGTAGATTCGTTCTGTGCAGCGTCCAGACCCGACCACTCAGCTGGACGTCCTGTTCCTCATCATCACTATGATCAGGGCTCTACAGCTGACCCAGAACTCTGCAGGTCAACCAACCCAAGACCTCATGCTCCTCCACCGCTCATCTCCATCCTTTGGCTTTCTGTAGCTTTCTGAATTCAATACAATGTCCTGAAACTGGTCTACAGCACAACCTCTAGATCTGGTCCCTCTTGTCTTCATTCTGTTTTCCAGAGCTACACCCTCCAGCAACACCACCACCTCACCGTGATGCTGATTCTCACTCCAAGACCTTCAGCATTTTTTAAAAACCCTGAAGACTTTATCCTATATTAGGGTTGTTGGGGGGGGGGGTGGTTTCCCCCATACCCATGCCCATCCAAGGGAGAATGTTTCGGGTGCTGGGCAGATACACCCAGCACAGGGCGCCACTATTACTGGACACACACTCACAAACTCTATATGGGGCAATTTGGAGAATTCAATTGACTTGATCCATGTTTTTGGACTGTGGTTGGACTGTGTGTGCGGCGAACCCGGAGGAAACCCACACAGACACGGGGAGAACATGGAAATCCCTTGCCAGATGGGGATTCGAACCGGGAATCCCTAGCGCTGAGAGAAGAACATGCTCAACCACTAAGCCACCGTGCCGCCCAATACATTATTTAAAATCATAAAATACAGATTAATATAAACAGCATATTTACATATTTTATAATCATGGTTCTGTAATTTGGCCACTAGATGGCAGTGTTTGATCGTTAGAGAAACCGGAATCCTGTTACTCAGCGATCAGCGTTCCTATTTAAAACCCACACTAGACGGCGAAAAAGCAGATTATTAACGATTTTGCTTTTAATAAACGCATTTCTGAATGTTTCGTATTACACTGTGTTTGTAAGTCTTTTATTAAAGCAATACGACACTCGAGTTCTGTGTCTCCGCCTCCTTCAACTCCGAGATCTTCAGCATTTTCAAAAAGACGCGTCGTCTACAACTTTAGTGAAAATTCTAATCAAGAGTGTCGTGAAGTCCAGCTGGCTCCTTTCAAACCTCCTAACTTGTCTTGTTCTCTCTCTTTAAAGTCGCGTCTGTTAAAAAAGGGTGTCGGCAAAATGACTAAATGCAAATGTAATTAGCGGTCCAACGTCGTCGGTTGGCGATCGAGGCCGATAGGAAATATCTGAACGGCGCCGAGTTGTTTCTGAAGCCACGAGAGAAGTTTTTTCGATTTCAGCGCCTGACCTTTCGACTCCGCCATCCACCGGCTAACAAATGCGGCGGTGGCGCTAAAATTACACACTCAAAGTGCGCTGGCAGGGGGCTGCGTCGCCGCCACGCCGAACATAATTAAATCCTTTTCAGTAAATATGAAAGTGTGGAAATGTCACGCAGGTCATTTGGCTTCCATTATACTATTTTACAAGCTCACGCAGTAAAGCGGAGCTGGATTTGCATGCCGGAGGTCTGAGGGCTCAGAGCACTTTATATTGTACTTGCAACCCATTTCTGCACAGCGCAGACTTTACATGACTGGCAACCTGGACTTAAAGCTTTAGGTTATACACACACACACACGCCTGGACCGGTGGGCGGCCTTCTATACGACGCCCAAGGAATGATTGCTTGCCTTATTGCCTTTCCCAAGGGCACTTTGGCCGTAGTACTTGGAGGGTCCGGGCATCGAACCGGCGACCTTCTGGTCTATATCCAAAAGCCACCTCCAAGTACTCCTATTGATAATCAGGGTTAGACAGGATGCCCCTAGAGCAATAAAGGTTTAAGGAAATGTCATAAAACGGGTCGTTGCGCTCCTCAAATCTGATTGGCTGAGCCGATCGTCCAGCCGTGACATCATTAACACCACCACACACCTCTGAGCGCTTCACATTGTCTACAAAACATTAAAAAGCATTTTTATAAACTGTGTTCTGTAATTTGGCCACTAGATAGCACTATTTGATTACAGAAATTGGAATCCTGTTACTCAGCGATCAGCGTTCACTTTAAAAACCGGACCAGATTATTAACATTTATGCTTTTAATAAACGCATTTCTGAATCACAGCTCGTATTTTTTATTACATTGCGTTTGTAAGTGTTTTATTAAAGCGATAAGACACTCGAGGTTGTGTATTATTCTGAATAAATCACCTAACGGGGTGGAGCTGTATGCTAATAACTTTTAAAATGTGACTTATTGACAATAATGTCACGTTCCTAATATATAATTATTATATTATATTATTTTATTTGGCGGCACGGTGGCTTAGTGGTTAAGCACGTTCTCCTTTCAGCACTAGTGATTCCCGGTTCGAATCCCAATCTGGGTGGAGTTTGCATGTTCTCCCCGTGTCCACGTGGGTTTCCTCCGGGTCCTGCGGTTTCCTCCCGCAGTCCAAAAACATGGATCGATTGAACTGAATTTTCAAAAAATTGCCCCATATAGAGTGTGTGTGTGAGTGAGTGTGTGCCCAGCGATAGATTGGTGCCCTGTCCTGGTGCCTAGTGCCTGAAACGCCCCCCCCACACGACCATAATAGAGGATAAAGTGGAACACCACTGTCTCAGCATTAACTCCGAATCGTTGTCACTGAAGTCCCCAAAGCACCTTCGGTCCATGACTCTAGGGCGAGTCCCGTCTTTAATCCAGTTTCATCCTGCCCCCCATGCCCATGCCGCCCCTGACCTTGTCCTTGGCCCACTTCCTGCCCCTGCCCATGTCTGTCTGATGATTCTCAGCTCGAGGCGGTCTCAGATTTTTCTTCTTCCTGTGACCTGCTCTCCTCTGCTGTCAGTTGTCGCAGGTCCATGTTGTCGGGGAGCCAGACCCCGGGGCAGAATTAAGTATAAGGTAAAGCCGTGTTCCCGACCCGTTCCTGCCTCCGTCCCGTAGCCATCAGTCTTAACGGGTATCTTCTGCTTAATCCTCTACTAGGGTTGTGGGGGGGGGGGGGGGTTCCTGTTCCCATCCAGGGCAGAATGAGAACAGTGGATGTCTCATTGAGGGATGAAGATGGACCGGTGAGACGTTTCGGAGACGACATTAAGGGATCTCACTGTGAAGTCTGGCGAGAAACCTCGGCAACGTCTTTCCTTTGCTGTTATTCTGCATTATGGCTGCAATGGCGGTCGAAGTGGGGGGTGGTTTAACATGTTCTCCTCTCAGCACTAGGGATTCCCGGTTCGAAGCTCAATCTGGGTGGAGTTTCCATGTTCTCCTCGTGTCCGCGTGGGTTTCCTCCGGGTTCTCCGGTTTCCTCCCAAAGTCCAAAAACATGGATCAAGGTCAATTGAGTTCTCCAAATTGCCCCATATAGAGTNCTTCCAGCCGGACTTGCCTGGAACACCTCCCTAGGAAGGCGCCCAGGAGGCATCCTTACCAGATGCCCGAACCACCTCAACTGGCTCCTTTCAATGCGGAGGAGTAGCGGCTCCACTCCGAGTCTCTCCCGAATGACCGAGCTTCTCACCCTGTCTCTAAGGGAGAGCCCAGCCACCCTGCGGAGAAAACCCATTTCGGCCGCTTGTATTCGCGATCTTGTTCTTTCGGTCATTACCCAAAGCTCATGACCATAGGTGAGGGTCGGAACGTAGATCGACTGGTAAATCCAGAGCCTTGCCTTGTGGCTCAGCTCCTTCATATATTTTATTGTCGGTAAAATAAACGTTCTGCACGGAGCCCGTGACTTAAAATGCATTACGGCATGAAACCAGCAGAGGGATTCAGATTAATAGCCTTATATTCTTTGATTAGAGCGCGAGAGGGGAGATCTATTTAAATTGCGTTATTTAAACAACAGGCAGTCAGGCCGCAGCCGTCTGATTGGACTGTCTGATTGAGCGCTTTGTTTTCCTCTTGTAATGATCCATATCAGTTTATCTGAGCGCTAATAGCTAAACGGAGCCATAAAAGAGCGAGGATGATTTGCAGAATTCATATTTTCCCGACGCAACGCGACGCCATGATGATGCGATCCCTCAGCGGCCGCTTCCACCCAAACGGAGATCGAAAGACGGAGCGTCTCCAGCGCTCTGAAAACGTTTGCATATGTATTTATGGATTTCCACCACGTGTCGGTGTGTGTGTGTGTGTGTGTGTGTGTGTGTGTGTGTGTGTGTGGGTTATGAGTGTTTGTTGATACTTCAGAGTAAATAAGCATGAAATTGTGTTGTACAGATGGCAGCTGACACTAAGATGATGTGTCCCATTGCAGTGCAGTTAAATACTTAAACGTTACTTAAGCCATTGAGATGATGCTGATGATGCTGCAGATACGAAAGATGCTTCAGAGGCTACAGAAAATGAAGCAGATGATGCTGCGGGTGCTACGAAAGATGCTGCAGAAGATGCTACAGAGGATGCTGCAGAAGATGCTACAGAAGATGCTGCGGTTACTATAAAAAAATGCAGCAGAAGACGCTATGGTTGATACAAAAGATGCTGCAGAAGATACTGTGGATGCCAAAAAAGATGCTGCGGATGCTGCAGAAGATGCTGCAGATGCCAAAAAAGATGCTGCAGAAGATGCTGCAAAAGGTGCTGTGGATGCCAAAAAAGATGCTGCAGAAGATGCTGCAAAAGGTGCTGTGGATGCCAAAAAAGATGCTGCAAAAGATGCTGCGGATGATGCTGCAGAAGATGCTGCAGAAGATGCTGTGGATGCTACAGAAGGGGCTGTGGATGCTGCAGAAGGGGCTGCGGATGCTGCAGAAGGGGCTGCAGAAGATGCTGCAGAGGGGGCTGCAGAAGATGCTGCAGAGGGGGCTGCAGAAGATGCTGCAGAGGGGGCTGCAGAAGATGCTGCAGAGGGGGCTGCAGAAGATGCTGCAGAGGGGGCTGCAGAAGATGCTGCAGAGGGGGCTGCAGAAGATGCTGCAGAAGGGGCTGCAGAAGATGCTGCAGAGGGGGCTGCAGAAGATGCTGCAGAAGGGGCTGCAGAAGATGCTGCAGAAGATGCTGCAGAAGAGGCTGCAGAAGAGGCTGCAGAAGGGGCTGCAGAAGGGGCTGCAGAAGATGCTGCAGAAGGGGCTGCAGAAGAGGCTGCAGAAGAGGCTGCAGAAGAGGCTGCAGAAGAGGCTGCAGAAGATGCTGCAGAAGATGCTGTGGATGCCAAAAAAAATGCTGCAGAAGATTCTACCAAAGATGCAGATGATGATAATGTTGAATATGATGCGTGTCAGTCAAATTAAAATCATCTCTGCTTGGATGATTAGACGTAACGAGGCAGGTGTAACGAGGTAGGTGATGTAAGAGCATACCGTAGCGCTGCACCTCCACACCGCCTTTCTTTTGAGCCTAATGCTGATGTCGTGGCTTTTTCGTGTGTAGTCATCAGTTAATTGTTGCCCTTGTTTACATGTAGGGGCAGTTGTAAGCTTATGGTAAAATAACCAGCATAGCACCCCCTAAAGGTCCACTGGTTTAATTCCCAATACCACCGAGTCAGCACCCCTGCACCCCTGCACCCCGCTCACATCACCGATCTGCTCCTCGTCTTCCCGTCAGCCCTCTTTTCTGTTTAACGTGCAAATTAGTACAGACGCTGTCGTAATTGTGCACAGCGCACTTACTCGCGCTACAATTACAGCACTCCATCGGATGAGAAGCTGTGAAGCAGGCCGTGCTGTCTGTGGACAAACACTTGTGCCGTGTTTCCACAGCGACGCCGCCGCGCTCCCTAAAATCACACCGATAGAACACGGTGTAATTTCCGTCAGACGAAAGCAAACGGGGACGACGGTGAGGTTTACGTCTCCGTTTATTCAGCCCGTTTCACCCGCGTGCCGAGACGAATCGCAGCCTGATCGCATTAAACCCTGAATTTAGACAATCCTCGTCATCCGCCAAAGGATTCGGGGTGTCCCGCATCACGGTCCGACAGACCCGCATCACGGTCCGACAGACCCGCATCACGGTCCGACAGACCCGCATCACGGTCCGACAGACCCGCATCACGGTCCGACAGACCCGCATCACGGTCCGACAGACCCGCATCACG
>JAFMOD010000113.1:1832681-1853961 GCA_019802435.1 Corydoras maculifer
ATTACAACACACACTAACTTTATACACACACAGAGTGCTTTTTAAGCTGGTCCTCACTTTGCAGAAAGGACATCTTCCATTTTATAAGATACACACACTGTACACACAAACACTACACATACACACTGCACACATGAACACCACACACACACTACACATACACACTGTACACACACACAGTACACACACACACACAGAACACTGTACACACACACACACCACAACTGTACACACACAACACTGTACACACACA
This sequence comes from Corydoras maculifer, assembly GCA_019802435.1. Lineage (NCBI taxonomy): Eukaryota > Metazoa > Chordata > Actinopteri > Siluriformes > Callichthyidae > Corydoras > Corydoras maculifer. The sequence continues at coordinate 1,832,935 of JAFMOD010000113.1, forward strand.
ATACACACATACATACACACATACTTTACACACACTACACATACACACTGTACACACATACATACACACACACACAAACGTTAACTAGCAGTATGAATTGGACAGAAGTCAGAAGCCATGTTTCGTTGTTCCAGCGAACTGAAGGACGCCGTTTGTATACGAATGAAACAGATGGTTCTGCTACAGCAGCCACACGATGAGAGAGAGAGAGAGAGAGAGAGAGAGAGCGCCGCAACACGAGCGCCGCAACACCAGCGCACACTAATTACATTCCACACATACGTCCTCAGATGAAAAGAGAAATCTTACATTATGTAACGTCATCTGCATTAAAGTTCACGTGAGCAGCTCAGACGCTAATGAGCAAAGGACCAATATTTTCTAATAAATACTAACAATTATACAGTTATGCTATTGTAAGGTGGGAGAGGGCGTGGCATTATTCTGAATAAATCACAAAGAGGTGTTATTAGACCGTTATAAGCCTTTCACGTGATTTATTCACAATAATACACAACCTCGAGTGTCTTATTGCTTTAATAAAACACATAATAATAAAAAAAAAAAAAAAACAAGCTTTGATTCAGAAATGTGTTTCTTAAAAGAAAAACCGTTAATAATCTGATCTTCCACGACGTAACCTAGTCCGGTTTTTAAAGCGAACGCTGATCGCCGAGTAACAAGATTCCAGTTTCTCTAATATAATTAAATACTGCCATCTAATGGTCAAATTACAAAACACAGTTATATAAACAGAGTAACAGGTTTAGTGCTGATCAAAGGTGTGTGTTATTGTTAATGATGTCACAGCTGGACAAACGGCTCAGCCAATCAGATTTAAGCACCCCTTTTACAATATGCAATAATCATCTTTACCAAAGTTTCGAATGTATGTTGTTTATATAAAGACAAAATAAGCACAGAATATTCATTTATTTTGCGAAACTCAACGTTAAAAAAAAGTAAAAAGATGAGTACGCTATAAGTGGAACGTTACTTTTGCTCTAAGGTCGCAGCTAGCTGCATAATTTTCCATTTTTCTCATGAACGTCGCCATGGCAATGTTGACGGCGCCCTTCCAAATAATTAATAGTAACATTTTTTAAATCATGATTTATCACGGAGACGAATAATTCTCATCCTCTAGAGGTAACTGCCAGCTGCTGAGGTGTTAAGACCGCAGCCAACACGGGAGGCGCAACAAACAAAGCACCGGCCAAATTCTGACCACAGGGGGCGCCCGTGAGTTACCGTCCCTGGTAACTCCAGGAGCCTAATGTGGAGCCTCGCGGCAGTTGAATTTGAAGAACCCAGCCAGACCAGGCTCTGCAGGACGGAAAATTACCGGCAGGCTCATTCACAACGAAGTAGGTTCTTAAGCCAACTAGGAGAACATGCGGGTTCTCCGTGGGGTGTAGTGAAGCGCAAGCAGCCCGGAGATCCTCTTACTGTCGACAAGCTTTGATGTGATTTCATTCCGGTTGCTGTTATCCGTCAGACTTTGTCTTTTCATCAAATATAGCGATGCTTGGACAATTTTAGCTCAATCACGATGCACGCGGCGGTGACATTGCTGTCAAATTGCTTCTCTTTCATTTGGAAACAAAAGAAGGCTTCAAGAAAAAAAATAAAATAAAAAATCTGCTGCCGCTACAAGCTTTCTATGAAATATCTGCGTAACACGCTTCCATATTCCCCGTATCATTAAAACCATTCTCTAAAAGTAGAACATAATATTAAGAGAGTTTAAAAAAATAAAAATAAAAAAAAGAAGTGACGCTGAAGAGGAATCTTAGTGTTTACATGACGGACTTTGTAGTTCTACAACTACAGTTTGTAGTTTATTCGTTGCCCTAATTACTTTGCGGGGCGACTTCGGTGTGACTCGGCGATCAGGGATGATTAGGGTGGTGGATGAGCCTCCGTGCTGCAGTTGAAGTGACGTGGTGGTGTGTTCGTACCGTCCATCCACCACCCTAATGATACCCGCTCTGTGGGGAGGTCCTGATCATTGGAGTTAAGGGGATTAATAGAGTGTGTTGAGAAACAGATGGACTACAGAATGGAACCGTAGAACTACAAATGTTCCTGTAGCCAACGTAGCTGTACCTAATAAAGTGGCCGGTGAGGGTACGTGTGTGGATTTTTTAAAAATAAATTGTTTGCTCCATTCTGGTTTTGTTACAATTATTAAAAATAAATAAGTAAAAAAAAAAAACATAAAAAACACCTATCCATCCATAATCATCAGCTTTATCCTCTACTAGGGAGAACGTCTCGGGCGCTGGGCAGATACACCCAGGATGGGGGGGGGGGCAATCTATCACTGGACACACACTAACACAGACACACTCTATATGGGCCAATTTGGAGAATTCAATTGACCTTAAATCCATGTTCTTGGACTGTGGGAGGTAACCGGAGAACCCGGAGGAAACCCACGTGGACACGGGAAGGACATGGAAACTCCCCCCAGATTGGGATTCGAACCGAAAATCCCCAGCACTAAGAGGAGAACATGCTAAACCACCAATCTACCATCCATTCATTATCTTTCACTTTATCCTCCATTAGGGTCACGGGGGGGGAGGGTTCCCCATGCCCATCCAGGGGTGTACATTTTGGGCGCTGGGCAGATAGACCCAGGACAGGGCACCAATTTATCACTGAACACACACTCACACAGAAACATTCTATATGGGGCAATTTGGAGAATTTAATTGACTTAATCCATGTTTTTGGACTGTGGGAGGTAACCGGAGAACCCGGAGGAAAGCCAGGTGGACACGGGTAGGACATGGAAACTCCACCCAGACTGGGATTCGAACCGGAAATCCCCAGCGCTGAGAGGCAAATGTGCCAACCACTAAGCCACCTACCGTAAAAAAAAAACATAACAAATTAAAAATAAATAAACCCTTGTTGCCGGGTAACCTCGCTCCATACAGATGCCGTTACAGTGTGATGTGCTCCGCCTTCCGCACTTCGCAGAACGGTAACTAGACCAGCGGCTCGGTAAAACTGCAGATAAGGAATCAGTTGCCCCCAGGATAATTGTTTCGCCAAAACACAGGGTTCTATCTGAGAAACGATCTGCGAGTAATCATTTACGGACGTCCCCCTGAAGGCCTCCTCCGACGTGAAGGGGGTTTAAGACACAAATGGGAAAAACATATCTGTAAATCCGATTTATTACGGAATAAAAGGCGCCTCCGCCTCCTGGCGCCGAATAAACAACTCGTCCCCAGTGGACGGTTTCAGGAATCGTTGTGGAACCGCATACTGCAGATCTACATAGCAATACCATGGTGTTTACAAACTTTCGACTAGCTAATCCATCACAGAATGGAGACGTCGCGCCAATCTCGCAAACGCATTGCTGCGAAGCTCGTAACGAGGCGTCATTAGAACCCATTGTGCATGAAGACGTTTTTTTTTCTGACGGCATCGCTGTGGATTTCTGGTTAGTCGTACGTCTTCTCATTCGACTGACGGTTTTTGTTTATGCCGCCGCAGACAGCGCTGACAATTAGCGGTTCTACGCCGCCAAATATCTGGCAGTACTCTGGAACGACGCTTCGTAGGTCGTGACACCCATCAGCGACGGAGGGCGCCGGTGGGGTCGTCGCAGGGAACCACAGAGCAGACGTTACCCTACAGTCAACTTAATAAATTAATTTTAAAAAGTTAAAAAAGTTAATAAAAACCGCACTGCGGATTCCTTACACCCTTCACACCAATGGGGTTTAAGATAGAACTGTTCATTTGCATATCTGTGACACGCTCTACTGATTTTGTTTGTGGCGGTAGAGAGCGAAGGGCGGAGACTGCCAGAGCCAATTGGTGTCTTCCTAGCACTCGCAAGAGAAACAGGAGACCGTACATACAAGGGTCCTACAAGCTCCCCAATGGCTTCAACTTTGAGGTCAACCATTACCTTAGTATGTCCAAGCCCCGCCTCCTCCAGCACGGTATGTGCAGAACATGTCTTCAGAACATGTTTGATTTCGTCGAGGTTGTCTAGTACCAGTACTTGGGGTTAAGGACCAGCCTTTTGGTCCCCCGGTTGGATTCCCTGTTCCACCAAGTACTATGGCTGCAATACCATTGGGCAAGGTGCCCAACCCCATCGCTCCCTGAGAGCCGTGTACAGGTAAGCATCACCTGGAATGAACTGGAATATTGAGTGGGAGCTTTGACCAGGTTCCACCTAAAAGAACGTGACGGGGTAATAAGGACTAAGGTTATACATTTGGCACAGCGAGTCCACCTCAAAGCAAAAAGGTCTTGTGTTTCATTCCCATCGGGGTGAACCCTGGTCCTCCCTGAACCTGCTGGGACGTCTTTAGGGGTCTCCGGTTTCCTCAAGACATGAGGGGTCCTAAAGTGTTTTGTTCAGTGTCTGTTTCTTCTGAGGTGTGACCGGCTTCCTGGAGATCTTCATCCATGGCTCTGCCGACGAACACTAGATGGAACCTGAATATTAATTAGACTGGCGGTCCTGCAGGACGCCCCCTAATGGACTCACATATAGTTTTCCAGTTGTTAGTTTTTCCATTTGTTTAATATCTGGACATGGCTGTCCTACATTGTTGTTGCTGCCTGGCCGCTCAAGGAGGACGAGTCCCCCACTGAGTCTTGGTCCTCCCAAGGTTTCTTCCTTGAATAACAACATAACGGGGAGTTTTTACTTGCCACTGTCGCTTCAGCTTGCTCTTTGGGGGTTTAAAGGCTTTTCATTCTGTAAAGCTGCTTTGTGACGATGTACTGTTGTAAAAAGCGCGACATAAATAAATAACTTGAAATTTATCAGGGGTGTAACGTAGCGGCGCACTTATAGAACCGGTCCCAAGTGAAATATGGGGATTGTTAGTGGCTTGGCGCCTCCAAATGAAAGAAAACAAAGAAAGACGGCGACGACCGTGATGAAGGTAGCTAATTTCAGAGGATCCTTCATCCCCTGAGGAAATAAACGCCAGAGAACGTAAACGGACGACAGCGAGAACGGCATCAGGCGTCGTCATCGCTGACAGCCATTCAGACGTCGCCAAATGGCTCCTCCACGGATTACGAAAACGGTTTGAGACGTTTCAGTGGAACCTGAAGGCTAAATGATTTACATCTTCCTCCGACACGCCGACTGGAAAAGAGCTCAATCAGAGGATCCGCCACCGCCGCCCGAATCAAAGCGATACGCAGAACCAGGTGAGGGAATGCAATCTGGCAACGGAACATCCAGCTGGAAACTCCTCAAAGGTGCCGTGAGCAGATTTTCAGAGGAGTCCCATTGATGGGAAAGTTTGGATACGTTCTAAAGCTGCCTTCAAACTGCAAGTGGAGTTAAAAATGCAACAAATTCAATCTAAACCAATTCAGATGATCGATTGATGGTTTGGCATGTTCTCCTCTCAGCGCTGGGGGATTCCCAGTTCGAATCCCAATCTGGGTGGAGTTTTCCATGTTCTCCCAGTGTCGGTTTCCTCTGGGTTCTCCAGTTTCCTTCCACAGTCCAAAAACATGGATCAAGGGCAATTGAATGCTCCAAATTGCCCCATATGGAGAGTGTGTGTGAGTGAGTGTGAGTCCAGTGATAGATTGGTGCCCTGTACTGGGTCTATCTGCCCAGCGCCCGAAACCATCTCCCCTGGATGGGCATGGGAACCCTCCCCCGCGACCCTAATAGAGGATGAAGCGGAAGATAATGAATGAATGGTATTGATGGAATGGACATGTAATGATCTTTAAAGTGATGGACTCCGGACTTTCCTGAACCACGGCGCCTCCTTATGGCTCCCTATTGAACAGGCGAGAGTTACGATAATGTAGATTAAATTAAAAATGCAGGCAGGCAACTGGCATCCAGCTGTCTACAAATTTTCAAGAACGTTTTTATCGACCGGTTTCAGGAAATGAATGCAAGGCATTCTGACATTTTCAGAACGTGTTCAACTTTAAACCAAACTGAACTCAGTGGAGAGAGAGGGAAAAAAGAGAACCTTCAGAAGGTCAAAATAATACTGAAATAAGGAGGCTCTCGAGTGGCGCTAAAGTCTGTTCCTCTGTTCTAGAAGATAAGGATTATGGTTCTTGGTACTCGATGGCGGATTCTGATGCTATCGGTGCTGTATTAACTGAATGAGAAAATCCTCCGATGAACTCGGGGCAAAGAGAAATCAATAGAGCGACGCCGCAAAGAGATGGTTTTTCTAACCACACACAAACACACACACACACACACGTGTTTTTATGCATTGTGGACAGTGTGTAGACCTTATTCTGTTACTTACTTTATTACTATCCAAACATTAACCATAAACTAACAGAATTATAACCATATGACGATATGTGACATCAAAACTGAAGGAGTTCCGTTGTGGGGCCCCGTCTAAGAGCCCCAGAGTGTAAGTGTGAGAACAGGTGTTGGTCCCCAAAATGTCATATATATACACACACACACATGCGTATATATATATAGATAGATAGATAGATAGGGCGGCACGGTGGCTTAGTGGTTTAACATGTTCTCCTCTCAGCGCTAGGGGTTCCCGGTTCGAATCCCCATCTGGGTGGAGTTTCCATGTTCTCCCCGTGTCCGCGTGGGTTTCCTCCGGGTTCTCCGGTTTCCTCCCACAGTCCAAAAACATGGATCAAGGTCAATTGAGTTCTCCAAATTGCCCCATATACAGTGTGTTTGTGTAAGTGTGTGCCCAGCGATGTCCTGGGTGTATCTGCCCAGCGCCCGAAACGTTCTCCCCTGCCCCCGCGACCCTAATATAGGATAAAGCGGAAGATAATATATATATATATATATATACATACATACATACATACATACATACATACACACACACACACAAACCTAAAAATAACATTTGTCCAACCCAAAGCTAACAAAACCACAAGTCAAACCTAATCCTAACCTTAACTGAATTCTAGCCTATATCTAAGCACAAATTCAGTTCTAGCCAAACTCTTACCGTAACATAATACTAACCCTAAAATAACTAACACTAAACTAAGTCTAACCCCAGTCTAATCCTAACCATAAATGAACTGAACTCTGCCCAACTTTTACCCAAACCTAATTTTAACCCTAAACTCAATCAAGCCTAATCCTAACCTTATCAACTTCTACCACAACCTCATAATAACCTTGACCTAACTCTAACACCATCATAACTGTAACCCCAGTCTAATCCTAACCCTGATTTAACCTAAACCAAAGCCTAAATTTGACCCCATCCTAACCTTAAACTGAATTTAAACTCTAAACTTACTTCTTTCCAAAACTCTAACCCTAGTCAAACTCTAAGCCCAACCTAACCTAATAATAAATTAACTCCAACCTAAACCCTAGCACAACTTAATGTGAACCCTTAGCCCATCTCTTACCAAAACCTTATACTTACCCTACCCTATCTCTACCGCCATCATACTGTAAACCCGACCTAATCCTAACCCTGCTTTAACTTAAACTACAGCCTACCTTTTACCATAACTTCATTCTAACCCTAGCCTATCTTTCACCCAATCCTAATCCTAACCTTAACTGAATTTAAACTCCATCCCTAGCTTAACTCTAAACCCAACCTAACCTAACTATAATTTAACTCCAGCTTAAACCCTAGCCCAACTCCTACCAAAACCTTATACTTACACTTACCCATCTCCATTCATAACTGTAACCCCAACCTTAACCTAACCCTGATTTAACTTAAACCACAGCCTAACTTTTACAATAACCTATTTCTAATGCTAGACTAACTCTAAGCCCAACCTTATTCTAACCATAATTTAACCCAACCCCCCTCCCCCCGCAGACCCAACGCTGGCTCTGCCTCCAGTAAAGAGACAATCTCTTCTGACTTTGTGACGACAGATCAATATTAATATCGAGTCAAATATTCTATTAATAATAAAGGAAATCTCTGGTGTCCATGGAAACGGGGCTTATCCACTGAGCCTCATGTCTGTCTATTACACACTTTGCATTTCTTTTCTCATCCACATCACCAGGTCACCAGGTTCCAAGGTTCCACCCACGCTTAAAATCCCGACCCCATTGAAAAACCTGCTCTCTGGTCGGGTCCAAATGAAAAACCTTGCTGACCGGGATCTGACCAACATTCCGACTGGAACAGGACGTTAATGACGGGGAGATACATATTCATGACATCATTCTGATCGTTCTGAACGTTCCACCTGCCGGAGGTCTCACAGCGTGGCGTCCGTTTCCAACGGCAGGCCGTCTTTAAACGCCGCGGTTCCTCAGAGCGGCGGCGGCGACATTCATGCTCCTCCAGTATTAATGTGCATTCAGAATACATTCATTCAGCACTTCACACGAGACAGACTCGCTTCGCCTTCACGGGCTCAGACCATTGCACATTCAGAGTAACGGCTCACAGAAGCCGGGATAAAGCAATCCTGAAGACGTGAATAAACCATGAGGGACCCAAACTCAATTTCCTGTCAGTGTAAAGGCAAAAAGGGGCAAGTGGTCTGTTGTTCCTGACTCCTCTGTCAAAGACAACTAATGTATTATTTACCTAATAAGAAAAAACAGGGCAGATCTCACAGATTGGATTGAAAATGCGTACGGATGTATAAAGAGAGGAGTGTATGAGTACATACATATTCATTTAAAGCTCTTTATTAATCTAAGAGCCTAAAGAGAACCTGTCCAACTCGACTGTTTTTTTATTTTATATACACTACATCGTTTTGTAAAGCAGACAAGGAATTAATTTGCACTTTTAGCTGAAAAAACATCCTTTATTTTTCCTACAATGTGGGAAATTCACATCTCAGCAGCAGAAGAGACAGAAATTGGAAAAGGTTATAGATACAGTTAATGTACCTATTACAAAAAGTACTTTACAAAGGAAAATGTAATAAAAAAAAATACATTATATATATATATATATATATATATATATATATATATATATATATATATATATATATATATAAACATACACACACACATACATACATACACACACACACACACACGTGTACATATATGTAGTATATATACACACAAATATTAACACACACACACACATTTATACACACCCAAAAACACACACATACATACACACACACATTTATACACACCCAAAAACACACACATACATATATATACATATATATATATATATATATATATATATATATATATATATATATATATATATATATATATATATATATATACACACATACACACCCAAAAACACACACATACACACATACATACATACACATATATACACACACACACACACACACACACACACACCGTATATACAAAATAAATAAAATAGAATAAAAACTACTCAATTATGTACATGGCATATAAAACAGTGGGAGACAAAATTAAAAACAGAAACCAGACTCACAGACTCCCAAACATTTCGATGTTGCCAATCCCTAAAAGACAGACAGACAGAAAGCATTGAGGGAGTAATCCTCTTTGGCTGGCAGAGCACATTAGGAATAAAAGCAGCATGTGGTGGCAGGGAGGACACATGTTACGCACACATCCCCTTTAATACATTCTTCAGGGCTGATCGACTGTCAAGCCTGCCACTAAATTGCAGCCTGCTTCATACCCAAGTGTCCTGCCACCCAGCGAAGAAAGCATCCGGCCCTCGTACATAAAAGCGGCGAAGGACAGGAGGCCGGGCACAAGGCTGCGAGCGCAAACCCACCATCTGAGCTATTCGTAAATTCACGCAGAGGATAATTCAGCGTGAACGCAGCGAGGCAGCGAACACTAAAAGCCCCCCCCCCCCCCAGATGGACGGTCCCTAATTGTGCGCCGAGACACGGGCTGGAAATGCACTCCACTCTTAAGAGGTAGATGTATGCGCTACGATTTATGACATCATAACGTCATGGGCATTTGTACTCGAGTTCCCGGTATCGTAAAAACGATACCCAAGAGTTTCGAAGGTCTTGGTTCTGAGAATATAATAGAAGGTTTGTTCGCGAGGGGAGGGGCCGCAAACTGAGCAAAGACGGATTAAGGCCACTCCAGTGTAAATTGTCACACGTGCCCTTTACGTTTACGCTTCCGCACGCGCGCCCTTTTCCGAAATGCCCTTCACCTTTGCGAACGCCGATGTCGGGCAATTAGCGATGACTTGCGTGTGTGGCGTGGTGGTTCTAATGAGTACAGAGTATAGGTTATTCATGCACTCGTTAACCCTGACACTTATCAACAAGAGCACGTACAGATCCACACGTTCGCAGAGTGAAAACGCCTTTCGACGGATTATTGCAGGACACAGAATAGCGGCGCGGTTAAAGCGTCCATTTGATCCACCGGCAATCAAAGGTTTTCAATTTCAACCGAGTGGTTCTCAGTTGACAATGAATAGAACGTCAGTTGGAGCTGCAAACTCAAAGACGCGTGGACATCCATACTATTCACTCACGAAAATTCAATCCACTTATTATTATTATTATTATTATTATGAGGATTGGGTTCTGTCTTAGTCTGACTCAATGCGATGAGTGGGTGGAACCGGGGTTCTCACAAGTTCTCATGGTCATTTTGTTTGTATAGAATACAAACCAAACAAATTTTTTTCTAAAAAAGAACATTCAACAACACACGTAAACATACATACGCAACGCAACAGGAATTTAAGAGCGATTTAATAAAATTAGAAACTAAAAATCTCAAAGCGTCTCAAAGCCATTTTGCCTCCAAACATCACTAATTTAAAGAGAAGGGACGCCAGTAAACCAGAATACTGCTGTGTCTGATGCGTACCTCTCTCTGTCTCTCTTTTTCCCCCCATTATAATAGACCAGTAAAAAAATATATATCAGCATTACTTTTTCATGTTTTTAAAATGTACAACAGAACCTCTGTTTTTGTCGCTAATCCGTTCGCAAGCGATCGATGAAATCTGAGGCCCATTTCCATGTAAATCCAATGAAATTAATTTGTTTTTAATGTCGCATTTAACATTAAAAACAGAACATTTTAATTACATATACAGTATTTTACCTTTTACCTTGTATTTAATTTTTTTAACAGTAAATGAAAATTTAACGGAACGGCATTCGTATCTCGCCAACTGTTTTTGATTCAATGTTAAACGATGTTTTCTTCGATGGGCTGAGAGTCCGGAAGTATTTTTTTGGTTCCACGATGGCTTTAAAATTACAGCATTCATATCTCATGGCTGCTATACTTTAATTTAATAAAAAAAAGTTTTATTGCTATTATATTTTTACATTATTATACCCTGCTATATTTATTTATATAAAATTTTCAATTTTTTTTATTTTTTCAAATTTAATAGTAGGTACTAAATTTTAAAAAATTGAAAATTCTACCACTTTGTGTAAACGGAGTCATTTCATGTAGCACATGTTACGTAAATAATAATAAAGTCGCCTTGATTCCTCGATCGCGTTAACTTTTCTTTCATGTCTCAAGGGAAACCTAACGGGTACAATGAGGCGTGTTCGTGTCACATGATCCGACGCGACCGTCGTAAAAAAAAAAAAAGCAAAGACGTTGACAAACAGCGAATCCGATCCACTGTATTTATTTTTCAAGCTGTATCATAAAAAAACAACGTGTCCCACCACAACCCCGCTTCACTCGAACCCGGGGCCTGCACCCCACTATGGAAAGAAAACGTTTGGGATCCAGAAAAGCTCCAGAACTCACTCGAACCCTGATTTCCATAAGCATCATAGATCTTTCAGGTGCATAACTCAAAGCCAGAAGGTTGGTTTAATAATGAGAGTCGTCGATCATGCCGCGGTGTTTACCTCGCCGCCTGCCCTCGCTGTGTGTTACAGATTTATGGCCACTTTAGACGGTAAACATACAGATTTTCCTGCCGTCAGATTGATGAAGAGGTGGCGAGAGGAAATCACGCCCTCACTCCGCGCAGACCGACAGCTGGCAGTGGAAACCTTCGCACGACGTTCGAAGGCCCGGAAAACGGACCCCAGCCGTGACGTTCCGATGTCCCGAAAACGTCCATCTCGCTCCAAACGCTAACCCCCGGGAACGGAATTTGGCGAGGATTAAGCGCCGGATGGGTGTAATTTTCCCAGTGCCCTTCTGTGCATGCATTCGTTAAAACCAATTAGCGGCGTTTCGGCCCCGCTCTCCTCCCTCTGACACGCTAAAACCGTTTTAAGCAAAATCAGCTTAAAGGTTAGGCACACACTGTTTTGCATACGGGTCGGGTCGGGGTAATTAGCATGTGCAAATGCGCCGGTTACGGCCTGATTGTGAGTCCTGAATCTTTAACGTCTAGCTTCTGTTTTAGTGAATTGTCTGAGAGTTAATTAAAGGTTGGGGTGTCCTGATGACTGACCGACTGACCGGAAACTTAACCTAAAACGGTTTGGGTTTAGTACCGTCAGGCAGTTACTTCAAAAAATCCATTAACCCCAATGTTTTATTTGGTTTAATGCACTAATGAGGCACAAGGGGGCGACATAATTACGAATAAACCCCATAAAGTGGTGTTATTAGTCCCGACGTGGACGTAGTGGAGTACAGCTCCGCCTCTTTACGTGATTTATTCACAATAATACACGACCTCGAGAGTCGTATTGCTTTAATAAAACACTTACAAACACACTATAATAAAAAAAAAACACGCTTTGATTCAGAAAAGCGTTTATAAAAAGCAAAAACGTTAATAATCTGCTCTTCCGCGTTTTTTAAAGTAAACGCTGATCGCTGAGTAATAGGATTGCGGTTTCATTACCAATCAAACACTGCCGTCTAGTGGCCAAATTTATTGGCACTAAACAGGTTCGGTGGAATTGGCGCGCTGTTTATATAAATCTGTATTCTATCATTTAAAATTATGTATTGTATATCACGCACTGACACGAATGTGAAGCGCTGAGAGGGGTGTGTTATTGTTAATGATGTCACGGCTGAATCAACAGCTTAGCCAATCAGATTTAAGGAGCAGACAACCCATCCATTATCTTCCGCTTTATCCTCTACTAGGGTCGTGGGGGGGGGTTCCCTATGCCCATCCAGGGGATAAAGTCTCGGGCGCTGGGCAGATACACCCAGGACAGGACACCACATCACTGGACAATCACTCACTCACGCAGACACACTATATGGGGCAATTTGGAGAATTCAATTCACCTTGAGCCATGTTTTTGGACTGTGGCAGGAAACCGGAGAACCCGGAGGAAACCCATGCGGACACGGGGAGAACGTGGAACTTCCACCCAGATGGGGATTGGAACCTGTAATCCCTAGCGCTGAGAGGAGAACATACCAACCACTAAGCCACCCTGAGCAGACAACCCGGGAATTCACTTTGCAGAAGAGCGTGCGCACAGTTAGATGTAGGTTTGTGAACCTGTAGGTCGCCGGTTCGATGCCCACCGATCCCACCGGGTACTACAGCTGAAGTGCCCTTGGGAAGGGCACCTACAAAGCAATCCCTCCCTGGGCGTCGTATACAAGCCTGCTCCAGGCATGTGTGCACACTTCACTAGTGTGTGTATTACTGTCAATCAGACTTAAGGACTTAATGTCTCGGCCACAAGGTGGCCCACCTCTAATCCGAGTGTGGTGAAGGTGGCGCTGCAGACTTCCGGCTCGGTGTCGCCCAAACCCGTCCGATTATCACCATCACCCCCCCCCCCAACCCGCTCCATCACTAAACACACTCCTGAAAGGGTGATACGGAACTGGAGCGCTGCCTTGACACCGTCCACCTCCTCCACCCACATTATCGACAAACCCGTTCTCTTCCTGTCACTTGGAACCTGACAGCCGGCCACCTCTTCACATCAACGGCGGCAGAACCGCACTGTCAGCGTTTAACTTTACTAAACCACACCTCGCGGTTCCTGTCGTGTATCCTGGTGGTGTGAGGTGGTCATCACGTGCATTGGGTCCAGGTGGCTGCACCGCTCAAATAGCAACCCACCAAAGTCAGAGCGCCACCTGGCTCTTACTGTAAACTGAGCGGCATGCGATGTGCTGATTGGTTTTAATTGTTAAACACGGGTCACCTGATCATCCCACACTGTTGATGCTGCCCCCCCGCTCAAGGACGATGAGGCCCCCACTGAGCCTCGGTCACAGGGTTTCGACTTAAAAAACAAAACAAAAAACATTTAATCCCCTATCGGTGTTGTGGTGGGGGGGGGGAGGGGTTCCCCATGCCCATTTAGGGGAGAATGTTCCGGGCACTGTGCAGGGTTATGGGCACTCAATCACACACATACACACACTATATGGGGCAATTTAGAGCATTCGTTTCACCTTGAATCCATGTTTTCAGAATGTGGAAGGAAACTGGAGAGCCCGGAGGGAACCCACACGGACACGGGGAGAACATGGGCACTCCACCCAGATCGGGATTCGAACCTGGATGCCCATCGCTGAGAGGAGAACATGCCAAACACCAAGCCACAGTGCCGCCTGGCTAAGCGAATTACAATTACATGCAAATGAACTTTCACGCAGTTGGCAGGAAAGGTCATGTGACGGGTAAATAATAGTTCAAGTTCTACGTTCTGTGTACATTTTCCTCTTGTTCATTACATCATGACGTCGTAGGATCGTCGTAAAGCTAACAATACTAACAATATTGCATGCCAACCAATGCTACTTGACGTCAGTAAGCTACAGTAGAGTGGGCGTGGCTGTGACGTGACGGTCGTATCACTCGTAGTTTGTTTGTTGAGCGCAAACGTATTCAAAACCATTCGACGATTACGATTCCCATTTATTAACGACATTAAAAATCCAACTTTAATTCGAACGCGGCGAATACGAACGTAAATAACGCGTAGCCGTCGACCGTTAAAGAAATGACGTCGCTCCGGCTTCTGCTCATTAAGCACCCGTTTTTCTTTCCCATGTTCCCCGCTGTGACTGTGAGACAGGACGGGTTTAAAGTTTTCTGTAGTCTGTATTCCGATTCGTTATCGTCACCCAGCAGCGGCGACGACGCGGGGAGCCACTTCAAGGTGAGAACTGTAAAGTTCGCACGACTCCCGAGAACCAATCAGATCTGTGAAACTGAGCCTGTGCGCCAATAACAAGCCACTTAGAGCCTGGAAGTTCTTATCCTGCGGTCCGTTTCCCCGTCTGGTTTAAATAGCAACGCTGCGCGTGAATAGCTCCGCCCCGGTGAGCGTGCTCGTCTCCTAATGAGGCGTGTTCAGGTATGTTTCTGGCGTATCGCTATAAAGCCAGGTGTGCCGACTGAAAACAACCTCTCTAGACGTCTGTCGCCGTCTTGTCAGGTGGTCGATCATCAACACGGGGGCGTGGCCAACGCCGCAACAAACTGAATGTTTGTAAATCTGAATGCATTTGCGCAGAAAATGCAGATCCGTTGTCTTCGCTATACGGTGGGTTCTCCATTTACAGGAACCCCACTTTCACTGTTTAAATAGCAACCCTCCGAAGTCAGAGTGCCACCTAGCTCTTTAAGGGAACACCATGTGATGTGCTGATTGGTTTATTCCAAATTTTATTGTTTTTCCAATTGTTAAATACGGGTCACCTGATGGCCACACAATCTCTCCATGAGGTCCCCCACTGAGCATCGGTCCTAACAAGGCTTTTAACTAAAAAAAAAAAAATAAAAAAAATAAAAAATAAAAAATACTAATAAAGATAACGGATAACGTTTTGTCTTGCCACTGTCGCTTCGGCTTGAGGGTTTAAAGCTGATGTACTATTATTAAAAAAAATAAATTAATTATTAAAAAAAATAATAATAATAAATAAATTCATTCATCATCTCCCGCTTATCCTCTATTAGGGTCGCGGGGGGGTTCCCCATGCCCATCCAGGGGAGAACATCTCGGGCGCTGGGCAGATAGACCCAGGACAGGGCGCCAATCCATCGCTGGGCACACACTCACTCACACAGACCCACTCTATATGGGGCAATTTTGAGATTTCAATTAACTTGATCCATGTTTTTGGACTGTGGGAGGAAACTGGAGAACCCGGAGGAAACCCACGCAGACACGGGGAGAACATGGAAACTCCACCCAGATGGAGATTCGAACCGGGAATCCCTAGCGCTGAGAGGCGAACGTGCTAACCACTAAGCCACCGTAAGCCTTAATAAATAAATTAAAAAAAAAAAATGGCTCTATTAATAAATTACTTCAACATTATTGTATGTTAAACACGCCCATGAAGAATTAAGAGAATTAGAACAGGACGTAAACGCCGGCGTTACGATAAAGACACACCGTCACCGCAGATCAGTGCCGTTTGCAGAACCTTCTTCTAGAACGTGGATGGAGATACGGAGAAGCATATGGAGCACTATTAATAAGTCGCTCGGCGCCAGATGCCAGAGTCGGTCCGAGGTGAACGGCGCCGCCCTCTCGCTCCGGACGCCTTCTGTCATCGGCTTTCTCTACCGGGCAGCTTAACCCTGCTGCCCTGAGACGCACCGACCACCTGAAAGCCTTTTAAGATGGCAGGGCCGGCGTAGCTGTGGGCGTGGCCTGTGCCAGAGAACCGAAGAGCTGTTTATTTTCGTTAAAGACAATAAATTTAAATACATTTGCATAATAGTAATAATAGAGGAGGTAAGATACATGGGTGGAGCTATATCTATGTGAATTTTGCATGTTCTCCCAGCATCAATGTCAATGTCTAAAGTTTGCATGTTCTTACAGGATCTAGATGAAGGTCGCATGTTCTCCCAGTGTCTTTCTAGAATTTGCATGTTCTCCCAGCTTCTGTGAGTAGTTTACATGTCCTCTTGGCATCTGTGTGGAGTTTGCATGTTCTCCTGGTGTCATCACGGAGTTTGCATGTTCTTCCAGGATCCATGTGAGTTTGCATGTTCTCTCAGCATGTATTTAGAGTTTGCATGTTCTTCCAGGATCCATGTGAGTTTGCATGTTCTCCTAGTGTCTTCGTGGAATTTGCATGTTCTCGCAGCATCCATGTGGAGGTTGCATGTTCTTCCAGGATCCATGTGGAGTTTGCATGTTCTCCTAGTGTCTATGTGGAGTTTGAATGTTCTCCCAGCATCTATTTGGAGTTTGCATGTCCTTACAGGATCCATGTGGAGTTTGCATGTTCTCTCAGCATGTATTTAGAGTTTGCATGTTCTCCTAGTGTCTTCGTGGAATTTGCATGTTTTCGCAGCATCCATGTGGAGGTTGCATGTTCTTCCAGGATTCATGTGGAGTTTGCATGTTCTCCTAGTGTCTTCGTAGAGTTTGCATGTTCTCCCAGCATCTATTTGGAGTTTGCATGTTCTCCCAGGATCCATGTGGAGTTTGCATGTTCTTCCAGGATCCATGTGGAGTTTGCATGTTCTCCTAGTGTCTATCTGGAGTTTGCATGTTTTCCCAGCATCTATTTGGAGTTTGCATGTTCTTCCAGGATCCATGTGGAGTTTGCATTTTCCCCCAAGACCCAAGAGGAGTTTGCATGTTCTCCTAGTGCCTGTGTGGGGTTTGCATGTTCTCCCAGCATCTTTTTAGAGTTTGCATCTTTTTTCAGTAGTTTGAATGT
Source organism: Corydoras maculifer (assembly GCA_019802435.1). NCBI lineage: Eukaryota > Metazoa > Chordata > Actinopteri > Siluriformes > Callichthyidae > Corydoras > Corydoras maculifer. The sequence continues at coordinate 1,850,465 of JAFMOD010000113.1, forward strand.
CCCCCTGGCAGCTGTGTGAAGTTTTCATGTTCTCCCAAAGTTTGTATGTTCTCCCAGTGTATGTGCCGAATTTGCATGTTCTCCCATGCTCTTTGCATGTTCAGTCAAATGAGCCAGAGGTTGATCCTCAGCCTTTAATAACAGCGTATTCAAATTCTAATTGATGTTTTTATTTCTTTTCGTTCTCCAGCTATAAATAGCGTCTGAAGACGTTGATTAAATTAAATAAGAGAACCGAGCGTGCCGTGCGTGAACGTTCCCACGGCTGAGTCTCTCCGGCGCTCGCTGTAATTACGTTAAGTCTATTTTAAAGACAATTCATCTGAAAGCCACGCAAGTAAATGAAAACTGAACCAAGCCGCACACGCAGACGGAGGACACGTGGACCAACGCTCCGCCCTGACTTCCGTCTCGCAGACCTTCGCTGATGCCGCCATGGCAACAGAGGAAGATGGATTTTGTATTTTGCATGTCATAACGATAAAAAAAAAGAAAACGTTCGCTTGCATCGTCTGGCGATGTCGGAGTTAATTTGCTCTGAGTCAGCCCTATATTGCAGCCAAAGGAAGCGGGGATGCCATTAAAGGCCAATCGAGAACGCAGACATGTAGAACGTGTACGTTTTTCGTTTACGCCGTGGGAGTGGAAGCACAGGGGTTCGGGAAGGCTGTGGGTTCACTCGAGCAAGGCCCCTAACCCTGACCACCTCAGGGGGGCTGTATTAAGGGTGACCCTGCATTCTGACACCAAACAAGTTAAAACACCAGGAGGCCGCTTTGGGTAAACACACACCGACACACCACCACCATCACCACAGTGTCACCGCAGTACTGAGGATCATCCACCACCTTAATAACACCTGCTCCGTCCATGGAGTATCGATGATTATAATCATTCATTCATTCATTATTCTCCCGCTTTATCCTCTATTAGGGTCGCGGTGGGGTTCCCCATGCCCATCCAGGGGAGATCGCCTCGGGCGCTGGGCAGATACACCCAGGACAGGGGGGCAATCCATCGCTGGGCAGATTATAATCATAATAAACACAATCATTTTATTTGTATTTATTGATTAATATATATTTTTCTATATCAGGTGTTTGTGGACAAGGACACAGGGAGCCAATGGGGAGAGAGGAGAGGTGGAGTCACATGACTTCACTTGGGTGGTTGAACACGAGTCGGGCTGCGGAGTTTTGAATCAGTTGTTCAGGCCTGATGGTGCATGCTGGGGGACCGGAAAGCAGCACATTAGGGTAATCGAGACGGGATAGGCTGCGGACTGACGGCAGAGTCGCACGTTTCGCCAAGAAAGGTCTGATCTTGCTGATGTTCTATATAAAGAACCTGCAGGAACAGTTTCAGTCACATGATCAGATCGTTTGGGACGCAAATCAATTATGTAACCATGGTTACGGAGCGGGGCGGCACGGTGGCTTAGTGGTTTAGCATGTTCTCCTCTCAGCACTAGGGATTTCCGGTTCGGATTCCCATCTGGGTGGAGTTTCCATGTCCTCCCCGTGTCCGCGTGGGTTTCCTCCGGGTTCTCCGGTTTGCTCCCACAGTCCAAAAACATGGATTCAAGGTCAGTTGAACGCTCCAAATTGCCCCATATAGAGTGTGTCCGTGTGAGTAAGTGTGTGTCCAGAGATAGATTGGCGCCCTGTCCTGGGTGTATCTGCCCAGTGCCCGAAATGTTCTCCCCTGGATGGGCATGGGGGAACCCCCCCCCCCGTGACCATAGTAGCAGCTCCATTACTGTATCTGTGACTATTTAGCTTTTTATATTTGAAGTAGTGGCACGGTGGTTTAGTGGTTGGCATGTTCTCCACTCAGCGCTAGGGATTCCCGGTTCGAATCCCAATCTGGGCGGAGTTTCCATGTTCTAACCGTGTCCGCATGGGTTTCCTCCGGGTTCTCCGGTTTGCTCCCACAGTCCAAAAACATGGATTCAAGGTCAATTGAATTCCCCAAATTGCCCCATATAGAGTGTGTCCGTGTGAGTGAGTGTGTGTCCAGAGACAGATTGCCCCCCCCCCCCCCGTCCTGGGTGTATCTGCCCAGCGCCCGGAACAGTCTCCCCTGGATGGGCATGGGCATGGGGAACCCCCCCGCGACCCTAATAGCGGCTCTATCGCAGTCTTTGTGACTATTCAGCTTTTCATATTTGAAGTATTAAAAGTTGAAGCGATGTAAAGAGAATAACGGGAACAGCGCGGCGCGGCGCAGACAGGAAGGCACTTTCAAAGGCATTGACTTTCATGTCGCACACATTACGGTTGAAACCTCGCGTTAGGATTTCTAAAGCCCTCAGCTGAATTCGGTCCGGGTCTCTAAATTGTTCCTCAGGGACAGATGCCGGTTCCGTCTGTAAATTACAGATTCAATAGAAAATGCTTTGTAGTCATCAACCACGGAGGACGCTTCGGCCGCCGCCGCCGAATCGGAAACATCCCTGAGAGAGAGAGAGAGAGAGAGAGAGGGACGTCCTCGTGGACAGAAACGAAACGGCGACGCGAGCGCCGGCCCACGCCGATTAAAGTGAGACAAAGATCCAACAAAGTGGGTCTGATTCTGTCCCGAGGTGACCGCGGGCGCTCCCCATCAGGAGTCGCCCTCTCTTTGGCAGGTGTCACGGACCTCCGGTTGCATCACACAGCGCGCCGCATCATTAAGCTCGCGGTGCAGGGCTGCAGACGGAGGGGAAGCAGGCTCCGCCGGCGCCGGGCCCGCCACCGACACGTCCGAATGAATAATACATCCGCCTGCCAGATTAATGCCAAAGTGTAAGAGACAACAGCTCTCTGCAGGAGAGAATTACAAGAGTCAGTCCTCCACCCAGACCGGCAGCGAGGGCGTAGCTCATTTACACAGAGGGAACCACGTTCCGGAGGGGCTGGCTGCAATCATTCCATCCTTTAATCAACAAAAGAGGGCGTGGTAGCTCAGTGGTTAGGGCATTGGGCTGTCAATCTGAAGGTTGTGGGTTCAAATCCCAGGTCCACTGAAGTTACCAATGTGGGTCCTTGAGCGAGACCCTTAACCCTCATGGCTCCAGGGTTGTTGTGATGAACCCTGTGCTCACCTTGTGAGTCGCTTTAGATAAAAGCGTCCAATAAATGACCAAATGTAAATGTAAATGTAACCCCACCGCTTTCCAGATCACCGTTGAGTCGACCGCATTCATTCATTCATTCATTATCTCCCGCTTATCCTCTATTAGGGTCGCGGTGGGGTTCCCCATGCCCATCCAGGGGAGAATGTCTCGGGCGCTGGGCAGATAGACCCAGGACAGGGCGCCAATCCATCGCTGGGCACACACTCACTCACACAGACACACTCTAAACGGGGCAATTTTTGAGAATTCAATTAACTTGATCCATGTTTTTGGACTGTGGGAGGAAACCGGAGAACCCGGAGGAAACCCACGCAGACACGGGGAGAACATGGAAACTCCACCCAGATGGGGATTCGAACCGGGAATCCCTAGCGCTGAG
>JAFMOD010000113.1:1866173-1883918 GCA_019802435.1 Corydoras maculifer
TGATGGATGGTGACTTGGATGGGGGTGATTCAGATGGGGGCAACTTTGATGGATGGTGACTTGGATGGGGGTGATTTAGATGGGGGCAACTTGGATGTGATGCGCCCAACTTTGATGGGTGGTGACTTGGATATGACGCCCCCCCCCAACTTGGACGGGTGGCGACATGGATGGGGCAACTTGGATGTGACGCCCCCAACTTTGATGGGTGGTGACTTGGATATGACGCCCCCCCCCAACTTGGACGGGTGGCGACATGGATGGGGCAACTTGGATGTGACCCCCCTAACTTTGATGGGGGCAACTTGGATGTGACGCGCCTCAACTTTGATGGGTGAAGACTTGGATGGGGCAACTTGGATATGACCCCTCCCCTCAACTCTGATGGGTGGTGACTTGGATGGGGTGATTCAGATGGGGTCAAATTGGATGCGACTTCCCCAACTTGAATGGACGGCGACTTGGATGGGGTAACCACTACCATCCTTTTTGATGGGGGCAACTTGGATGTGACGCCCCCAACTTGGATGGGGCAACTTGAATGCGACGCCTCCCACTCGGATAGGGACGTCGACGACTTGGATAAGTGCCATTCAGAGTGGCCAATTCACACTGAATCCATATCTTTGGACCGTAGAAGACAACCAGAGGACCCGGAGTCTGTCCCACGGTCCAAAAACATGGATACAAGGTGAACTGGCTGCTCTAAATTGCCCCTATATACTGTAGTGTGTGCGATTGTGTATGAGCCCAGCGAGTGGATGGACCGGCACCTTGTCCTGGGTGTATCTGCCCCGCACACGAAACGTTCTCCCCTGGATGGGCATGGGGAACATGTCCACCACCCCCCCCCAAATCCCCCCCACCCCCACCCCCCGATGAGTAGAGGATTAAATGGAAGATGATAAGACAGGATAAATATATACACATCATATTCCTTCTCTCCGTGTTGTATTATAATTGTAATCCTCACGCCTCAGAGCTGATATGCCCTTTAAAGGGAAACTAAACAGGTGTGTGTGTGTGTGTGTGTGTGTGTGTGTGTGTGTGTGTGTGTAAGGTATTTCATCAAAGCAGATTTATCCAGAAACGACTTTCATCTAAATGGCTTTGTGCACGACACATGGCTTTGAGCAAGAAGACAACTTTCTCTTCAGATCCGAGCTTCGCCGTCGCCGTGGCGAGGGCCTAATCTCTTCAGTAATCACAGGCGGCAGCTCCCCTCCCCATCTGAAGTCGGATGCCGTTGAGGAATCGTGGCTCCTGGCGTTCGCACCGTGCACCCTCTTCTCTTTCCATTTTGCTTTTCTTTGTTTTGATGCCGCCGCACACGCACCCTCTAATTTACAACACACGGCGGCGTTCAGAGCGCAGAACGGGCCCGCCGCGGCCGGCTAATGGCTTAGTGGGCCAAAGACCAATTTATAAAGTCAAAGAAAAGAGCTGTGAAGTGGAGGAGGGGTGGGGGTGGGGGGTGGGGTTGACCCGCGGAGAGCAAAAGTGCTCCGATCCGACCAAAAAACCAACGACATACATCTCTGAGAGGACTGCTCATCCACATCATGACTGTTTTTATATATATATATATATATATATATATCCTCTAGTAGGGTCGCGGGGGTTGTTTTGGGCACTGGGCAGATACACCCAGGACAGGGCGCCAATCTATCACTGGGCACACACTCATTCACACACACACACTATATGGGGCAATTTGGAGAAGAGAATGCAACTGACCTTGATCCATGTTTTCGGACTGTGGGAGGAAACCAGAGAACCCGGAGGAAACCCGGAGGATGGGGATTCGAACCGGGAATCCCCAGCACTGAGAGGAGAACATACTAAACACTAAGGCATAGTGCCTAAATTGTTTCTACCCATTCATCCATTATCTTCCGCTTTATCCTGTACTAGGGTTGGGGGGCAGGGAGAGGGGGGGGGGGTTCTCCATGCTCATCCAGGGGAGAACGTTCCAGGCGCTGGGCATATACACCCAGGACAGGGGGGCAATCTATCACTGGGAACACCCACTCACAATCAATCATCAATAGGGGGCAATTTGGAGAACCTTGATCCATGTTTTTGGACTGTGGAAGGAAACCGGAGGAAACCCGCGTGGACACAGCGAGAACCTTTCTCGGTCCTCACAAGGTTTCGCTCTGAAAATAACAACATAACAGGGAGTTTTGCCTTGCCACTGTCGCTTCGGAGTGCTTTTTGGGGGTTTAAAGGTTTAATAACACTGTAAAGCTGCATTGTGATGTAGGAACTCCGTGGTGGTCGATCCATTGCGAGAACGAAGCAGGCAGCATGTAAACAGTTGGCTGGGAGAGAGGCTCGAGGCCCCCACTGCCTCATTTCCCTTTCGAGGCGCAGGTACGTTCACGAGGCGCTCAGAAACTCATTTAAACGCCGTGGATTAAAGGCACAAATCCAATACGGCTCGCTGCTCCGGAAAGTGCAGGATGCCAATCGAGCTGACAGTGAAGGATAACATAATTTCATGCACCGCAAACGGCATGCCCGCCTTTTGTTCATACAGTTCTTATTTTTTTTGCACACACACACACACACACACAGTTCTGCAGACAGTTTCATCCCCGGTCACTCACAAGTTTCCTAACCAGATGGTGATGCAGGTGAACCACCACCCCACACCTCTGAGCCCACCCACACACCCACACTCAAGCTTATGAATGCACAAATACAAATCACCTGACTCTTCATTTACAACATTTAAATACCTGGACCATCAGGAACCATGACGAACCATCAGGAACCATGACGTACCATCAGGAACCATGACGAACCATCAGGAACAATGACGAACCATCACGAGCCACCACGAACCATGACGTACCATCAGGAACCATGACGTACCATCAGGAACCATGACGTACCATCAGGAACCATGATGAACCATCACGAGCCACCACGAACCATGACGTACCATCAGGAACAATCGCGAACCATCATGAGCCACCACAAGCCATCAGGAATTATCAAAAATCGTGACGGACCATCAGGAACCATAAAGAACCATCAGGAACAATGACAAAGCATGACAACCATCACAAACAATGACAAATTATCAGAAACCATCAGGAACCATGACGAACCATCAGGACCAATGGCGAACCACCAAGGACCAATGACGAACCACCAGGAACAATGACAAACTATGACAAATTATCAGAGCCCATCACAAACCATGACGAACCATCAGGAATCATGACGAACCATCAGGAACAATGATAAACCATCAGGAACCATCACAAACTATCAGGAACAATGACAAACCATGACGAAACATCACAAACCATGACAAATTAACAGAACCCATCACAAACCATCAGGAACCATGAAAAACCACCAGGAACCATGACGAAGCATCAGGAACCATCAGGAACAATGACAAACCACCAGGAACCATGACGAGCCATCAGGAACCATGATGAGCCATCAGGAACCATGACGAACCATCAGGAACCATGACGAACCATCAGGAACCAACAGGAACAATGACAAACCACCAGGAACCATGACAAACCATCAGGAACCAACAGGAACAATGAAAAACCACCAGGAACCATGACGGACCATCAGGAACCATCACATCAGACTCCAGCTTCAGGGTTGGAACCCGAAACCCAACGCCGATGAGACAGCCTTTCCAAAGCGGAACCTCTCCGTGAGGACAGACGTCCTGCGGTCCGTGTGCTTCTAAAACGCTGCTGTAAAGAGACCCGGCATCATGGAGTATGAACCACACACCGCGGCCTCGGGTCCGGCCGCCGGGTCCGGCAAGAGAAAGAGAGGTAACGGGGGCGCGGTCCAGGCCGTTAATCAGGTTCCCCACTGCCGCATCGTTATTCGCCTCCTCGGCGTCTGTCCCGTCCGGGTGGCACATCTGTCCGCTGTCCCTCATTCCGTCCGCCGCCTCCAAACCCATTCCCGTAAATTTAGTGATTACTGACTCGGCACATCACTCAGCGGGGGGGCCGTCCGCGCGCCGGTCTGTTTTATGGACGGCTGATGGAACCTGCAGTAGATTTTGCCGTCGCGGTGCTTTATTTGATTTACCTCACGGGGACTTTGTGCTGAAGCAATATGCTGGGGGGGGGGGGGTGGCGTCTGCATCCCGCCTCCCAAAATTAAAAAGACCCAGAAATACGGACCGAGCTGTGGGACTCATCATGACGTCATATGCAAATGAGACAGATCTGCATACGTCCGGCGCACCGGCGCATCAATCACTTCATCGGAGCGTCTAACACGAAGCACTGCGCATCGGGTGAGCGGGGATTTCACTGTGTGAAGTTGGCATGTTCTCCTCTCCTCATTCAGGAGCTCTGGTTTAATCCCAAAGCCTGAAAAACATCTGTTTCACTAAAGATATGAAGTTTGCCCTCAATGTCCAACTGTGAGTGTAAGAAAGACAGACAGACAGAGAGAGACAAAGAGAGAGAGACAAATAGAGAGACAAAGAGACAGATGGACAAAGAGAGACAGAGACAAAGGCAAACAGACAGACAGAGGGAGAGAGAGAAAAAGAGAGACAAAGAGACAGAGGGACAAAGAGAGACAGACAGACAAAGAGAGAGAGAGAGAGAGAGAGACAGAGACAAACAGACAGACAGACAGACAGAGAGAGAGACAGAGACAGACAGACAAAGAGAGAGACAAATAGAGAGACAAAGAGACAGATGGACAAAGAGAGACAGACAGACAAAGAGAGAGAGAGAGAGAGACAAAGACAATCAGACAGATAGACAGAGAGAGAGAGAGAGAGAGACAGAGCCAAAGACAGACAGACAAAGAGAGAGACAAACAGACAGAGAGAAAGAGAGACAGACAGAGAGAGAGAGAGACAGAAAAAGAGAGACAGACAGACAGACAAAGAGACAGATGGACAAAGAGAAACAGACCGACAAAGAGAGAGACAAAGAGAGAGAGACAGACCAAGAGAGAGAGAGAGCGAGAGAGAGAGACATTAGAGACCAAACCGAGTGAAATGGACCAACATCAGCATCATCATTCTGATGCACATTTTTCAGCAGACTGACTGCAGATTGGACGATAATGAGCAGCAGAATGAGAGTGGACACAGACCGCGAGAGCCAATCACATACAGGAGAGAGCGGGGGGGGGGGGGGGTATGGTGCACTCATTCTCACATTTGCGACGCACTGCGTTCAGCTTTTAAAGGAAATCGCGGAGACAGGAATTCCGGGTCGGACTCAGCAACGGACCCTTCAGAGTGATGGCCACCACCCACCCACCACTGGGCCACCATGCACAATCATCCACAGAAAACTGGTGGAACACTACCCCCCCCCCCCCAATCACACCGCCACCCACACCATGCGAGTTGGAGAGGTTCTCCAGTGAGGGCAAATGACGGCCAACAGTGTCACCCCATTCAGAACCCACATCAACAAAGACGGTGCACCACCAGCTCCCATATTATAAACTGAGGACATGCTGCAGACACTTGGACGTTGGGGTCAGGATGAGGGTTGGTGTTCTTGCTTACGGAGCCACATCGGTAACTCAAGAGGATGTGGGATTTGAACCCACACCCTTCAAAGTGATGGCCACCACCCACCCACCACTGGCCCACCACGCACAATCATCCACAGAAAACTGGTGGAACACTATACACCCCCCCCCCCCCACCGTCACACCGCCACCCACGCCATGCGAGTTGGAGAGGTTCTCCAGTGAGGGCAAAAGACGGCCAACGGTGTCACCCCATTCAGAACCCACGTCAACAAAGACACATTGGTAACTCAAGAGGACATGGGATTTGAACCCACACCCTTCAGAGTGATGGCCACCACCCACCCACCACTGGGCCACCACGCACTCCGCCACCCAGACCGGGCTCTGAACGTCAGCGGGCGTCACCTCGACGGCATCGAGCGGCCGAATGAGGCCGTTGGTGGGAACCGTGTGTGTTCTCTCTGTCGATGGGAACGTTCTAAACGTTCTGTTCCACTGGGTTTTACATCTAAATTCATTTACTCGGCAGATGCTCACACTTCCAGCGACTTACGCGACGAGCAGCAACAGATGGCTCCAAGAAACAACTCTACCCCGGACGCCGGCAGCCAAACACAACAGCATCTGTCAGGTTCCGATTGTTCCGCGAGACGTACAGGTTAAGTGGCATTTATGGAAAGACCGCACCGCCGGAGCCGCACACGCCGGCTGAGATAACGCCACCTTTACACCACAACAGAGGGTTGGTTTATTTAGGTTTCAGTCGACTGAAACAGTTCCAGCTCGGGGGCAGGTCCGATGACTCGGTGCTGGGTGGTTCTTTTGTCTGTGATGTCATCATAATTTACATATTTAAAATAAACCTCCATATTGTACATTAAACAGCAGGTCAGATATGCAGGTTTGAGTCGAGATATTGGGGGGGGGGCATTTTTGCACCTGGGGGAGGTATATAAAGGTAAGCGTTGTGGAGGATCGGATAGAGGTAAGTGAAGGTATTTAGAGGGAGGTGGCGTGGGCAATCGGGTGGTGGCGGAGGTTGGGGCAATTGACGGGCCTGGCAAAGGTTCTGCTAATTACCTGTGGGCAGGTACCTAAAGAGAGATGGTGTGGATGATCAGGTGGTGGTGGGGAAGGTGGGACAAAGAAATTAATTCACCTGGTGGAGGTTCTGCTCAAAGAAAGGTGGCATGGACGAGCAGATAGTGGGACCTGATGGAGGTTCTGCTAATGATATGCGGGCAGGTATTCAAGAACAGGCGGTGTGGATGATCGGACGGTGGTGAGGAGAGTGAGGTAATTGGAGCACCTTGTAGAAGATCTGCTTATAATCTGTATGCATGTAATGGAGGTGGGAACGGGAAGGGCGGAGCCAAACACAAGAATGGCATATCCTTGGTTCTGCCTCCTTTTCCAATTGACGGAAACCTCAATTAGCAACGCGCTCAACGTACGCCGCTCTAAATTTAAGTGCAACATTCCGACAATATAATAATATAACCGACTTTACAAGTACAGATCAAAACCGTTTCAAAAATTGGTCCCTGGTTCATAAAAAGGCTTTAATTAATACTCAACCAAATAACGAGCCCAAACCAGCAATTAAGAGTTAAAATGAGCCCCCCCCCCTCCCCCCGCCCACCCAACGGCACTAACGGGGCAGAAATACGGCTCTTTTTTTTTCCCGTCGCATGGCGAAGTCAAAGTTTATTAGCCCGCGTAAAATTTAACGAGTGTCTTTAGAGGACTTTGAGGACGGTGTGGGCGAAACCGAAGCCGGCGCGAATCACGAGACGGGGAACCGACGCCGAGGAACAAAACAAATGAGCACAAAAAAAGGGTAATTAAAAGCGAAGGGAACACTTGAGGGTAAACGAGCAGAAAACTGAAGGTCAAATTATTATTATTTTTTTATTATGGGATGTGTCGCTGGTGTTTACTGACCACTCCGGATTTTACAGACTCGCGGCTGGCCTTCCATCAATCACGAGGGTTAAATGAAGGTAAAGTTGGCAGATGCTGCACTTCTTCATTAATCTCGATTGTGATGTGTAATTAGGAAACGTTATACAGAGCCAGGGTGCCATAAATAACTCCGCACCGAGTAGACCGCGGGGGGGGGGGGGTTTGGAACCACCCGAATCAAACGGGGGAGTTTAGGTCGTTTATAATCATAATCGCTTAATCCTTTAATAAGGGATGCAGTGGTGGTGCTGGTGGGGGGGTGGGGGGGGTTCCCTATACCTACTCAGGGCACATTTCGGACAATGGGCACATGCACCCGGGATAGGGTGCCAATCCATCACTGGGCACACACTCACTCACTACATGGGGGCATATTCACCTTAAATTCATGTTTTTGGGCTTTGGAGGGACACCAGAGAACCTGGAATCTTCATCCAGATCAGTTCTTCACCTGAGAGGCTGGGGACGTACCACCGAAACAGAGCGACAAGGACACGCAGAATTAAGGGCTTTCTACATGATATCTACAAAGTCTGGGGAGAGCCAATTAGATTTTAGAATCAGAACTGAGGTTTGGGGGTGAGTGGATCGATTTATTTCTCTCATTGATTTATTTCCACAACTTTTTTTTTTTTTTTCTGTATAAACTGTGTTCTGTAATTTGGCAACCAGGCGGCAGCATTTGATTGCGAGAGAAACCGGAATCCTGTAACTCAGCGATTAGCGTTCGCTTTAAAAAACGGACTAGATTACGTCATGGAAGAGCGGACTATGTACCATTAGGTACCACCTCGTTATGTGATTTATTTATAATAAAGCCACGCCCTCTCGTACCTCCCTGCTTTAACGTAGCCGTAATGGTTCCTTCGGTTCTCCTGCAGTGTTCTCACGCATCTCAGCGTCTCCTCCAGCGGGGAGGAGGTGAAAGTCCACCGCTGTCCCGGCCGAGCTCTGCGGACAGAACCACCGCCATTCTGCTCGCAGCGGCGGCCACTCCACAGATTTATCTGCACTGCAGCCGTTTTAGAGGCAAGAGTGTGTGTGTGTGTGTGTGTGTGTGTGTGTGTGTGTGTGTGTGTGTGTGTGTGTGTGTGTGTGTGTGTGTAAAAGTGATAAAATCAAAGTAGTGGTAGTAACACATGACAAAGCTGCTGTGCAGAAAACTCAGGACTCCCAACAAAGTGAACTCACACAGACAGACAGAGACAAAAACAGATGGATGGACAGACAGAGACAGACACAAAGACAGACAGACAGACGAACAGAGACAGAAACAGACACAGACAGACAGAAACAGAGGGAGTGACAGACAGAGACACAGACAGAAAAAGAGACAGACAGACAGAAACAGAGGGAGAGACAGACAGAGACACAGACAAACATACAGACACAGAGACAGACAGACAGAAACAGAGAGAGAGACAGACAGAGACAAAGATACAGACAGACAGAAACAGAGGGAGAGACAGACAGAGACACATACAGACACAGAGACAAACATACAGACACAGAGACAAACATACAAACACAGAGACAAACATACAGACACAGAGGGAGTGACAGACAGAGACACATACAGACACAGAGACAAACATACAGACACAGAGGGAGTGACAGACAGAGACACATACAGACACAGAGACAAACATACAGACACAGAGACAGACAGACAGAAACAGAGGGAGTGACAGACAGAGACACATACAGACACAGAGACAAACATACAGACACAGAGACAAACATACAGACACAGAGACAAACATACAGACACAGAGACAGACAGACAGAAACAGAGAGAGAGACAGACAGAGACACAGAGACAAACATACAGACACAGAGACAGACAGACAGAAACAGAGGGAGTGACAGACAGAGACACATACAGACACAGAGACACATACAGACACAGAGACAAACATACAGACACAAACAGACGGGCGAACAGACGGATAGACAGACAGCGAAAGACAGGCAGAGACAGAAACAGAAACAAAAAGACAGGCAGACAGACAGATGGACAGAGACAGAAGCTGAGGGACTGACAGACAGACAGAAACAGATGGAGACAGAAACAGACAGACGGATGGACAAACAGGGAAAGGCAGACAGAGCACTGCAGAGCCTCTCACACATCGCTATTCCAATTCGAGATGTTATCACTCTCCTTCATTCCACTCGCGGCAGGCAGGCGCACACACACACACACACACACACACTCGCGCACACACACACACTTGCGCACACACACACACACTTGCACACACACACACACACTCACTCGTGCAGGACAAAAGCGCCAACAGATTGAACGATCCTCAATTCAGGGTCCAACACATGCTCTCTCTACGGCTGGAGCCTATCCCAGCAGTCTGTTTTTGAACATCAGCTTTGACTCCGTCCACGTTCTTTAGCTGTTCCCATCAAAGAGAACTAAAACCAAACATTCTCCATCACCTCAACCTCCTGCATGTCCATGTCCTCCTTCACCGCATCCTAGAACCTCCTCTTGGTCCTCCCCCCACCCTCCCGCTCGCCGGCCTCCATCCTAATGCTGATTTACACCTCACCCACTTTCGTACACGCCCAACCCACCCGTCTCCAACCCGTCCATCCTATCCCGTCCCTTACAGCATCACCACCTGGACCGCCATCGAAACACGCAGTGGAGTACGATCTCGAGTTCCGCTGAACGTCCTGAAAGACGCAAAACCAATAAAACCCGCCAATTAACACCGAACGCAACCAACACACCGGATCTGATCAGGCAGAAAACGCGAGAGCGCGTTCCACATCCTTTCGCAAATGAACTCAGCCGAACGGATCGCTCTCGCCGCCATCGGAGAAAACGCCTCCAATTAGACGGAGACACGCGAGCGGGTTCTAATCACCACGCGGCCCGTTTCAGAGATGGTTGGCTTTTGGTTCTTATTGAGTTTTCAGAAGGGGGCGGCACGGTGGCTTAATGGTTTGGCATGTTCGCCTCTCAGCACTAGGGATTCTCGGTTCAAATCCCAATCTGGGTGGAGTTTCCATGTCCTCCCTGTGTCTGCGTGGGTTTCCTCCGGGTTCTCCGGTTTCCTCCCACAGTCCAAAAGTCAATTAAATTCTCCAAATTGCCCCATATAGAGTGTGTGTGTGTGAGTGAGTGTGTGTCCAGTGATAGATTGGCGCCCTGTCCTGGGTCTATCTGCCCAGCGCCCGAGACGTTCTCCCCTGGATGGGCATGGGGAACCCCCCGCCCCCCGCAACCCTAAACGGGAGATAATGGATAATGAGTTTTCAGAAGGACGTTTTCTAAATTCGAGGGGGAAATGAGGAACAACTCTCGCACACCGGCGGTCAATCACTTCCAAACGCCTGCGAACGTTAAAGTCCCGGTTCGGTTCTTAGCCTCTTCATGTCCATCCAGGGGAGAACGTTTTAGGCGCTGGGCAGATACACCCAGGACAGGGGGGCAATCCATCACTGGGCACACACTCACTCACACAGACACACTATATGGGGCAATTTGGAGAACTCAATTGACCTTAAATCCATGTTTTTGGACTGTGGGAGGAAACTGGAGAACCCAGAGGAAACCCACGGGGACACGGGGAGGACATGGTGACTCCAGCCAGATTGCCAAGCCACCATGCCGCCGACCATGAACAGAGCAGATCGTATTAGGGTGGTGGGGGATTCTCGGTGCTGCAGTGGCGCGGACATGGTGGTGGCGCGTGGGGGGGGGGGTGCAGATTCCAAAAAGATTCAAACTAAGGATGACCAGCCGTGATGAGCTGCCGTCTCGGGTTTCACATCCATCTCTCTCTCTCTCTCTACCTATTCATCTCAGCTCCTTCACGCTCTCGCACGCCCTTCCTCACCCCCCCTCCCCCCCGCTCCTGTAATATAGTTATTAGCCTAATGGAGGCGACGAGCTCACCGTCTTCAATCGCTCCGTCACATATTATTCTGCTTTTACACGCCATTACTCCGCCGCCGCGTAACAAACTTCACATCAAATACCCTTTCATCTCAGAAATGGACGTCTCGTCACCCCATAGAGTCCGGCAGCGGCTAATCGAGTTCAAACCACCTTTGGCGGGAAAAGACTCCGCCCACTGCTCCGCCTCCGCATCATCCTGTTTATTACACGATGCAAATTTTAGGACCCGACGCGGGTTCTCCTCCATCCATCATCTTCCTCTTTATTCTCTACTAGGGTCGCGGTGGTGGTGGTGGTGTTGGTGGTGGGGGGGGGGGTTGGGGGTGTTCCCCATGCCTATCCAGGATTGAACACAGGACAGGGGAGGGGGGGGGCAATCTATCGCTGGGCACACACTCACACAGAAACACTCTACATGGGGCAATTTGGAGAATTCAATTGACCTCGATTTATGTTTTTTGGACTGTGTGAGGAAACCGGAGAACCCGGAGGAAACCCACACGGACACAGGGAGAACATGGAAACTCAAGATTGGGATTCGAACCAGGAACACCCTAAAGTCCAAATATTTATAGCAGCTTATAGCATCACAAAGCAGCTTTACAGTTTTATAATCTCCCCGCAGAGCAGGACGAAGCAACAGCGGCAAGACAAAACTCCCCGTTATGTTGCTATTTTGAGGAAGAAACCTTGTGAGGACCGAGGCTCAGTGAGGGACTCGTCCTCCTTGAATGGAGGGGGGCAGCATCAACAGTGTAATACAGCCATGTACAGATTGCGTTGTGATCATGTGACCCGTATTTAACAATTAATAACTATATAAGTCCATTGAGGGCAACCATTGAGGGCAACCATTGAGGGCGTCGGAACCTGGATATCTATTGGACCGGCGGTCCTGCAGGACGCCCTCAATGGACTCATAGTTTTCAATTGTTAAATACGGGTCACATGATCACCACACAGCCTGAACATGGCTGCCCCCCCGCTCAAGGACGATAACCCCCCCCCCCCAACTGAGCCTTGGTCCTCACAAGGTTTGTTCCTCAAAATAGCAACGTAACAGGGAGTCTTGTCTTGCCGCTGTCGCCTTGGCGACACACAGGTGCAATCAGCACAGCCTGCAGGTAACAGGTGAGTGAGCCCCACCCCCTGACTGCATGACTCCGCCCACTTTCACAAACTTCTTCACCTAATTTAAACCTCATCCCTCATGGGAACAAGTCCGAATCCTCTCCCTCGCACCTTCCTCCCCATCTCCAGCATTTTAATGCAGGACGCCTGCATCACCTCAGACAGCGGCACGCTCGCGCCCTCGTTGTGTTCGGCCGGCCGCAGACCCGCCGTCTATTTATAATTAATAATTAGAAAAAGAAAGAATAATAAAAACGGAAGTCCTGACCTTTAGAGCTCAGGGAACGCTTACAAAAATAAAAAAAGATAGCACCTCTCTCATGAAAACCCCCCTCGTTTCCATTTAGGCCTAATTAAAACGTTCCAGCCGAAATCCCGCCGGAAAAATGGACGCGCCCAAATGCGGCGCGAGGATGGAGACGCCACAGAAATCCCCGAGCATCACAAAGGGACGGTAAGACGGAACGGACGTCAGGGTATCGGTCCCTAACGACCTTTATAACGACGTTTTAATAATCAGAAACTAAAAAAATTAAATACAATTACCAAAAAAAATGACCAGAAGCCTTTGATGACCACAGAGCGGGTGACATTTGGGTGGTGAATCAATTCTCTAGTACTCGGTTAGTCAGTTTTACCTGCTCTCTAAGGATTTTAGGGTGGTGGATGATTCTACGCACCGCAGTGGCAGTGACATGGTGGTGGGGCACATGAGAGAGGTGAACCTGCATTACATCCGTGTCTCGGTTGCCCTCGCGCTCTCTGACGTGGTGGTGGTGCGGTGGACGCTGAAGATTTAGTGATTAATAATATTTTATTGATTTACCAATTAGAAACACACACACTCATACAAACTCATGCACACACACTCACAGAAATTCATGCACACACACACGCATACCAACTCATGCACACACTCATGCACACACACACACACACACACACACACACACACACACTCACACTCACACTGACTCTGTTGCTGCACCGCTGATGACAGTCCACACTGTCCCTGGTCTGTTTCAGAATGTTTCGGGCGCTGGGACGATACACCCAGGACAGGGGGGCAATCTATCGCTGGGAACTCACTCACAAAGACACACTCTATATGGGGCAATTTGGAGAACTCAATTGACCTTGATCCATGTTTTTGGACTGTGGGAGGAAACCGGAGAACCCGGAGGAAACCCACGCGGACACGGGGAGGACATGGAAACTCCACCCAGATGGGGATTCGAATCGGGAATCCCTAGAGCCAAGAGGAGAACATGCTAAACCACTAAGCCACCGTGTAGGAATTTTAAATAAGAAAAAAAAAGAAAAAAAGTTGGAAAACAAAAACGGCCTTCCCCAAAGTGTTTACACAATTTTGGACAATACAACAGTCCAAGATGTCCATGCGACCGTGACATCATCACTGACACCCCAATTCTACCATCGGAACGTATGTCCCTACGCATTGAGTGTATTCAGTGCCGCCACCACCACGTCAGTGTCCCTGCAGTACCGAGAATCATCCACCACCCTAATCCACCTTCCTACAAACTACAAAATGGAACTGTAGAACTACAAACCCCATCTACACATTAGGCTGATACAATAGAGATGTATCTAATAAAGTGGCCAGTGAGTTTAGAATATCACATATATTAATTAATTAATTAATACAATATCAGGACGATTTTTGGGGCAAAATATATTTTTAAATACTTTAATAAATATAAATAAATATATTAAGCGTATATATTAATGATTTGTAATATATTAACATTGTAAACAACGCTAATCGTCATTTTTACTAATTACTTCTTAATTAGAGCGAATAAATGACGTCATGGATTGATATCCAGCGTAAGCTGCACTTACTTAGCTGATGTGATGAAGCGAACCTGCGGCTGAAGCCGTCGTCGTGAAGCCGCGGCTGCTCTTTGATCCGCGTTTTAACACGCCACGTCACCCCACGTCACGGTCACGTCAGGTCACGTTTTCTGCGTCCGTCGGCGGTTTTTAAAACATCACGTTCCAAGAAAAAGTCCATTAGAACGCAGAGCACGCGCACCGACGACGCAAACAGGCAGGCGCAATCAGCACAGCCTGCAGGTAACAGGTGAGTGAGCCCCGCCCCCCGGCTGCGTGGCTCCGCCCACTTCCACCTGCGGCTCTCTTGATTGACGCCGCGGCCGTTTCGCGCTGAGCCCTGCGTTTCCTTCATCACCTCATTAATTAAACTCTACTCTTAATTAACTGTAAAATACTTTAATAATGTCCATACTGATTTAATAAAGGGGCAGCATGGTGGCTTGGTGGTTGGCATGTTCTCCTCCCAGCGCTGGGGCTTCCCGGTTCGAATTCCGATCTGGGGAAAGTTTCCATGTTCTCCCCGTGGGTTTCCTCAGGGTTCTTCGGTTTGCTTCCACAGTTCAGTAACATGGATTTAAGGTCAATTGGATGCTCTAAATTGCCCCATGTAGAGTGTGTGTGTCTGTGTGAATGAGTGTGTGGCCAGTGCTTGGTGCCTTGTCCTGGGTGTATCCCCTGGATGGACATAGGGAACTCGAATAATGAATGTTGAATATATGGCTGAACTTTACAGTGGGGGGCGTGGCCTACTACGTGACATCACGTTTGTACAGCAGGTCATGTGGTTACTATTTTTACTTTATAGAGCTCTCCTGATTCGATGGAAACCAGTAGCTGGGGTTCTGTAGGTGATTCTGGACACGGCAATGGCGTTACACAACAAGTCTCTATGCTGGGACCGCTTGTTTTTCTGTAAATATGATATATATATATATATGGCGGCACGGTGGCTTAGTGGTTAGCACATTCGCCTCTCAGCGCTAGGGATTCCCGGTTCGAATCCCCATCTGGGTGGAGTTTCCATGTCCTCCCCGTGTCTGCGTGGGTTTCCTCCGGGTTCTCCGGTTTCCTCCCACAGTCCAAAAACATGGATCAAGTTAATTGAAATCTCAAAATTGCCCCATATAGAGTGTGTCTGTGTGAGTGAGTGTGTGCCCAGTGATGGATTGGCGCCCTGTCCTGGGTCTATCTGCCCAGCGCCCGAGACGTTCTCCCCTGGATGGGCATGGGGAACCCCCCGCGACCCTAATAGAGGATAAGCTGGAGATAATGAATGAATATATATATATATATAAATTTTGGTAAACATGGTGTTAGTTGTTAACGGCTCTGTTAAAGATACTCGGTCGAATGTTCCAGCCACCGCAGATCAGAGGCGCCGTGTTAAAAACCAACGTTCTGCTCCAGACATCAAACAGTGCACTCCAGGCCGTTTTAAGTCCTTTCTCTGATCACACTTTAATTCTCCACGGATTTTAATTTGCATCGTGCTCAGCAGGAAAGAGATCTTTATGTGATCATTGATTCTGGTTCTTCATTTGAAGCGTATCTGGATAACATCGGCCCCAGCGCCTGTTCCACTTCCAAGGGACGGAACCAAATTATGAAATATGTTGTCGTTACCGAGTGCAGAAGGATTCCTTAATTTCTTTTTAATAAGCTCCATTACGTTTCCAAACTTGGGCGGCAGAGTGGCTTAGTGATGTTGGCATGTTCTCCTCTCCGGGGTGCCGGGGATCTGGGTTCGAAACACAATCTGGGTGGAGTTTGCATGTTCTCCCCGTGTGGGTTTTCTCCTGTTTTATCCCAATGTCCAAAAACATGGATTCAAGATATACTGAATGCTTAGAATTGCCCCATATAGAGCACCCTGCCCTGGGTCTATCTGCCCACTGCCAGAAGCGTTGCAGAACCCACCCGCAACCCTAATAGAGGATAAAGAGGAAGATAATGAATGGATGAAGATTTCATCTTTGGTTCACATCCATCCATCTATTATCACCCACTTTATCCTATATTATGGTCGCGGGGGGGGGGGGGGTTCCCCATGCCCATCCAGGAGAGAACGTTTCCAGCACTGGGCAGATAGACCCAGGACAGGGCACCAATCTATTGCTGGGCACACACTCACTCACACAGACACACTCTATATGGGGCAATTTGGAGAACTCAATTCACTTGATCCATGTTTTTGGACTGTGGGAGGAAACCGGAGAACCCGGAGGAAACCATGGACCATTCCTCATGCCCATCCAGGAGGGAACGTTTCAGGCACTCGACACACACACACACACACACACACACACACACACACAAAAAAAAACACTATATGGGGCAATTTAAAACATTTACCTTAAAACTCATGTTTTTGGACTGTGGTAGGAAACTTGAGAACCCGGAGGAACCCCACACGGACACGCAGAGAACATGCAACCTCCAGCCAGATTGGGATTTGAACCGGGAATCCCCAGCGCTGAGAGGAGAACATGCCAACCACTACGTCACCGTGCCGCAACCGTGGGACATCACATCAAAACTCATGGATACCTGGGGAGAACATGCAAAATTTTCACTCGAGAATCGAATCTGGTGTGTGTGTGTGTGTGTGTGTGTGACGACGCAGACACACCCGACGCCCTTTTCAACTTTATTTAGAATCAACATGATGGGAAACTGGGACGAGCAGCTCGACCGCCAGTGCAAAACGTAAAAGATTAAAACTGAGTCCTGTCCCTGAAATGAAGCCACCTCGTCCTCATCCTCATCCTCATCTTCATCCTCATCCTCATCCTCATCCCCCCGCTGGGTGAAAAGAAAGTCCGCAGCGCACAGAATAACTTACCGAAAAAAGGTACCGACAAATAAATAGAAATAAATACACCGTTCAGGCGACGCTCCCTCGAAATGGACGTGGACGTGAAATTCGTCTCCAGACTCTATTATAATATGAATCCACCATGCGATATCGAGAGAGCGAGCGAGCGAGAGAGAGAGAGAGAGACGGTATGGACGTCCCAAACCACCGGCCTCACTTCTGTGCTACGGAAATCCCCGGGACCAAGCGACACCGGGGCAGAACCATGTTAAAAGAGTGCGTGAGGGTGCGAGGACGAGGGGTTGGGCACCGGAGTCCGGCTGTGTATACACAATCCCGTCCCCGTCGGTCTCCTGTCCTTCACGCCTGGTTCCATGCCTCCTTGCTCCCGAGCCGGCCCCATTCTGATTCGACCCCCGCTCTCGTGGGCAGTTGGGGCAGAAGGGGGCAACACTCAGACACTAAGTAAACCTACCCCCCCCACTCCCACCCCCCGGCACTGAGGTCTCCGGAATGCCGGTCCACCGGCTGGCTATGCCGGCTC
>JAFMOD010000113.1:1889487-1918339 GCA_019802435.1 Corydoras maculifer
TAACCCCTCCAGCCATCAATTCATCCATTAATCATCCATTAACCCCTCCAGCCATCCATTCATCCATTAATCATCCATTAACCCCTCCAGCCATCAATTCATCCATCTACCATCCATTCAGCCCTCCATCCATCCACCATCCATCTTCCCCTCCATCCATCTATCCATCTTATTCACCCCTTCATCCAACTATCCATCCATTCACCCCTCAGCCACCCACTCTCCATCCACCATCCACTACCCCTCCATTCATCCATTCACCCCTCCATCCATCCACCATCCATCTACCCCTCCATCCATTCACCCCAGAAACCGGAGAACCCAGAGGAAACCCACATGGACGCGGGGAACCTCTCGGTGAGCGAGGCTGTGGTGCAGTTCTGTTGTTGTTCCTGCATTGCTGTTTCATTACAGGTCAGATTATTTCTGAATTACACCCCCCCCCCTCCGGCCCTCACACCCTTCCGTTTGGGGCACCCTGACGACCTCAGCGGCCCCGCGGTCTCCATTAGGACACGTTGGTTTAACGACGGGGCCCGGATCTAAAGGTCATTCAGAGAACATGTTCCTTTAAGCTTTTTTAAAGCTCTCGTCCCTGTTTCCCACGTAAACGCCGGGGTCTTAAGGCGGCGCGGCGGGGCGCGAGGGGTGGGGGGGTTGAATGGGTATCAGCAGGTGGCGCCGCGCAGATCTGAGAGTATTTTCTTTGATTCTCTTTGAAAAGGTTTTTTTTTTTTTTTTATTGCGCCGTTTGAAAGAGCGTTTTGTTTAATGGCTCCGTTAACAGCCGACACGACGGGAACACACGGGACCACCTTAAAAAAACACTACTCTCAACAGGCACGGCATGCTGGGAAATGTAGGCGTGTGGGAAACCACTGGCCATGGCGTAGGGTTTGGCATGTTCTCTTCCCAGCACTAGGGATCCCAGTTCGATTCCCGATCTGGGTGAAGTTTGCATGTTCTCCCCATGTCTGGGTAGGTTTTCCCCAGGTTCTCCCAAAAACATGGATTTAAGGTGAATTGGACGCTGTAAATTGCCCCATATAGTGTGTATGTTTTTGCATGTTCCTTCCAAGGGCTAGGGATCCCAGTTCGATTCCCGATCTGGGTGAAGTTTGCATGTTCTCCCCATGTCTGGGTGGGTTTTCTATGGGTTTTCACAAAAACATATATTTAAGGTGAATTTAATGCTGTAAAATGCCCCATATAGTGTGTTTGTGTTTTTTTCTTGCATGTTCTCGTCCCAGCGCTGGGATCCCAGTTCAATTCCCGATCTGGGTGAAGTTTGCATGTTCTCCCCATGTCTGGGTAGGTTTTCCCCAGGGTTCTCCCAAAAACATGGATTTAAGGTGAATTGGATGCTGTAAATTGCCCCATATAGTGTGTATATTTTTGCATGTTTCTTCCAAGGGCTAGGGATCCCAGTTTGAATCCCAATCTGGGTGAAGTTTGCATGTTCTCCCCATGTCTGTGTGGGTTTTCTCCGGCTTCTCCCAAAAACTGAATTGGACGCTGTAAATTGCCCCATATAGTGTATGTGTTTCCAGCGCTAGGGAATCAAACTTGCAAAAAAAACACACACACTATATTCACCTTAAATCCATGTGAGAACCCAGAGAAAACATGGATTTAAGGTGAATCGGATGCTCTAAATTGCCCCATATAGTGTGTGTGTGTGTTTTGCATGTTCTCTTCCCAGCGCTTCCCTGTAGAGTTCTGGCGGAACCCTGACTTTTTTTTTGTTTTCATCGCGAGAATGTTTACAAAGCCGCGGGACCCTCTTGCACGGGCGCGACTGTGACCTACCTCTCCCCACGCAGCGGGCAGGGGTTCGACAGGGGGGTAGTACTTGGGCAGGTCCCATGCCACCGTGCTCATGTACCATTTGAAGTCTTTACACTTGAGCTGCTTGCGGAGCTCCTTCTGAGCCGTCAGGTCCCCGGTGGACAGGTGCCGGTACTCCGGCCGGCGCTGGTAAATGTACTCAGTGTACTCATCCATCCATGTCTCAGCCACTCGCTTCAGATTCTGAGTGAGAGAGAGAGAGAGAGAGAGAGAGTCGCTTAACATTGCCCTATCAATACAAACCTGCCGTGTCCGATCAAGCACACGGAACTGAATCAGAACCGATAAATCCAGACCCGGACGGGACGGGATCATTAACACGGCTTTAAAGTCCACGGTATGTTCGACACTAATGGGACGTGTGGCATGCGGTTCAATAACGAATTAAAATGATGAAGTGGAATAAAGACGATTACCAACACACCGGCCACTTTATTAGACACGCTGCGTTATCAGTTCTGCACTCTGGATTGCATTGCATATCTCTATACTTTGATCCCAAAGCATCAGAACCCTCGTAGAACCTCCACCTGCCTCTAGGGGGGGTGTGGATGATTCTCAGTACTGCAGCGTGTCGTGCTGCTACCAGTGGATCGGACACGGCAGTGCTGCTGGAGTTTAATAGCTGTATCTAACTAACTGCTCCACCTAGTGGATGTAAAAGGAGGTGGAGCTTCATCCCTTCCTCCCCCTCAGGAGAAGGTTTTAGGACACCTGGGACAAGGACACACACACACACACACTATATAGAGGGTAATTAATCAATTAATTAATTATCTTCCATTTAATTCTCTACTAGATTTGCCGGGATAGGGGGGTGGAGAACATTTCGGGCGTTGGACATATACACCCAGGACAGGCCGCCAATGCATTGTTGGGCACACTCACGCACACAGACACACATTCACCATATGGGGCAATTTTGAGCAGGCAATTCTCTAATTGCTCTAAATTGCCCCATATAGGGTGAGTGTGTCTATGTGCCCAATGATGGATTGGCGTCTATTTGCATTTGTGGGATACGCCAACCCGCTTGCTGTCTATGTTGCGGTTCTCACAGGGAACGTCGTTGTGGTTAAAGCGCCCCACCCACGACTCAAACAGCAGGACTGGGATTTGTACTTTTCAGGGTGGTCGTCCTCTACTGGTAATCGGGTATTAATGTGCAGGTGTCCCAGGACTTTTGCCCCTATAGCGTATTCCTGTGATTTTTCACGTTATATAGTGAACAACAATTAAAACACACGGCGTTAGTTTACTCACTCTGGCCAGGCTGGTTCCTGAGGGCACTTTGTAGGGCACGTACTTCCTGTAGATGTGGCCCACCCTGGAGCAGGGTACGTCATACATACTGCCCCCGCACATCCACACCTGCAACAGACGTCAAAACGTACAGAGAACAATTCGGAACCCGCAAACTTCACCTTCTTTTGTGGCACGACTTTCCAAATCTGAAACAGTCAACCAGGAGACAACGGCCCTGGAGCGACGAGGGAACGAAGGGGCCCAGCTCAAGGGCCCACATTGGGAACGTCAGGGTTAGAGGACCAACCCACTTTTACAGCGAAACCTCACATCCATCGTATGTCCGATGTTTTAAACGTTGTTTAAACGTTAAGGACCGGATTTCTCAGACAGGAATGGGATTCATTACCACGTTCCAATTTTGGGCTCCACTGGGGACTCTCTCCACGATCTGCGTTTCTACTGTCCTCAGATACCTGCACACAGAACATCAGCGGAACCTCTGGCAGGTGGTCGATTACCTTTCCCACACCCTTTGGTTCAGTTGGCCCTCCCGAACGGCGTCCGTTCGCCGAGGTAAGAGCCAAGGAGCTTGGGCGGCGGACCAATGACTGCCAGGTGGAACGGGGAAAGGGGGTGGTCCAAGGGTTGGTGTTTTGGGGGGCAGCGTTGCCATGTAACTTTTGGTCCTTATAAGTCGCCCGGACAGTTGACTTCTCAGGTAAAGTGGGGCTGTGTTGCGACCAGGTGGTGTCCACCATTTTAAGGGGACGTGGCAGCCGCATGTGTCCACCACTTTGGGGGTAAAAGTGGGCGGAGTTGGGCTGGTTTTCCACCAACATTGCGGCTGCAGGATGTTTTCATCGACATTGAGCATGGGTAAAAAAAATTTCGCTGGACAAGAACCCAAGGACTGGGTGCGGTTTTGCCCCCGGGTAAAAGGTGGTGGAGTGTGGGCCTTGGGTGACCCATGACAAAGCCAAGGAGCTTGTGCGGTAAGCCAATGGCAGCCGGGCGGGACGAAAGTATGTGTGGGCCGGCCTTTAAAGGGGGCGGGCCAAGGAATGCGTCGAGGCCGAGCGCAGGGTCATGGTTTGGGGGAATGGCGTTGCCACAAGTCGGCGGGACAGTTGACTTCTGAGGGGGGGGGGCCTGTGTGGTGACCAGTTGGTGTCCGCCATTTTAACCATTTTGGGTGCAAAAGTGGGCACAGATTGTATCTGCCCAGCGCCCAAAACACAAGCTTCATATAGGCCCCGCCCTCCCGACATTAAAGGACATGGAGGGTGGGGGGGGGGTGCAACATGAAGTATCTGACAGACGAGTCTGGAGGTTCCTCGTTTTCTCATTTCACCCGCCGTGTGCTGATACCGGCCCGCCCCGCAGGGGCCCTCGCTCCATCCCGCCGGGGCCGCCGCTCGGCGGTCGAGCGCACTTCGCCGACGCCATTAAATAACGTAACTGAGTAAATGAGAGAGAGACACAATGCAAATGCTATTGTCCACCTTCCCCTCCCCCCTCCCTTTCTTACGATGCATTGTTGCCAGAAAATGCTGGAGCGAAGTCAGACGCTTCTATTGGACGGAACGTTGCAGCATGTTGAAACACACCCACGTCTGACAGAAGGCATGATAAACGACCGATGCACCGGCCGACGCCAGGCCTGTGGTCGCGCCAGATCACCAGACTGTCCTCGTTATTTATACCATAATTATATCCGCCGTGTGAACGCCGTTTCTAAAAAAGACTTATATATAAGACTATATATATATATATATCCATTACCTTCCGCTTTCTCCTCTATTAGGGTCGTGGGGGGGGGGGGTGTTCACCATGCCCATACAGGGGAGAACGTATCGGGCGCTGGGCAGATACACTCAGGACAGGACACCAATCTATCACTGGGCACACACTCGAACCAGATCGGGATCCGAACCTGGATCCCCGGCACTGAGAGGTCATGCCGACCTTTGTTACTGTATTACTGTTTATCACGATTTAATAATATATATATATTTTTTACGTATAAATGACGTTATAAATAGAAATGGAAGCCGCCGGAACGTTTCATCCGTTTTCTTAAACAAGGCCTCGAGTTTTCCGACCCGGAGCTAATCGGGATGTCGGTTTATTGATTTAATGGTTTGGATTCGCGGGTTCATTGCTATTTAATTCGCTCTAATTATTGTAGTTTTACGGGGAGGACAAACACACACACACACACACACACACACACACGTTAATACACACACACACACACACACATCAATCTGACAGGTATTTCTTCCTGCTTTTAATTTGGTTGCGGCACTATTTTTTGCTGTTGCTATGGTTTCCACAGGAGAAATAAAAGCCTGTGTTCCAATAACAAAGTTCAAGCGAGGGTGCAAAGGAGCGGCGCTTAATGAAAAAGCAAAGGTTCGAGCGCATTTTATCTCTGATATAAGTAAAAAAAAAAAAAAAAAAAACTCCCTCAGATTCGGCGTCTCAGGTTTCGGCCCCGATAATCAAAACAGAATCACCTCAAGGGGGCAGACCATCACAGGTTCACGCCGACCAATTACTTTCAGCCGGGTCCGGCAGCACACCTGTGATTTTTTTTTTTGCCCTATCTCTTCGCGTCAGACCCGTTCCGTCCCCTCGGCCAAAAAAACAAAAAAAAAAAAAAACGCAGCGAGGAAAAGCGCCAGACTCCGCTCGGCGAGCTCGGTGCGTTTTTATAGAGCTGTCAGAAATGAAAAATGCTTACGGGTCAGAAACAGATGCTCCCCGCCACACAGAGACGCAACCGCTGGCCTCTCCAGAGGCATGCAACGGGCCAAACTGCTTGACACAGAGTTTCCTGGCTTGCGTGGCAACACGAGGACCCGGTGTCATTAACGCGGGGTGTATTTACGCGTTACAATTCGGAGCCTTTGCGAAGAATTCGAATATTCGAAAAGTTGATTCCTTTCCATAATTCCATTCGAAACGTTGAACTTTCATAGATTACAGATTCAGGTTCCACAATTTAAACGATTACAAGTTTTTGTCGTCATTTGGGCCTCCAGCTCAAATGATTCCCCAAAACAGGAATTCCAAAAATGAGAACACTGTGGAGAAATCAACCCGAATTTAGCCGAACATGAATGTTTTAAACCGAACCGAATCCAAACTGCTCCTACTAAGGCCGTGGGGGCGGGGGGTGCCCATGCCCATCCAGGGGACAACGTTTCAAGCGCTGGGCTGATACACCCAGGACAGGACGCCAATCTATCTCTGGGCACACACTCACTCACACAGACACGCACGCATACACACTTTATATTGGGCAATTTGGAAAAATTTAATACATCCATGTTTTTGGGCTGTGGGAGGAAACCGGAGAACCCGGAGGAAACCCATGCAGACACAGGGAGAACTTGGAAACGCCACCCAGATTGGGAAACTCTGCTTTCTCAAATCCAAGGTCAGCGCTTCAGACTTTATGACTCCTTCTGCTGAAGATCTGTATGGAGTTTCAGCCTGACCCCGCCATGCAACCAGAAGAACCAAAACCTGGTTTGATGTCCATGCCATCACAGGGATGGACTGACCCGCCAACTTGCCAAAACCTCAACCCCATTGAGGATCTATGAGGTGTTCTCATGAGGAAAATGAGGGGCACCAGACCCAACGACAAAGAAGAGCTGACAGCAAGCACTCCAGAACTCCCACTAATCATTTAGAAATACAAAACCTTTCCAAAACAATGGAATATCATCGGAAAGTTGGTTTATATCCATAATTCTATTAAAAAATTTTTTACTTTCATAGATTACAGGTTCAGGGCCCACAATTTATACAATTTCATTGGGTATTCTTTGTCGTTGGGTTTGGTGCCCCTCAGTTTTCCTCTTGAGAATACCTCACAGATCCTCAACGGTTGGCCGGTCAGTCCATCACTGTGAGGTCATGGACATCAAACCAGGTTTTGGTTCTTCGGGCGGCATGGGCGTGAAGGTGAAATCTGCATCTCCGTCCATATCCTCTTGAGTCCACGGCCTCGAGTCCAGGTTTTGCGCCGGCTGCCTCTCTGGCACCTTGTGGGGGTGTACAGTTGCCACTTGGCTAAGAGTCGCCAAGAGTCAAGACAATTCCCAATGAAAGAAAAAGCGGGCAGCGTGCAGTAAGACGCAACCCCCCCCCACTCACTCTGGGTGGACGGCAAGGGCCACAGATGTCCACTTTCAGGCCTTGGGCAGCCGAACTTGCGATGGTCTTAATGTTTTTTTTATTTAGGATCGGCGTACGCGGTGTCGGCGTCTTACCTTGAACGATATCTCGTACTGCTCTCCTCCCCAGATCTCCAGTCCGGTATCGTAGCCTCCCAGCTCCCAGAACCATCGGCGGTTCAAAGCAAACAGACCCCCAGCCATCACGGGGGACCTACGGCCAGAGGAGGACTGCTCAATACAGTGTCTTTTCGTGAGCTAGCCACCTCATCATACATTTATAAACATAGATTTTTCTACAGTCCAAGAATGGCACACTGGGAGGCAAAGTGAGAGCGAGAGAGAGCGAGCGAGAGAGAGAGAGATGGAAAATAAAGAGAAAGCATCTCTCAGAGTGATTGGTTCTGTAAAGGTTATCCAGATAACTCTGAAGTCAGGATCTGGGACCTGATGAGAAGAAAGTATTAATTAGCGTTCAGACCTCACGTCCTAATGGCACCACTAATCTTTCTAATCCCACCGTTCCCGATAGCTTCGGATTAAAGGTTTTAATTTCGCGTGTAATTAATAACGCAGTTATTGTTCTGACCTTTCACAACATGGACCACATGAGAACATCGCTATTCTTTGAGCCACCACTAGGCGGCATGCAGCCTATGGACGTCAGCATCATCCCCATGCTGTCAGTCAGATTCCCGGCTCTGTGCTTTGGTATGTTCTTCAACCAGAACGGCTTTGGTAAAGGAGCTTTGGTTTCTTACCCGTGAGACATTTTGGGCGCTGAGCAGATACACCCAGGGACAGGGCGCCAATCTGTCACTGGGCACACACTCACTCACACACACACACACACACACTCTATATGGGGCAATTTGGAAATTTTAATTGACCTTGAGCCATGTTTTGGACTGTGGGAGGAAACCGGAGAACCCGGATGAAACCCACGCGAACACGAGGAGGTCATGGAAACTCCACCCAGATTGGAATTCGAACCAGGAATCCCTGGTGCTGAGAGGAGAACATACTAATATATATAATATATACATATATATATATATATATATATATATATATATATATATATATATATATTCATTTATTATCTCCCGCTTATCCTCTATTAGGGTCGCGGTGGGGTTCCCCATGCCCATCCAGGGGAGAACGTCTCGGGCGCTGGGCAGATACACCCAGGACAGGGCACCAATCCATCGCTGGGCACACACTCACGCACACAGACACACTCTATAGGGGGCAATTTGGAGAATTCAACTGACTTGATCCATGTTTTTGGACTGTGGGAGGAAACCGGAGAACCCGGAGGAAACCCACGCAGACACGGGGAGAACATGGAAACTCCACCCAGATGAGGATTAGAACCGGGAACCCCTAGTGCTGAGAGGAGAACGTGCCAACCACTAAGCCACCGTGCCGCCCTATATATATATAGGGGGGGGCTGATGGACCCTCTCCTAATAAGACGGCCAGTTTCTGGTTCTCTGTGAGGATTCTAAAGCTGCTCATCTCTCTCTCTCTCTAATTGGTTGAAGTATTTGTCTCTGAGGGTGGTGTACGTGGGGCAGTTCAGGAGGAAGTGCCCCTCTGTCTCCACCCATGACTCCCCCCCACACACTGTCCTGCAGCGAGCCCACGGTCGCTCCTCTCTGGAGGTCCAGGACATTTATAAACCTGGCCCTCTCTCTCTCTCTCTCACTTTTAATTTCAGCTCATCCAAAAGCAGCAGTCTTAGAAAGTGAGACGCCGAAAAACAATAATCTTGGAAATGGGACGTGGGCACGGCGAGCCAAACCGGATAAACAGATTGGCACCAAAATCAATTTGCTCTGATGTAACCCGGCGCGCCGCTTCCCGTCCATTTAATAAGCCGCTGAAATATAGCAGTCGACTCAATTAAGTCGGCTAATGAAGGCGCAGACGCTCCACCGGCAAAATGACTCGAGCCTCTCCACTCCCAACACTCAGGGCAACGAGGTCAGAGGAGGATGAGGATGATCAGGAGACATCTCGCGCTGTAACTGAGGAGATTTTAAATAATAAAGCAATACGGGGAACGAGAGGGCGTGGCGTTATACTAAATAAACCCCATGAAGAGGTGTTATTAGACCCGACGTGGGCGTAGCGGAGTACAGTTCCACCTCGTTACGTGATTTTTTTCACAATAATACACGACCTCGAGTGTCGTATTGCTTTAATAAAACACTTACAAACTCACTATAATAAAAAATAATACAAGGTTTCATTCAGAAACGCGTTTATTAAAAGCAAAATCGTTAATAATCTGATCCTCCGCAACGTAATCTAGTCCGGTTTTTAAAGTGAACACTAATGGCTGAGTAACAGGGTTCCTGTTTCTTTAACATTCACACACTGTTATCTTGTGGCCAAACTACAGAACACAGTTTCGTGCAAATTGACTCGCCGTCTATATGAATCTGTATTTCGTGATTTTAAAATGATATGTTGCATATCACGCACTGATACGAATGTGAAGTAAATGATGTCACGGCTGGAGAAACAGCTCAGCCAATCATATTTCAGGAGTGGAGTGACCCGTTTTATAACGGACGAAGGTCAAATAATGCTTAACCTCGTTTTTTTAAGAAGCAGTTTTCAGGTAGCCGTTACCCATGCAGCTTGATTTTTGACAGCTATCGTAACTACGGAAAAAGTACGAGAACTAATCGTCTAAATGATTCCATCTAGTGGCCGAATTACAGAACGCAGTTTATTAAAAAAAAAAATAATAATAAAAAAAAAAACATTGGGAAAATAATGTATTGTATATGACACATTGATACGAATGTGAAGTGTTTGTTATTGTCAACGATGTCACGGCTGGACAAACGGCTCAGCCAATCAGATTTAAGGACCGGAACTAGCTGTTTTATATAATGCTCGTATGTAACATCTCAGAAATCGCACTAAAGCGTCGACAGAAAATAAAAGTTGGACTGAGACGATGTTCACGAAAAGGAAACCTGCCAAATAAGGCAGCCCTCCCTCTATCGGTCACTGATGGTAGTGCCAGCTCTTCGGGACAGTTCATCAGCGCCCCCTATTGGACCCTGTTTGCCGTTAGTGTTGACCTGTTGCAGCTGTGTGTGTTCTTTATGTAGTTAGTTCTGGCAAATCTGTTAAATTTTACCTATATGTTAAAATACCCAGCCTTTCCCATTGGTCCCTGTTGGGACATTGTTTCGAGTTATGCAGCCCGACTTTAACCAGCCCAAGCGAACTCATGTCCCTCCATCACTCAGTTCCCTCCGTTGGCTCCCTGTAGCTGCTGCATTTAGTACAAGTCACAAGACTCTGGCCTACAGAACCCTCTCTGGATCTGGCCCCTCTTCCCTTCACTCTATCTTTTCAAAATACACTCCGACTCGTTCACATCGCTCGACTGATGACCGCCCCCTGGTGGTTCCACCTCACCGAAGAGCTAATTCTCACTCCGTGGCGTTCAGCACTGCAACATGGTAGTACGATCTTCCCAACTCTGTCCGTAAGGCGGAATCACTGGGCAGCTTTAAGAAACTACTGAGGACGCATCTCTCTAACAAATAATAGATGTAGGAAAATAAAAAGGGGGAGGGGGGGGGCGCAGCATAAAATAACAATCAAGTTTGATGGTTATACAGTGTAGTTGGTTTTCTGCATAACTTCTGACTTAAGGTAATGTTCTCATTTGTAAGTCGCATTGGATAAAAGCGTCTGCTAAACGACTAAATGTAAATGTAATGGCTGTGCTTCCCCCGGTGTCTTCTGCATTAAAAACTACTCTTAAAAGCCTCAACAGTGGGGATTCTGTCCTGTCTGGCCCTGGCATCGTCTGACCGTGACACTTTGGTTCTCCACTGTGATGTCATCAAAGAATCACAGCCTTCTTTTATAAGCAGCATGGTTCTTCAAACGTGTGGACCCGTTCCAAAGCTCGAAGCTCTTGAGCGCGAGCGAGGAGGCTCTCGCGATTCCCACGCCGTCTCTTTGCTTTAATCCTGCGAGTTTCCACGAATCTCAGCCTACTGTTTACCCCGGTCACAGCCGGAATCCAGCCGGGGCCGTATGAAAGACTTCCATTTGGCAAAGTCCAATCTGTGGAGGAGGAGGCGAGGGATGGGGGGACGGGGGGGAGGGCAGGCGGGATAATCGATGGCTCCTCCGTCGCTCGGCGCCATGGCGTGTTAAATGGGTAGAGTCACGGGCAGATGGGGGATTAGGGGCAGATTTGCAGAGGGAAATCATTTGCATCGCACATCTATTCTGCCAAGGTCAGCACATACCAATGAAGGACGGGACGGGGGGGGGGGGGGACATGTGAAACACACACACACACACACACACACACACACAGTACTGTGTTAATGAGTCGGCCACCTTTCCGTCGTCATTTCTCATCTTTGTCCTTAATCCCTCCCCGTGCGGCGAGGAACCGAACGCCGAAATAAAAAGGTTGCAACTTAGAGCTTATAAATCAGCACTAAATCACACACACACACACACACACACACACACACACACACACACACACACACACATCCATTATTCAGCTGCCTCACGGGCGCGGAGTCCCTGTTCTAGAGCGACCGTACTAATCACCGACCGGCAATAAAGTCGGCGGCGAGTGGAAATTGGAAATGGGAAACGGGGGTGAGCGCTCATCTCCGTCTTCATTACGCCGGTCGGCCGGCACGCCGGGGGCAGATGGCGCTCTCTGTCTCTCACCGCCGGAGAGCCGCAGACTGAGAATGCCTCCGTTCTGTTGCATGCAGCGGTGATGCTTACGTGTTAATTAACCTGCAGAATGCCCCCCCCCCACACACACACTGCCCCATTT
This sequence comes from Corydoras maculifer, assembly GCA_019802435.1. Lineage (NCBI taxonomy): Eukaryota > Metazoa > Chordata > Actinopteri > Siluriformes > Callichthyidae > Corydoras > Corydoras maculifer. The sequence continues at coordinate 1,901,623 of JAFMOD010000113.1, forward strand.
CTGCAACTACAGATCATTCAGACTTTTTTCGGGCAGACCTTTGATATTATAACTTCGAATCCCAATCTAGCTGGAGTTTCCATGTTCTCCCCGTGTCCGCGTGGGTTTCCTCCGGGTTCTCCGGTTTCCTCCCACAGTCCAAAAAACATGGATCAAGCTGAATTGAATTCTCCAAATTGCCCCATATAGAGTGTGTGAGTGAGAGAGAGAGTGAGAGAGTGAGTGAGTGAGTGAGTGACTGAGTGAGTGAGTGTGGGCCCGCCCAGTGATAAATTACCTAAACTACCTTAACCTCCAACTAACTATCTGAACAACCTTAACTACATAAATGGCCTAAACAACCTAAACTACCTTAACTCCTTAAACCTCCTAAACTAACTAAACAACCATAACAACCTAAACTATCTAAATGACCTGAACTACCTTAACCCCTTAAACCTCCTTAACTACCTAAATTACCTATGCAACCATAACAACCTAAACTACCTATACGGCCTAAAACAACCTAAACTACCTTAACTCCTTAAACCTCCTTAACTAACTAAACTACCTGAACAACCATAACAACCTAAACTACCTATACAGCCTAAAACAACCTAAAATACCTTAACTCCTTAAACCTCCTAAACTACCTAAACGGCCAAAACAACCTACACTAACGTAACCCCTTAAACCTCCTTAATTACCTAAACTACCTAAGCAACCATAACAACCTAAACTACCTATATGGCCTAAAACAACCTAAACTACCTTAACTCCTTAAACCTCCTAAACTAACCGAACTACCTAAGCAACCATAACAACCTAAACAACCTATATGGCCTAAAACAACCTAAACTACCTCAACTCCTTAAACCTCCTAAACTAACTAAACTACCTAAACGGCCAAAACAACCTACACTAACGTAACCCCTTAAACCTCCTTAACTATCTAAGCTAACCAAAACAACCATAACTACCTAAACTACCTATACAGCCTAAAACAACCTAAGCTACCTTAACTCCTTAAACCTCCTAAACTAACTAAACTACCTAAGCAACCATAACAACCTAAACTACCGTTACGGCCTAAAACAACCTAAACTACCTTAACTCCTTAAACCTCCTTAACTACCTAAACGTCCTAAACAACCTAAACTACCTCTCTCACAGACGGTCTTTTTAATTGCTGTTGGATGAGATTCACTGATTGGTTAAAAGAAGAACGTTATGAATATGAATGAGTGCATCACATGGTTCTCTGTCTGCTGTAACGAGTTCCCATCAGAAAATGGCAGAACCTTTACACCCCGAGGTTTCGGAACCCGCCGTGTCAGCCTTTAAAAGTCAGGTCTGTCTGTCTTCCCACGTTCCTCCGGCTGAACGCCGAACTGGGAGCGGTCAGGTTATAAGGTTCTTAACTGATGCCTTTCAAAGGGATCATGCCGATCTTGAAAGTGGAACGTGGTTCTGTCGCCTCTCACGTCGACGTTCTGCGATTCAATCTGCGATTCAGCGGAACTCTTTATATTCGTCTCTGCAACGAGAGGTTCCGCGTGGAACGCGTTCCAACCTACGAACTAAAAATGTTCTCAGATATCGTTTCATTGTGTCCCCCTAAACTAACCGTTCACGTTATTAAAGGTCGTCACTTGGCGACATAGACACTCAGGGGCCTCGTAGGTACCCCCCCACCACCACACCCCACCCACACCCCACCCATCAACGTCCTGACAGAGCGCAGTGCAGAGGCGCACAGCCATGGCTCAAAGGGAAGAACAACAGGGGGCCCAGCACACAGCCCTGTGGCACTCACAGTGTAAAGAATCAGATAAGGTTTAACAGCACAGCTTCGCAGATCAAGATCATCGGTTAGGACATCCACAGTTACTCAAGTCATCGAGTCCGGATGTCATCTAGTTACCCCAGAGTCAGAGTGCCCCCTGGCTTTTAAAGGGAACTTTTAGCATGACATGCGGACTGTTAAACGCGTCAAACGCAACCCTGAATAAATTAAGAAACTTTTACCCCGTCGTCACGATTGCAGAGACGATTCCTAAATTAAGTTGTCGACGCACTAAAGATCGTTAAAATGGGGCGCTAAGCTTAGGTTAATTTAGTTTATTAAATTAGTTGATTATTTATTAGTCCTTTTAACACTGCATCCATTTTAAAGAGCGATGATGTTTTTCATACTTGACCGAACGTAATCCAATTGGTCTGCTGCCTTCAGGCTGCCCAGAGCAGGGACTTCTATTTTGTAAAGGGCGCTCGCGGTAGTGACGGGAAAGGTCATATTTCTGGACAGCATAGTTATTTTTTTAAATGCAGTTAAAAGGAAAAAGCATGCGTATCGATGTCCGGGGGAAACGGCACCGTGTCCGCGGGCGGTCCCCGGGCCCGAGTCGTTCCGCGGCAGACGGCGGTATTTCGGTGGGTGAACGACGGCGATAAGTGCCGGGATAGGCTTGGCACGAAACATAAAGGAGATAGCGTAAGGACATCCATTTCCACGGTTTCATCGCGCCGCCGTCTTCCTCCCCGCGGACTCGTCCTGATCCTGGTTCTTTTCTCCTCCAGGCCATAACGAGCGGCGTCTCTGGCTGTTCCGTCGGCAACGCCGCGAACTTCATTGATTTTGTGTTTCCCCCGGCATAAATTTTCGCTCCCTCCGGCTCCTCGCCCGAAAACTCGATGCACCGTCGGAGGCGTGCCGCTGCCGGAGGTGAACCCGGGCATGTTCCGTCGATTCTATCGAACGCGGCGTGCGTCACGGCTCGGCACAATTAAAGCGCCGCCGGTTCCGCCGCGCTTGCGTCAGCGGAAGCACCGCCCTAACATTTCCACTAAGCTTCGAGGCAGACGTTGCCATTTACAGACGCTGCCGCGGACGAACTGAAAATCGGCTTTAAACCAACGGGAGACCAGTTCAGGAGTTAACGAACCAAGAACGAAGACAGGGGCCAAAACCCGACTCGGGGGGCCCGCTTCCTCTAAACCCGTTTTAATTGCTTGTTTGTTTTTAATTAAACAAACGATCTATAAATCTTAGTTAATAACGTTCACGTAGCAAAACCCAAACCAATCTGCGTGAAGCTTCAGGCTTTACATTCATTTACATACTGAGCTACGGCGCTGGGAGGAGATGCTGGCACCTATCCCAGCACTTATTGGCTGAAACGCGAAAAGCTGATTCGGAATAGTTGCCAGTTGCCCTCCTTCCCCCCAACCGACACACACACTTTTACACTGAAGGGCAATTAAGTGCCTTGAGTTTAACCCACCTTATGTTCAGCAGAAGCTCATGCAGACTTAGACTTAGGGAGAACATGCAAATGTCTTACAAAGCTTCATAATATTAATGGGGCAAAATGATCGTCTGCGCCGTAATCTAGTCCGGTTTTCACAGTGAACGCTGATCGCTGAGTAACAGGATTCCAGGTTTCTCCAACAATCACTGCCATCTAGTGGCCAAATTAAATACCACACATTATAAAATACGTAGTGCTGATGAGGAAATCGGCTCGCTGTTAATATGAATCTGTATTTTATGATTTAAAATTATGTATTGTGTATCACGCATTGATACGAATGTGAAACACACGGAGGAGTGTGTTACTGTCAATAATGTCACGGCTGGACAATCATTTTATTTAGTTTTATTATCTTATTTCATTGCATTTATTTTATTTTTTTAATAGCAAAGTGGGCCAAATTCGAAAAAAAACAAAGATGCCTCGGGGCCAATAGTTTCTTTTGATGTTTTTTCTCACTGTTATAAAAGCTACGCACTGTTATAAATGTAGCCGAATATAAGCCGCTCAGGCGCGAACATCTTTAAAGATGCGATGCTTTAGATTCTGGAGAGTCCGATAACCTTAAACAAACTGTAAAGTATACCTTAAATTTAATAAGTTTAAATTTAAGGTCGGGTAGTACCTCTGAAAAAATCGTCCGTTGCGTTTGTTTTCATCGCAGGCTAACTGGAAAGAATCAAAAGTCATTCCGGGCCGTTTGCAATCCGACCGCGGGCCGTGATTGGCCGGCGGGACGGACTTTGGACGTGCCTTTGTTATGGCAACGATGAAAAAAAGTATGAGAAATGCATCGCCTGAAACGCAAGACACACGTACCAACCCTCGTAAATCGTAATGGGTGTGTTGAAACAGCAATAAAGCAATCATTCCCTTTACGAACCAGGTGGCATTCTGACTTTGGCGGGTTGCTATTTAAGCGGTGCAGCTACCTCCTTTTGAGTGTTATTACATAGCGTTCGGTTCGTGTCAGTGTTCTTGTATCGACGATCCGACGGCGAGATGGCGACCGACGTCTGACTGTTGACGTTTGGGGGAGATATACTCACTCGCCGCGTTGCTATTTAAACTCCAACGAAGGGAAATTAGACTCTGGTCTGTTTTTGGCAGCGAGGTTCGTATTGTTCGTATTGTTGTGTGTACGGCGTTTCAACATGAGGCACGGTTCCGACATCGGGGCGAGGTTTTCCGACTACAAACGAAATGTCAGAACTTTCGCCTCCTGTTTCAAACAGACTGCGGGGAGCGATTCGACGGAAACATGATGTAAGACGGCGGCAAAGAAGCAAATGCCAAATTCGTATTTACAAGATACAACAAAGCTGGTTAGTGTTACCATCACAAATCCCTTTGTTCTGCTCTCATCAGTTAAACAAAGGTTCCGGGTTCCGGAGAAACTAACACGCAACCGATCCGCTGTATTTATTGCTGATCATTAAGTGCTGCGGAAAATGCGTTTTAATTAAAAAAATTTTTATAATATGTAAATCAGGATGCATTGGGGTTTTTACGCTATTGACAGCATAACCTGATTGGTTGATACTCAGGGATCTGGCAACCTTTAATATTTTAGAACATAGAATTATTAGACCTGGCGCCATGGTGGCTTAGTGGTTGGCATGTTCTCCTCTCAGCGCTGGGGATTCCCGGTTCGAATCCCAATCTGGGTGGCCAAATTGCCCCATATAGAGTGTGTCTGTGTGAGTGAGTGTGTGCCCGGCGATACATTGCCCCCCTGTCCTGGGTGTATCTGCCCAGCACCCGAAACGTTCTCCCCTGGATGGACATGGAGAACCCCCCCCCCCCCCACTACATTCTATAGTCCATCCTAATGATCAGGACCATGGAGTGAGCAGGCGTTATTAGGGTGGTGGATGGTGCTCAGTGATGCTGACGTGGTGGTGCAGGTGTGTTACGCTGTAGAGGCATGTTGTATAATCTCCACACAACCTTTGTAGACGCACAACTCTCGCCCTCCTCCGGACACACACGTCCATTCTAGCTGCGCTCGTTTCTTGATTGCCGGTTTACAGGCCGGTGAGACGGGGCTTCGCCGTGAAACAATACACAACGCCGTGTACGGAGCCCTCGCATCCCGCCGCGAAATGTACCGGCGCGGCACGAGTAATCTTTCGGCGGCGCTCGCACACCTCTCTGCATCATTCATTTGCGCCGCTTGGTGTGATTTTAATGAGGCGGACATGGCGGCCTCCCATCGGCGCCTGATCAAAAAGCCCCGTCCACGGCACCGAGTTCAGCCGGTGCGCCACCCGAACCCGACATTACACGCGACTGGCGCAGGCAGGCCAGAGGGGAAAAAACAACAACCAAACAAAAAAAAAAACACAGGACATAATTCAGTCCAAACAAATCTGACACCCGACATGATCGGACGCCCAAGTGCTTTTCTCCTCGGAGATGTGTCACAGAGCGGGAGCCGGAGGGCGCCGGAGGTGTCCGTCATGGACACGCCGCGAGAAGATGCCTGGTGCGAGCTCCACTGAATACCTAATTACATTAGGAGGGCGCTGGCCCCGCGCCAACTCCGACTAAACCCACCGCCCTCCCACTCGCGCTCGTGTCGGAGTGCAGAGGTCCGAACCCGCCGCCTGGTAACGCCTTTGTTTGGTCGTTATTAAGAACTGATCCAATTGTGCCGCAGTCGATATATGATAATGCCGCAGCATCCAGAGAACCGCAAAGAACACAGTGTGAGCTGAGGCAGGGACACGGAGGATTTATTATTCAAGGTGTAAAACATTCATTCATTCATTCATTCATTATCTCCCGCTTATCCTCTATTAGGGGTCGCGGTGGGGTTCCCCATGCCCATCCAGGGGAGAACGTCTCGGGCGCTGGGTAGATAGACCCAGGACAGGGCGCCAATCCATCGCTGAGGTGTAAAACAATAATAAAAAAAAAAAAACTATGTCAAGAATATAGACAGTAGAGCAAAAAGGAGGTGTTTCCGTACGATACATTCATTTAATCAGCACTAAACGCGTTACACTGAGTTCTGTAATTCGGCCACTAGATGGCAAACTTGATCGTTAAAGAACCCGGAACCCTGTTACTCAGCGATCAGCGTTCACTTTAAAAACCCTCTCTTCTCTTCTCTATTGGTGTGGTCTTGATTTCTTCTTCCAAAATAAGAAGTTCCGCTCCTTAAATCTGATTGGCTGAGCCGTTGGTCCAGCCGTGACGGCATTACCGATAACACACCCCTCTGAGCGCGCTCAGTGCGTGACATACAATGCATTCGTTTCCCGATGTTTTTTTTACGAACTGTGTTCTGTAATTTGATCGTAAGAGAAACCGGAATCCTGTTACTCAGCGATCAGCGTTTAATTTAAAACCCAGACCAGATTACGTTGCGGAACAGCAGATTATTAACGATTTTGCTTTCAATAAACGCGTTTTAAATCAAATCAGAGCTTGTTATTTTTTATTACAGTGTGTTTGTAAGTGTTTAATTAAAGCAATAAGACTAAGGTTGTGTATTATTGCGAATAAATCACGTAACTGTACTCGGCTACACGTCGGGACTAATAACACCTCTTTATGGGGTTTATTCAGAATAATGCCATGCCCTCTTACACACCTCAGTGACACTGCTGGGATAGGACTAATGCACCCACCAAATAATCCCTGCTCGGTGGTGGTACTATTGGGGTCCTGACCCTTAGAACAGAGCACATGGCAGAACTTCAAAGTCCATCTTGATGTTTCTGGTGTAATGGTGGAGATGTACTCACTCATACGGGTCACTGGGGTCGGGTCCCTGCAGCTCAGGAGGGATGGGGATCCGTTTGTAGTACATCTCCCAGTCGAAGGCCCCCCGCATGGCATCGCCGGCTTGAGCCTCGTATCCGAAGTGGTTGTGGTCGATGACGTCGATCATGGGACAGACGATGGTCCTCGGGTTCTGAGCTATCTGGTCTTCAGGGCGCAGGATACGAAGGAGAAGAAGAAGAGAAAGAAGGACGTTTAAAAAAAAACCGGGGGGCGTCTGAGGTCATGTGACTCCGCACCCGTTGGAAACGGGCTCAGCCTCCCGTGCATCCATCGGACGGGATCAAAGGCGTCCGGGCTGTCTCGCGATTACAATTACCCAGCTTCTAAATGGGTTTGGTCCGCCGAGGCGCGGACGCCGGGACCCTCGGCCCCCGGCCAGTCAGCCGCGACTAAGCCGGCCCAGATCTGTCGCCCCCCCCCAAAAGCCTCCCTCAATGCTGCCGCTGCCCAAGCATGGAGAAACAATCAGTGACGGGCGGAGAGGACCATGGGAACATATGCTCCGCCGCTAATCCGGTCCCTGTTACCGAATCAACATCAGGTCTTTGCTTTGATCTTATTTAATAGAGGATCGTTATCAATACCAACAAAGTTCTCATGTATAATTAATCTGCGTGATTAAAACGGCACTTGGGAGTTCTTCATGCAGTGGAGAACGTTTGCTAGAACGCTGGGCAGATACACACTCACTTACACACACTTTTATAGGGGCAATTAAGAGCATCCAAATCATATTGAGTCAACGTGATTGGACATGGGGAGGACATGGAAACTCCACCTAGATCAGGATTCGAACCTGCATCCCCAGTGCAGAGAGGAGAACATGAAAACCTTCCACTTAATCCTCTACTAGGGTCGCACCAAAGAAAGGGAATGCCAAATTAATGGGCACGCCACGCCCCTGTGACCAAATTGCCCCTATTTAGTGTGTGTATGTGCTCAGTGATGGATTGGCACCCTGTTGTAAACGTTCTCAGCTGGATGGGCATGAGGAACTAAAGGGTTCTAACGGTCCACATAGTACCCCCCTCCCCACACACACACACACTGAGTTCTGTGGTTTCCTCCCACAATCCAAAAACGGATTCAAGGTGAAATGGATGCTCTAAATTGCCCCTAACTTTGTACATCTACAATGACCTTCTGTAGTCCATCTGTTTCTCTACATACGTTGTCAGTTCTCTGTTCTTTGTCTTAACAGGTCCTCACCTTGTGATTCATACATGGGCAAGCACACACACACACACACACACACACACACACACACACACACACACTGCTTCATCAGTTCAATTCTCTCTGCCGCTGTCCACCCACACAATGAGCTGATCCTGCTTGGAGAGTCTATCTTTATTCTTAATTGGCGTTTTTTTCCCCTCTGAAGCACTTGTGAGACGGCGAGTGAGTAAACATCCCGGGTATTCAGATCAAGTCTGCTTAGGAACTTCGTCTGAAATGAAGAGACGAACAAAGCTGAGGATCGGGTCCGGGGAAGCGCCGGCATTTTTTAAGAGCCGGAGCAAAGACCAAAGGCGGCGAGAAATCAATAGATCTGTCTGTACTGGCAGAGCCGCCGCTTGTTTATGCGCTCAGAGCCGTTCGGGAGGCGGGCGGGCGGGCGGGCGGGCGGGCGGGCGGGCTGGCAGGCACCGCGCATGCGGGTACATACCGCTGAAGAGTCTGTCCAAACACGACCACCACTGACACAAAGCTCTGTGTAAACCCATATTCCCTAATCCCGCATCAAACACCCAGCTTACCGCCACCCAATTCCGTGCCTTATTTCAGCACATGGTGTTTGTGCACGGCACACAGACCGCTCCCTCATGCCGGGAGGACTGGATCGCTCCGAATTCATCATTAAATCCAGTCCAACACAATGACAACAAGATCAAAGTACAGCGGGGTATCAGAGGCTGTTCTGCACAACCCCAAGCTTTCAACAGGATCATTAACCAATAACACAAAACAAATATTTAATTAGTTACAGGGTGTGGCATGACCATTAATTTAGTAACAGGGTGTGGCATGACCTTTAATTTAGTAACAGGGTGTGACATGACCATTAATTGGTTACAGGGTGTGACATGACGGGGGGGGGGGGGGGGGGGGGGGGGGGGGGGGGGGGGGGGGGGGGGGGGGGGGGGGGGGGGGGGGGGGGGGGGGGGGGGGGGGGGGGGGGGGGGGGGGGGACAGGGTGTGGCATGACCATTAATTTAGTAACAGGGTGTGGCATGCCCTTTAATTGGTTACAGGGGTGTGGCATGCTCTTTATTTTGTCACAAGGGCATGGCATGACCATTTATTAAGTACCGGGGTGTGGCAAACCCCCTTTGTTTTGGTCATGGGGTGTGGCAAGCCCTTTAATTGATTACAGGGGTGCGGCATGTCCTTTGTTTGGTCACAGGGGTGTGGTCATAGTTAGGGGCAATTTAGAGCATCCAATCCAATGTGTGTGTGTGTGTGTGTGTTCATGTATGAAGTGGGGACCCGTTAAGACAAAGAACAGAGAACTGACAACGTATGTAGAGATACAGATGGACTACAGAAGGTTAGTGTAGAACTACAAAGTCCATCTGTATGGAGGTGGAGCTGATGTAATGGACAAGTTGATGGTGGCAAACACACACACACACACACACACACACACACACGTACATCTTTCTGTGCACATACCGAGCAGAGGCGGAAGCCAGTTGACGTTGGCTTCGCAGTGCGAGTCGAGGAACGTTAGAACCTCCCCCTTCGCCATGGATGCTCCCAGCAGACGTGTACGTATCAGACCTTCCCGCTTCTTCGTACGTACTATGCGGACCTTCGGAAACCTGGACATGTACTCCTCCAGATGAGTCCCCAGGTGCTCTGCAGTAACACAAACACAAGCTGGGGTTGTTCATTCGAAGATAAATCGATTATTGCGCAGATTATGCACAATCATCAGCAAGTGTCTTCGTTAACACTGACTCATTGAAGTTTTAATGAGGGAACACATGCAATTAGGGCCTAGCCCAGTTGTTTAAGGATCCAGTGGGATGTGCATGGACACTTTGTATTCGTCTTTATTTAAAGCCTATTTAATTAATAGTCTGCAGTGGAGATCATGCACGTTTTTTAAAAATATTTAATCATCACTGTGGATATTGACAACGTAGGATACTAATAATTAATTTAATTTAGATATTCAGACCTATAGTACTGATAATGCTCTTGTTGATATAGTGTAGTGTAACATTATTTAAATAGAATAGTGCCATCATCCAGGTACATTCAACAAACTAAACTAAACTAAACTAAATTAAATTAAATTAAATTAAATTAAATTAAATTAAATTAAATTAAATTAAATTAAATTAAATTAAACTAAACTAAACTAAATTAAACTAAACTAAGAGCTGAGCACAAGAACAGCACAGAAATAGAAACTTTAAAAATTTAGAAAAAATTATTATAATATATTATTATTGTTACTATTCAAAAAATAATTAAATCTGATTGGCTGAGCCGTTAGTCCAGCCATGACATCATTGACAATAACACACCCCTCTGTACACGTCACATTTGTATCAATGCGTGATGTACAATACATTATTTTAAATCATAAAATACAGATTCATATAAACAGCGAGCCGACTCCCCCATTTTATAACCTGTGTTCTGTAATTTGGCCGCTAGATGGCAGTGTTTGTTACACAAACTGGAATCGAGTTACTGATCAGCGTTCGCTCTAAAAGCCGGACTAGATGACGTCACGGAAGAGCAGATTATTATCGATTTTGCTTTTAATAAACGTGTTTCATGATCGAACATCGTCTTTTATTATTATAGTGTGTTTGTCAGCGTTTTAATAAAGCAATAAAATGTATTATTGTGAATTAATCACGGGAAAAGAGGTGATTTGCCTTATTGTTTTAGTACCAGATGGTCATTATGGTCGCTGCTTAGACCTTTAATTCTTTATAAAATACCCTGGTAGTAAATATTTTAAGGGGATTTATACATGGTGCATTAATCATGAGCCCTCTGTGTAGAGAAGATAAGCGGAAAACGCTGAATAAATGCATGATCCCCACCTTTTATAGCATGTTAATTCAGCACATGGGTTAGTATGTGTGGGTGCATCCCATGTATTGAGTTGCAACAGGCAGAAAATGTAGTTACATCACTCTGTGTGTGTGTGTGTGTGTGTGTGTGTGTGTGTGTGTGTGTGTGTGTGTGTGTAGTGATGTTTTAACCTAATCTCAGAAATGTTTCCCCATCCTCCAAGCCCCATTCAGAAGCATTAATGTTTAACATCCCTGAAGATCTCCCCCTGTTAACACTTAATTGAATTGTTGAATTGGTCTGTGTTACTTGAATATAAACCAGCCGAAGCCCAAACCCACCTGGACCTTCAGTAACACAACTCATTTACAACCCCGCATGCTCCGCCGCCTCTGCGTATTACATCAATACAGGCATAACGGAGTAATGCACCCTCTATATGGTTTAATAGCCCCGGCACAGTTGCCCTGGGACAAAGCTGGAGGGTGAGGCTTGAAACTACTTCACAGTCAGGCACTTCATTAACGACATGGAAAATAATAGCAATAATTCACATTGCTATGTATTTATATTTTATGTTTCCATTTTATATATTTTTCACATTATATATACAGTAGATATATTCATTCATTCATTCATTCATTCATTATCTCCCGCTTATCCTCTATTAGGGTCGCGGTGGGGTTCCCCATGCCCATCCAGGGGAGAACGTCTCGGGCGCTGGGCAGATAGACCCAGGACAGGACACCAATCCATCGCTGGGCACACACTCACTCACACAGACACACTCTATAGGGGGCAATTTAAAGAACTCAATTGACTTGATCCATGTTTTTGGACTGTGGGAGGAAACTGGAGAACCCAGAGGAAACCCACGTGGACATAAGGAGAACATGGAAACTCCACCCAGATGGGGATTCGAACCGGGAATCCCTAGCGCTGAGAGGAGAACGTGCCAACCACCAAGCCACCGTGCCGCCCCTATATATATATATATATATATATATATATATAATACATTATATTGATAGTTGTATATTCTATATATTTATAGTTTATAGTATGGGGGCAGTACAGTATGGGGGCAGTACAGTGTTCGGAACCCTTTCCTCTCAGCACGGCGGATCCAGGCTCGAATCACAACCTGGGTGAAGTTTGCATGTTCTCCCCATGTCCAAGTGGGTTTCCTCCCACAGTCCAAAAACATGGATCCATGGCAAAGTGAATGCTCTAAATTGCCCCATATAGTATAGTGTGTGTTTGTTTACTCCTAAATAGGCATGGGGAACCCCCCTCTCCTATAGTGTGTGTATATATATATATATATATAGCTTGTTAGGCGGCACGGTGACTTAATGGTTTAGCATGTTCTCCTCTCAGCACTAGGGATTCCCGGTTCGAATCCCCATCTTGGGGGGAGTTTGCATGTTCTCCCCGTGTCCGCGTGGGTTTCCTCCGGGTTCTCCGGTTTCCTCCCACAGTCCAAAAAACATAGATCAAGGTCAATTGAATTCTTCAAATTGCCCCATATAGAGTGTGTCTGTGTGTGTGTGAGTGAGTGTGTGCCCAGCGATGGATTGGCGTCCTGTCCTGGGTCTATCTGCCCTGGATGGGCATTGTGAAGAATATGGATGGATGCATATATAGCTTGGTGTCAGATACCACAGCACACCTTCGGGGGTCTAGTGGAGTCCATGTCTCAATCCTCCATGAGCAATTAGGAAGGTGTTTAAAGTACTCTCTCTGACCAGTGGATTAAGACCTATCCCATCACCTTCTCCTTACACCCTTTAAGGCACACACATTGATATTTCTCGGTAAACGATGTCCTCACGAACGCAGGTGCGTTTTTATGTAAACGGGACGAGGTGCTGAAACGGAGACAAAGCCGAGGACAGTCACTGTGCTCCAGTTTCCTTAAATATACGACGGCGTCTGCCGATGGCGAGGAGCTGCACTGTACATCGACTCGTCTGATTATTCAGATTTATGCCGCCGGGCGGTTTGAAGGATCCATACGCTGAGGTGGCTGCTTTGTCTTCGGTTCCACGCCACGCATGTGCTGCCGTTCTGTACAGTGCAGCTCCGCCCGTTAGAACCCCTTCGGCACATTGATGTTAGTGCGTGTAATCTGGAGACTACACCGTGTCCAATCACACACACACACACACACACACACACACACACACACACACACGGAGGAAGAGAGAGAGAGAGAGAGAGAGAGAGAGTCTGCAACGCCGAGATAGTGCTCATGTGAGGATTAATGGTCTGCATTTGAATAGTGAACGAACACCCACTACCTCCGTAATACTAATGTGTACAAAAGATAAAGTTTTACTGCCTCGTTTCTCTAACAGCGCGGCCGCAGAACTTCCCCAAAGCTGTGAGTCATTACTGACCACCGGCGCAGCCTCGAACCCAGGACTCACTGTTCCCCTCACAAAACCGACGCCTGTCCATGATTTCCTTCATCATTTAGAACTCCACTCTTACTGATACCTCCATCCATCCATTATCTTCTGCTTTATCCTCTACTAGGTTGCTGGAGGGGGGGGGGTTCCATGCCCATCCACTGGGCGGATACACCCCAGGACAGGGCGCCAATCTATCGCTGGTTTGTTGGTATATTTATTTGCATATTCATTTATTCATTCATTCATTATCTGCTGCCTAATTCTCTACTAGGGACATGGGGGGGGGGGGGTTCAGTCACTAGGCAGGTACACCCAGGACAGGGACACTCACACACACACACACTATATAGGGCAATTTAGAGCATTCAATTTACCTTGAATGCATGTTTTTTGGACTGTGGGAGGAAACCGGAGAACCCGGAGGAAACACGGGGAGGACATGGAAACGCCACCCAGATTGGGATTCCAACCTGGATCCCATTATGCCACCATGTCGCCCTGTATATATTCATTCATTCATTCATTCATTATCTCCCGCTTTATACTTTATTAGGGTCGCGGGGGGGGGGGGGGGGTTCCCCATGCCCATCCAGGGAAGAACATTTCGGGCGCTGGGCAGATAGACCCAGGACAGGGCGCCAATCCATCGCTGGACACACACTCACTCACACAGACACACTCTATATGGGGCAATTTGGAGAACTCAATTGACTTGATCCATGTTTTTGGACTGTGGGAGGAAACCGGAGAACCCGGAGGAAACCCACGCAGACACGGGGAGAACATGGAAACTCCACCCAGATGGGGATTCGAACCGGGAATCTCTAGTGCTGAGAGGAGAACGTGCTAAACCACTAACCACTTTATATATATATATAAAGCCGGAGTGCAGGGAGCCGCTGGAGCTTTGTGACTCGTCCTGTGAAGTGTTTGGAGTTCTAGCAGGGTGCCTCTGAGGGCTGAAAGGTGTTTAGTAAATCAGGAGGATTTGTTACGCGCTGAGGGACTGTTTAAGAACCTTTAAGTGTTTAATGTGAGAGTTCTCAATGCAATGCGGTTTAAGTGCCAATCACAGGGTATTTAAATATCCGGTAGCACAATATAGAGATGCATTGGTACCCCCACTCCGCCTCTCTGTCGGGGGTCGGACCCACGGAAAGGATAAGTGGGCCGCGAGCAGCGAGACCCTCACATACTGCTTACGGTCAAGCCGAGGGTGGCTGCCTCAAACATAAAGCTCCTGGTGATGCTATGAAGGAGTAGCTGAGGAGGACAAGGGCTCCCCCCGGTGTCTCGGCACGGTCGGCGCAGCAACGTCAGGATCGCATCGATGAGCATCCTTTATTTATTTCATTCATTCATTCATTCATTCATTATCTCCCGCTTATCCTCTATAACTTTATTAGGGTCGCGGGGGGGGGGGGGGTTCCCCATGCCCATCCAGGGGAGAACGTCTCGGGCGCTGGGCAGATACACCCAGGACAGGGCGCCAATCCATCGCTGGGCACACACTCACTCACACAGACACACTCTATATGGGGCAATTTGGAGAATTCAATTAACTTGTTCCATGTATTTGGACTGTGGAAGGAAACCGGAGAACCCGGAGGAAACCCACGCAGACACGGGGAGGACATGGAAACTCCACCCAGATGGAGATTCGAACTGGGAATCCCGAGTGCTGAGAGGAGAACATGCTAAACCACTAAGCCACCGTGCCGCCCCTTTATTTATTTCTTTATTTATTTTTTCATTCTGACGCTTTGTCTGCTCTGTAGCGCCACCTGATGTACGGTATGGTTTGGTTTGTTGTGGGGTCACATGACCATACGAGGTATCTCTAAGCACTATGTGTGATATGAAGGATGAGCCCGTGTTTTACTATAATTAATATTAAATGAATAATGATTAAAAATATTGATATTATTCATTAATATAGATTTTATTATTTTTGTTTGAAATAATAAAATAATAAACGTTTTCGGTATGGGGCGTAGTGTTTGGCATGTTCTCCTCTCAGTGCTGGGAATCCAGGTTCGAGTCCCAATCTGGTTGGAGTTGGCATGTTCTCCCCGTGCCTGTGTGGGTGTCCTCCGGGTTCTCCGGTTTCCTCCCACAGTCCAAAAACACAAATTTAAGGTGAATTGAAGGCTCTAAATTGCCCCATATAGCATGTGTGTGTGTGTGAATGCCTGAAAGTTTCAAGCGAGCGTGCCGTGGCCCCTCACGTCAGGGACTCTTTTATTTCCGAATCAATAATTAAAATCCCAACGAATCCGTTGGTCTTGTATTTGCAGTAAAAGGCGCGAAGCGGCGCGTTGACATAACAAAGACTTCATTAACGTTCTGCGACAATTAAAATCTAAAAGGCTACGCTCACCACCTTGGAAGCAATCGAGTTTTAATAAGAGAGTTGGTTAAGACTTAATTAGCGGCGTTTTATTCGAGCGAATGTGTCACCGAGCAGCTCTGATTAATCAGACGAGCCGGAGGAGAAGAGAACCTCCGTAAAGGACCACGAGGAAGCGGCGGGACGTCCTCACGTCTTTAAAGACGTTCGTTTGGGGGCCAATCAGAAGAATGAAATCGATTCTTAAATCGAAGCTTAAAAGTTCTACCTGCACTAACTATCCATTATCTTGCACCCAATGGGGGGTCGGGGTGGGTGGGGGGGGTGGGATCCCCATGCCCATCCAGGGGAGAACGTTTCGGGCGCTGGGCAGATACACCCAGGACAGGGCGGTAATCCATCAATGGGCACACAATCACACCGACACTATATGGGGCAATTTGGAGAATCCTTGTCCAACCGGAGAACCCGGAGGAGACTCACACTGACCCGGGGGGAGCATGGAAACTCCACTCAGATTGGGATTTGAGCGTTAAGAGGAGAACATGCCATCCATTAAGTCGCCCCACAGTCACATCCTTTGTGATAATTAGTGATAATAAGTTGGTGCCGGGGCGACGCGGTGGCTTAGTGGTTGGCATGTTCTCCTCCTAACGCTGGGGATCCGAATCCCGAACTGGGTGGAGTTTGGCATGCTGCCGGGATAGGACTGCGGGGAACTATGGATTGTTTGATTGGCCTCGGCACGTTTAGGAAGGCTTGTGGCTCACGGTGATCAGCGGGAGGAAGGAATTGGGATGCTGATGTTTGGGGGGGGGGGG
>JAFMOD010000113.1:1928629-1939911 GCA_019802435.1 Corydoras maculifer
ATACTAACCATACTAACCATGCACGAAATCTAATAGTGCTACCGATACCGTAATACACACTGCAACAAACACAACATACCACTAACCCTACTATTACCACCACTACTACTACTAATACTGTACTACTACTACTACTACCACAACTGCTATAACTACTTCCACTAATACTAAAACAACTACTACTTCTACTATTTCCACCACTAATACTACTATGATTGCTATGACGAAAATTGCTACTACTATTATTACTATTAATTCTACTACTGTAACTACTTCCACTATTCCCACCACTACTATAACAACTACTAATACTAATACTCCTATCACCACCACTAAAACTAACTCTATCACTAATACTAACACTATCACTAATTCTAATATTATTACCACCACTAATACTAATACTATCATCACCGCCGGTAATACTATACTTTTTACAACTATTATCACTACTACTATTACTACTATTAATTCTACTACTATTACCAGTTCTACTATTACCACCACTACTACTATAACTACTACCATCAATACTACTACTCCTATCAGCACCACTAATACTAACACCATCACTAATATTATACTATCAGCACCACTAATACTATTACCACCAATAATACTAACACCATTACTAAGACTATTACCACCAATAATACTAACACCATTACTAAGACTATTACCACCAATAATACTAACACCATTACTAATACTATTACCAACACTAATACTAATACCATCACTAATACTTATACTATCACCACCACTAATACTAATGCTATTATTAACACTACCATAACTACTTCTATTGTTACCACCACTACTAAAACTACTACTTCCAATACTAAAAATACTACTAACAGTACTACTACCACTATTACCATACTAATACTATGCTATAGTAATAATGCTATTACTACTTCCAATAGTACCACTGCTATTACTTCTACTATTATAACAACCATTTTTAGTCCTCCTACCACCGCTATTACTACGACTAGTGCTTCCACTATAACAACAAAGTAATCAATCAGATTTAAAATCAATAACGAACCCAAAAACCGAGCGCCAGCCTGATGTGACGTGCTACAAGTTAGTGGTGTATAACTAACTCACCAACTAACTAACTAACTAACTACTCTAAAATCTTATTTATCTTTCCATTATATTTCCCAAATCAAAGTGTCTGTGAAACTGCAGCTCCTTTTGATTCTCTGCACCCGGCTGCTGAGTTTTAGATTTTCAGTTTCCGCAGCTCGACGACGTTCAGTTCAGACGAAAGGAAGGATTTGTCCTTCCAACGAGTACCATTAAGCAAATAAAATCCTCCATTAGCGGGAAAAAGGTTAGCGAGTGCTTTACGGTATTGTCAGAAAAGTGGACCGTGCCTCCATCTCGGGAAGGACTGGAAAAAGGGAGAGAACAGACCAAAGCGAAAAGGCTCTGAAATCTCTCTCACCATTTAATAACAGTAACCGCAGTCCATCAGAACCTCGCAGTGGTTCTACGGCCGTGACCTTATGGACGAGCCATTTACATAAGTTCAATAAGCTGATGGAGACGTGGGGGCAACCTCGGTAAATGTCACCCGATCCGTCCCAGCGGTCTGAGGAGGACTTCGATAGAGAAATGAAGTGTTAAGGTAAATAAACAGATCGTTCAGGGGTTTTATCCGCAGCCCTTCTTGGTTCTGACCCAGCGCCGCATCAGGCGGACAGTTTGGGCTGCAGAGCCCGGGCGTCTTGACGGATGCAGCGGGATGAAGCCGAGCAGCGGCGTGTGAAGGAGGAACGAGAGGACCTGTGAGGACGAGGCTAATGCTCACACTGCTGGCTGATGTTTCTCAAGCGCTCCTGAGAGAACGTCCGCTTCCATAAATCTCGGCTTCCGGCTCCATGCCTGACTGAACCCCACACAGAAATCACCTCTGGCTAAAAACCCCCGAATTTGTCTTAATCACCGGCGGCGGCCCGTGGCGCGGCCTCCGCCCGCCAAGACTCGTCGGCGTCTGCTGGACAGAAAGTCATCTCTGATGGAGGCAGAGAGGATGCGAGTCGCACATCCTGCCTTTTAGGCGGCCAGGAATCCTTGACCTTGGAAAACAAGCCGGTGATTAAAACTAAAGCTCGTCGTCTGCTGGAGTTACCCAT
Organism: Corydoras maculifer; assembly: GCA_019802435.1. NCBI lineage: Eukaryota > Metazoa > Chordata > Actinopteri > Siluriformes > Callichthyidae > Corydoras > Corydoras maculifer. Next base: position 1,930,777 of record JAFMOD010000113.1, read on the forward strand.
GTGATGCCCCTGGAGGCAATTGGAGATTCAAAACCTGATAAACGGGAGGGTTGCGCCACAAAGACCTTCTGCAACTGTGGCAAGAGGACAATCTGCTGTGGTGACCACTATTGAAAGGAGTCATTGGTAGGGGTCATTGGTAAGGGTAATTGGTGGGGGTAATAAGTATGGGTATTTGGTAGAGGTAATTTGTAAGGGTAATTGATATTGGTAATTGGTAGGGGTAATCGGTAAGGGTCATTGATATTGGTCATTGGTAATGGTAATTGGTAAGGAATTTGGTAAGGGTAAATGATTAGGGGTAATTTGTATGGGTATTTGGTTGGGGTAATTGGTAATGGTAATTGGTGGGGGTAATTGATAGAGGTAATTGGTAGAGGTATATTGGTATGGGTATTAGGTAGGGATAATTAGTAGAGTTAATTGGTGGGGGTAATTGGTTTGGTTATTAGGTAGGGATAATTGGTAAGGTTAATTGATAGGGGTAATTGATGGGGATAATTGGAAGGTTAATTGATAGGGGCAGTTGGTAAAAGGTTACAAAGGATGCCTATAGGTTAATTATGATAATAAAGTAGACTGTATTAACAGCAGGTGGCGCTCCCACACCAGCCGAGCCCACCCGTGTCCCAGTCAGGTGTCCACACACTAAACTAAAAGGAGAAAGGTCTAAGACAGGCCCTCCCACCGCTCGTCAAGTGTCCTGTCACGGGGGGGGGGGGGGGGTAACAGCGGAACGCGGTACACGTGCATCATCACGGAAATTATCCCTGACGAGCAGCGAGGGAAACGCAGCATCCAAGGTCTGTTTAAGAACAATCAGCGAGGCTAATTGAATACGGTGAGGTGTGATGGATGGGGGTGAACAGAGGCTGAGGACGCTCCGGGGACAGCCGGAGACAATGTCAGGTCCCCGCGAGCTCTCCCGGGTGGCATGTCGGCGTCGGCGCGTTCAGCCGTTTCATCAGCCGTGCGAAGACCTGCCTCGTCTCCGCTGGGCTTTAAACGGCATCTGGTAATAACTCGCACCGCTGTCACTTTGATGTTGCGGAAAAACATGTTGCATTATTTATTGGCTCTCTACGAAACACCAGACTTGGAGAGGATTCCAACAAGTTCCCGCCATTTTTACGGCTGAAGAAGGTGGTTGGACACGTGACTGACATCACGGCGTCTTGTGTTGCGTGTTCTAAGTTCTAGATACCTTGGGTCCCTCGAACAATCGAGCCATTCCGGTCCATTCCGGTTCTACAAAGAGACCAAAACTCTATAACGTAAAACCCTACAACCAATCCAGAGTGCCTTGGGTGGCATTCAATTCATTCATTCATTCATTATCTCCCGCTTTATCCTCTATTAGGGTCGCGGTGGGGTTCCCCGTGCCGATCCAGGGGAGAACGTCTCGGGCGCTGGGCAGATAGACCCAGGACAGGACACCAATCCATCACTGGACACACACTCACTTACTCAGACACACTCTATATGGGGCAATTTTGAGAATTCAATTGACTTGATCCATGTTTTTGGACTATAGGAGGAAACCGGAGAACCCGGAGGAAACCCACGCAGACACGGGGAGAACATGGAAACTCCACCCAGATTGGGATTCGAACCGGGAACCCCTAGTGCTGAGAGGAGAACATGCTAAACCACTAAGCCACCTGTTGCATTCAATTAATTATTATATAAAATGATCATTTTTATTATAAAAAATAATGTATTATTTGGTTTTCAGCGGTTACGACTGACTGTTTACGTCGGCCACGCCGATCGGGGAAGGTATACTCACACGAGGTGTTGCTATTTAAATGGAAACCGGACTGTAGGGCTCTTTAAAAAACATCGCCTCTTCAAAGACGAAAGCTTCGACTTGTAGATTAGAGAAGTGTCTATAAAGTCACGTTGTCGTTATTTTCTGGATTAATCTGACTGCATTACCTTCTCCAGCCAAGGGCCACCGTAACGCAGACCCCCCCCCCCCCCCGTTGGCCGTCATTTGGCGGGAAATGGGAGTTCAATCACTCCGTGTTTATAGCGTCACTCTTATTATTGTGTTTTTCAGCGCTGCAGGTGACGTAAGCCACGCCGATCGGGGTAGGTATACTCACACGAGGTGTTGCTATTTAAACGGAAACCAGACTGTAGGGCCGCCTCGAAGCCGACAGCTACTTGTTGATTACAGAAGGGTCTATATAGTCACGTTGTCGTTAACGCAGACACCACCACCCCCCCCCCCCCCCCCGTTGGACGTAATTTGGCGGGAAATGGGAGTTCAATCAATCCGCGTTTTTCGTTTCACTCTTATTATTTTGTTGGCGTAAGCCGTAACGCCGATGCGAGAAATGCGGGAATCCTGCGACACCACACTTTCCATAATGGATTTTTATTGTCGATTGTCGCAGCTCTACTGTATAAAGATGATTCGGGAAAAAAATACAAGCGGCGCGGCCGAGGACGGGCTGCGAAAAGGCAGAGAGTGCCGCCATGTGACCATGTGACCTCTCTATTTTAAGTCAGAAAAGCTGTCAGGTTGCGAAAAGCCTCCCCGCGGCTGCAGGCCGTCTCGCCTCCTGTTCTGGAGCACGTCGGCTCGACTCGTGGCCGGCTGCCGCCTCAGAACCCTGTGAATCACGGGGACATGTTCGTTTCGGATGTTGAGTCCTGTTTACGGCGGAGTTAACCCATTAGTTTCCATTAAACAAACCTCCACTTTATCCTCTACTAGGGTCGCAGGAAGAGGGGGGGGGGTTCTCCATGCCCATCCAGGGGACAACGTTTCAGGCGCTGGGCAGATACACCCAGGACAGGGCGCCAACCTGATGATGGTCACACACTCACTCACACAGACACACTCTATATGGGGCAATTTATTTGTCCTTGAATCCATGTTTTTGGACTGTGGGAGGAAACCGGAGAACCCGGAGGAAACCCACGTGGACATGGGGAGGACATGCAAAACTCCACCCACCCATCGCTGAGAGGAGAACATGCTTAACCACTAAGCCAGCATAGTGAGAACATGAATAAATAAATAAATTATTGACTCTAAATGGAGAACCCACAGTATAGAGTAGACCAGCGATTCTCAACAGGTGGGTCGTGACCGAAGACGAGTCACTCTTTAATATCGTATGTTAGTTAATAATGTATATTAAACATCATTTGGTTTATAAGGTTTGTATTCTACGAAAGGGGGTTGCAACCTTAGCACCATGAGAACCTGTGGGTCCCGGTATGAGACCCTTTGAGGACCCCTATATACATATATATATATACACACACGGCGCCGGCGTTGATGACATAATGTACGGCTGGTGTAGACAGCCACGCCGATCGGGGTAGGTATACTCACACGAGGTGTTGCTATTTACACGGAAACCAGACCGTAGGGCTCTTTAAAAAACATCGCCGCCTCGAAGCCGAAAGCTGCGTTAGTCGGGTCTCTAAAGTCCCGTTGTCGTTATTTTTTGGATTACACGTTCCCCTATCCCAGAGAGCCGCATCTGACCGCATTACCTTCTCTTAACACCCATTACCTTCTCCAGCCAAGTGCCAGCGTAACGCAGATCCCCCTCCCGTTGGCCGTAATTTGGCGGGAAATGGATGGCGAGATGGGCTGTGGTAATACCGTCGGCCATTCGGCCGCGCCGCCGCGCTTCTGGCTTTCGGAGCGATTGGCGTCCATTATACGAGGCACGTAGGGAAGGCCCATCGAGGCGAACTGCACGGCTTTCAGGCGGCGCGGAACTCTGCGGCGCCGTCAGTGGTGGCTTTCCATTGTGCGGTGATTGAGTATTTTGCGAGTCGGTGTCGGTTGAACATATTCATTTGGCCCTCGGGCTTCGGTTAAATGATTCACAGCAATCTTCTGTAAAATTATAATCTCTGGGGGAATGCACGCCGGTAATGGGGCACTCGAAGGAGCGGCGAGGCCCGGCACTGGCTTTCATGAGGTATTCAGTGACATACCAAACCCGTACGGCGTCATCTCCGCGCGGCTCTGATCACAGGGACGCCGTTAAAGTTTAATGAGCGGGCCGCCGATTGCGCGCCGACGTCTCCACGGCGCAGGTTCGGTTCGGTTCGGGGTTTTCAGGGTGAGGATCTCAAACGCGGGGGAAAAAGGAACGAGCCGTAATGATGTTACGGCGAAAAGCTTATCGCGCTTAATTACCATCGAGTACCAAGCTTGGAACCACGGCTGGTTGCTATGGGTTGCTATGGTGGGTGATAACGACCCAGCACTCAGCAATTAATCATTCGTTCATTATCTTTTGCTTAATCCTCTAGGATCCTCGCAGGGGTGGGGTGTGGGGGGGAGGGCGGCAGTTCCCCATGCCCCTCCTCGGGCTCGGGCGCTGGGCAGATACTCCCAGGACAGGGCGCCAATCCATCGCTCGACACACACTCACATAGACTGTATGGAGCAATTTAGAGCATGTAGAGCGCACTGTCCTGGGTGTCTGCCCAGCGTCCGAAACGTTCTCCCCTGGAGGGGCATGGGGAACCCCTGAATATATAAAAAATCCACACAGGGCGACTTCTTATCCCAGCACTGGCGCTCAGGTGTTCTGCTCTGTACATCTCCGCAGGTGCAACCGCAGCTGGAGGAGGTGCTGGTTGCCCCACAGCTCTGCGACTTATGCTAAAGCCTCCTTAGAAATAATCCTTGAATGCAGTAATCACGTGAAGGTCCTCACTCACTGTCCGCTGATTACGGCTGCATCTGCTCCAGTTAATCCTCCACACGATTCCAGCATTCTAATCGACGCTGATGTGTGTCAGCCAGATGGTGACGCATGCAGCCGGCGAGATTTCCGCCAGCAATTTAATTATTAAAATTAGATTCACTTATATATATATATATATATATAGAGAGAGAGAGAGAGAGAAAGATAATATATATTCATTCATTCATTATCTCCCGCTTCATCCTCTATTAGGGTCGTGGTGGGGTTCCCCATGCCCATCCAGGGGAGAACGTCTCGGGCGCTGGGCAGATACACCCAGGACAGGGCGCCAATCCGTCACTGGACACACACACACTCACACAGACACACTCTATAGGGGGCAATTTTGAGAATTCAATTAACTTGATCCATGTTTTTGGACTGTGGGAGGAAACCGGAGAACCCGGAGGAAACCCACGCAGACACGGGGAGAACATGGAAACTCCACCCAGATGGGGATTCGAACCGGGAATCCCTAGCGCTGAGAGGCGAACGTGCTAACCACTAAGCCACTGTGCCGCCCCGATACTATATATATATATATACACACACACACACACACACTCTACACACACTCTTCATCAGAGGATTTGCAGGCCCCTCGCCGCGTTCCTGTGTCACTTGGTTCTGAATGATGGGTCACGTGTTGGGAGTCAGCACGCAGCGATGGAGGCTCCCGTCTCCACGGTCCACCGAGTCCCCTGCCGTCCGGCGGGCCGTGGCCGCTTTGCGATGCTGACTCATAACTCATGACTCATGCGATGCTGACTTAGTGGTTTAGCACGTTCTCCTCTCAGCACTAGGAATTCCCGGTTCGAATCCCCATCTGGGTGAAGTTTCTATGTTCTCCCTGTGTCTGCATGGGTTTCCTCCGGGTTCTCCGGTTTCCTCCCACAGTCCAAAAACATGGATCAAGTTAATTGAATTCTCCAAATTGCCCCATATAGAGTGTGTCTGTGTGAGTGAGTGTGTGCCCAGTGATGGATTGGCGCCCTGTCCTGGGTCTATCTGCCCAGCGCCCGAGACGTTCTCCCCTGGATGGGCATGGGGAACCCCACCGCGACCCTAATAGAGGATGAAGCGGGAGATAATGGATGAATGAATGAATGATTTCTTACGAGCTGTTCACCCAGAACAGTGTCCGCCAACCAATTTTGGACCCACCAGTTGAGAATCGCTGGTCTACACAATGCTGCGTGTTCTCTATTCATGGTCAAATAGAAAACCTCATTAATTTCAGGTAGCTGCACCATTCAATTAGCAATCAGCAGAGTCAGAGCGCCACCTGGCTGTTAAAGGGCCAACTGTAAAAACGATTGGTTTAATTGCCTGTTAAACACACCCATAACGAATTCAACCAATTAGCACATGATGTCCGCGTTTCGAGCTGCGTAATTGTCCCGTCGTTATAATAGTGACGTCACACTAACACGCCAGACACACTAACACTAAAGTCGCGAAGATAGCAAACTAGAGAAAACAAATAAAAATCCATTCATTATCTTCCGCTTTATCTTCTATTAGGCTCGCGGGGGGGGGGGGGGGGGTCCCCATGCCCATCCAGGGAAGAAGTGAGAAGATTTCGGGCACTGGGCAGATACACCCAGGAAAGGGCGCCAATCTATCACTGGGCACACACTCACACACACAGACACACTCTATAGGGGGCAATTTGGAGAACTCAATTAAATTGATCCATGTATTTGGACTGTGGGAGGAAACCAGAGAACCCAGAGGAAACCCACGCGGACACAGGGAGAACATGGAAACTCCACCCAGATGGGGATTTGAACCGGGAATCCCTAGCGCTGAGAGGAAAACATGCTAAACCACTAAGACACCGTGCCGCCCACAGATAAAAATAAATAAAAAAAATTATAATAAATTATGAGCGCATTTCTTTTGAAAACGTTAATAGGCAAAGCAGGTGGGAGGAGCCTGGCGCTCAGGCTATATATTCCGTCGACCTGAACCTCCTCCCTTGGTGGCCCCGTCTTCCTCATCCCTCCTCGGTACCTTACCCTCACCTCAAAATGTCCGTTCTATCCCGTCCCCTCTGTGTTTTAAAAAAGTTTGGTGGGTTGTGATGTCACGCCGCTGATAAATCTCGCGAGTTCTTTACGGATTCGACAACAAAGTAAGAAACGACGTATTCAGGTCACTGTTTTGACCAAAGCCTCATCAAAAATTCAGCTCTTCGGAGCAGATTATTTTACTTTCCAGAACCCGAAATTGGCCAGAGGGCACAAATGGCCGAGTCAGCGTTCCATTCAGAAATAAAAAATCAAATAGATTAAAAAATACCGCCCCTAATGGTTCTACTCTGACGGCAGGGGCGACATGCGCACCCTTTCGGAATAAATTCAGTCCGTGGACTAATTCCTTCATTTTCCAGCGGACGCTTTCATACGTTCCAACGGCGTGAATAAACCATGAGGTCTCTCCGTCAGCCGCCGGGGGACGAGGTTCAAGCACCGGTGAGGGACTCCGCGTCCCCCTGCAGCCTCGCCATACGTTATTTAAAATTATAAAACGGCCGGCCGCCCTTCTGAACCTGATTGGCTGAGCCTGTCCGTCCAGCCGTGACATCATGGACAATACATTCGTATCGGTGTGTGATACACAATACATTACTTTACATCCTATAATACAGATTCATTTAATGCATGTTCTCCTCTAAGCCGGGTTCGAATCCCAATCTGGGTGGAGTTCCCATGTTCTCCCTGTGTCCGTGTGGGTTTCCTCCGGGTTCTCCGCATTCCTCCCACAGTCCAAAAACATGGATTCAAGGTCAAGCTCATTTATTCAATATATTTTGCCTAGTCCTCCACTTGGGTCATGAGGAGGGGGGGGGGGGTTCAGGGGACCAGGGGACCACGTCTCGGGCGCTAGGCAGATACACCCAGGATAAGGCGACAATCTATTCCTGGACACACACTCACTCACACACAAACACACATATACACTCTATATGGGGCAATTTGGAGAATTCAATTTACCTTGAATCCATGTTTTTGGACTGTGGGAGGAACCCAGAGGAAACCCATACAAGGAGAACATGCAAACTCCACTCAGATTGGGCTTCGGACCTGGAATCCCCAGCGCTGAGATGAGAACATGCTAAATAACCCACCATCCTACCCTCAAGGTAAATGGAATGCTCTAAATTGCCCCACACAGTGTGTGTCTGTGTGAGTGAGTGAGTGTGCCCAGTGATGGACTGGTGCCCTGCCCTGGGTGTATCTGCCCTGCTCCCCTGGATGGGCATGGGGAACGTTCCTCGTACGCCTACAGATCAGCTGACACGATGCGCGTCATCGAACACCGTTACTCAGCGTGCAACGCTCACTCGAAACAGCTCACACCTTCTGCGGGGAGCTGATTTAGGGCGACGTCAAAAAACACGCCGCGTCACTTTAAATATGCATTTTATCGGAGCGTTTCAGCAAATAATCAAATAACAAAAATGTGGTGCATATAGCTGCTGCACTGATGACGTCGAGACACCGGGGGGAGCTCTTGTCCCTTTTAGGTGCTAGGTGCTTCATAGGTATCCTTTGTGTCCGCTGCTTACCCATCGAGACCCCCATCGCCTTTAGACTTACTGCTGCCAAGGGACGGTACCAACTGTGCCGCGCCCACTACTGCCCCCATTTGGCCGATCAGAATAGTGCAGCGAGGAAAAAAAAAAAACAACAGGAAAATTGTATTGGGTGCACCGTCCAGGTCACCGCCACGCATTGTGAACAATTGGATTCGGATGCGTCCACTGGGGGCGTCGTAGCCTAGTCACCGCGGCGGAGAGCATTCTGTAAGTGGGTCGAACACCCCCCCCCCCCGACTAAGGACGTTACGATGTGTTTGTGTGTCTGCAATGTTATGATTTCACATCATAAGAAACCTGAAGCTGACAGTGTGGGGACTTCCACAAGGCGGTCCTCACAAGGTCCATCAATTACCCACAGTTCCGTGTTTTGGCGGATTGAATGCGAGTCTGTGGTGTCCCTTCTCTACCAACTGTGTTCCAGTCAGACAAGTAGGACACGGAGATCAAAGCCAGACGTGTGCGTCAGGAAGACGAAGACGCGGTGACGGCTGACGGGCGGCGAGGTAGAGCGCCGGGACAGACAGCGCCGCCGGAAAAAAGCTCCCGACACTTTAATACAGAGGTTCCACACCACGCCGGTGGGTCTGAAGGTCTTGGGTAACCAGCAGGGGCTCCGGGGAGTGAAGCATGGTGGTGGTATTATGAAGCCGTGGGGCTGTTTTGTTTACTGGTTCTCCAGTGTCCTCCCAAAAACATGGATTCATTCTGAAGCTCCTCCCTTGGCGTCCCCGTCCTCCTCATACTTCTGCCCATGTGAACCTCGCCCCACCTCAGAACCACCTCATCCTAACCTGCCAA
>JAFMOD010000113.1:1953953-1971897 GCA_019802435.1 Corydoras maculifer
CCCCCCAACCTGGTAACACTGTGCAAAAAAGAAATGAAATCCATCAACGGACGGCAAAGTGACCGAGGACGCGTTCAGCGCTCGGGGGGGTAGAACCATCTCCACTGATCTCCACCACAATGACGTTCTACACGATTGTGGAGCTCCGCTCCTTAGTTCTGATTGGCTGAGCCATTCGTCAAGCTGTGACATCACTGACAATAACCCACACCTCCGATCCGTATCAGTGCGTGGATACACAATACATTATTTTACATCATAAAATACAGATTCATATAAACAGCGAGCGTGTATTTTATAAAACATGCTCTTTTTGCAATTTGGCCACTAGATGGCAGTATTTGATCGTTACAGAAACCAGAATCCTGTTACTCAGCGATCGGCGTTCACTTTAAAAACTCCTTTTTGTCTTCTCTATCGACGTGGTATTTATTTCTGATTGGCTGAGCCGTGACATCATTAACAATAACATACCTCTAATTCGTATCAAAACATTATTTATACAATACATTATTTTTTATATTTTTTTATCATAAAATACAGATTAATATAAATTCCCCATCCTCACTGTTTCTTATGAACTGCGTTCTGTAACCCGGCCACTAGACGGCAGTATTTGTTAGAGAAACCGGAATCCTGTTACTCAGGGATCAGCGTTCACTTTTTTTGGAGCAGTCAATTCACCTTAAATCCTTGTTAGGAACCAGGCAAACCCAGAGGAAGCCTATGTGGACACGGGGAGAACATATACACGCCACCCAGATCGGGATTGGGAGGAGAACATACTAAATTTCAGTACCACTCTGTAATTATCCACCCATTATCTTCCGCTTAATACACTAGGGTTGTGAGGGGGGCTGAGAACGTTTCAGGTGCTGGGCAGAGGGTCCCAATCCATTGATGGGCCCCCACTGACTCCTACAGACACATACAAACTGTATAGGGGCAATTTGGAGCACAGGGTGCCATTCCACCGCTGGGCCCCCACAGACTCCTACAGACACATACAAACTGTATAGGGGCAATTTGGAGCACAGGGTGCCATTCCACTGCTGGGCCCCCACAGACTCCTACAGACACATACAAACTGTATAGGGGCAATTTGGAGCACAGGGTGCCATTCCACCGCTGGGCCCCCACTGACTCCTACAGACACATACAAACTGTATAGGGGCAATTTGGAGCACAGGGTGCCATTCCACCGCTGGGCCCCCACTGACTCCTATAGACACATACAAACTGTATAGGGGCAATTTGGAGCACAGGGTGCCATTCCACCGCTGGGCCCCCACTGACTCCTACAGACACATACAAACTGTATAGGGGCAATTTGGAGCAGGCAAGTTTCCGTACTGCAAACTCTTCACAGTTTGCGATATTCTCAACAACGTTCCAGTAGATGATGTCACAGCGTGTATACCCCGCACATTCCCGCAGGTTGTCGCCACCTCGTTAATGTGATTATGCCCCCGTTGGGTGAGGGCGGTTGCCGCGGCGGCGTGTCGCTGCTGCTGAATAAGCTTTAATAAAGGGACGCGCCGCAATTTCCTGAAGCTACGAAGAAAATTCACTTTGCTCTCCGGCGATAACGAGAGTTTTAATCAAAGTGCCGAGTCAGCGGCGAGAGCGTTCACCCCATCAGCCGTAATGAACTGGTGAAGCTGTATCCACCGGGGGTGGGTTCCCCATGCCCATCCAGGGGGGGTGGGTTCCCTATGCCCATCCAGTGGAGAACGTTTCAGGCGCTGGGAAGATACACCCAGAACAGGGGGGCAATCTATCACTCACTCACACTCTATATGGGGCAACCTCACCTAAGATTCATTCGAAATTCAATCCCCAGCACTGAGAGGAGAACATGCCGATCACTAAGCCACCGTGCCGCCCCAGTGGAGATCCGAGGGATACCGAGTCGGCATGAGGAACCCTGTTTGTTCGGGTTCTGCGGGGGTGAAGTCTGTTTGGTATTCAGAGGAACCTCAGTGGAGATCCCATCCATTAGCTCTGTCCTCTACTAGGGTTGCAGGGGGGGGGGGGGTCCCCATGCCCATCCAGGGGATAACGTTTCGGGCTCTGGGCAGATACACCCAGGACAGGGGGGCAATCGATCACTGGGCACACACTCACTCACACAGACACACTCCATATGGGGCAATTTGGAGAATTCAATTGACTGTGGGAGGAAACCGGAGAACTTGGAGGAAACCCACGCGGACACGGGAAATGAGAACATGCAAACCTTATCCAGATTGGGATTCGAACCTGAATCCCCACCTCTGAGAGGAGAACATGCCAACCATTAAGCCACCGTGCCGCCTCAGTGGAGGAACCCTGTTTTTTTGGTTCTATGGGGGTGAAGCCTGTTTGGTATTCCGACAGAGGAACCTCAGTGGAGATCCCATCCATCCATTATCTGCCGACCTATCCTCTACTAGGGTCACGGGGGGGCGGGGGGGGGCAATCTATCACTGGACACACGCTCACTTAAACACAAACACACACACACACACGGGGCAATTTGGAGAATTCAATTGACTTTGATCCACGTTTTTGGACTGTGGGAGGAAACCGGAGAACCAGGAGGAAACCCACATGGACACAGGGAGAACATGCAAACTCCACCCAGATTGGGTTTCGAACCTGAAGATCCCCCCCCCCCTTCCCCGCTTCCTAAAAATGTTCCGTTTTGCTGTTTTGGCTTCAGGTGGAAGCAATAGCCATAAACCCTAAAGCTCCATGACGGGAGAACACGGCTCCTCCCAAATCCTTCAGAGAGCGCCGCCGCGCCCGTGGGTTCTGTGTGTTTGTAGGTTCTCCGTAATTGGGTGTGTTGCAGGGGAGAACGTTTCGGACGCTGGGCAGAAGGTTAATCTATCACTGGACACACACTCACTCACACACACACACACACATACACTATACAGGGGCAATTAGGAGCAGGCCATTCACCTTGAATCCACGTTTTTTAAACTGTGGGAGTACACCGGAGAATCCACCCAGTTTGGGATTCGAACCGGGAACCCCCAGCACTGAGAGGAGAACATGCTCAATCACAGTGACACATCATCTTACGCTGAATAGTGGGGGGGGGGGGGGTTCCCCATACCTATGCTGGGCAGGGGGCGCCGATCCATCCCGGACTGACCCATACAAACTGTATAGGGGCAATCTGGAGCAGCCTAATTTTCCGGCTGCGGGAGGTTCTCTGCGTCCTCGGGTGACGGGTGACGGGACGCGCCCCCGTGCTTATGGAATCGGACCCTCGCGCCGTGAGCTTCGATTCCGCTTCGTGTTCCATTAAAGACCCAGAACGTCGAGTGAAGCGCCGTCGCTTAGAACGCCAGCCCCGAAATAAACATCCTGTTCTCCGGAGAGCCAACAGACCAATGTATTTGCGGCGGGGGTCTGGGGGGGGGGGGTCATTATTACTGTCTCCAGAGCCACAAGGGCAGACTGCTGCGAGGATAATTGGACGCAACAAAAGGCCGCCACACAATCCGATCACATGATCCGAGCCGATAACAGCGACGCCCACGCGACGCCTCATCCGCACAATTATGGCTGCAGACCGTAATTACAGTACGGATCGTATGTTCGCACACAGAAGCCTTATGAGAAGATCACAAGAACGTTTGTCTGAAACAAGGCGGGGACTTGGACGATGTGGTGTATATGTGTGTGTGTGTGTGTGTGTGTGTGTGTGTGTGTTGTTGTGCAACCAAAATACCATCACACTGCTGTAGGATAAAGCAATACGCTACGAAAGGGCGACATTATTATCAATAAATCACATGAACAGACGTTGTTGGACCTGTTGGATTCACCTTAAATCCATGCTTTTGGACTGTGAGAGGAAACCCACACGAACACGGGGAGGACATGCAAACTCAACCCAGATCGAGTGGTCCATCGCTGGGCACACGCTCACTCACACAGACTATATAGGGGCAATTTAGAGCGTTCGGTTTACCTTGAATCCCATGTTTTTTGGACTGTGGGAGGAAACCGGAGAACCTGGATGAAATCCATGTGGACACGGGGAGGACATGCAAAATCAACCCAGATCGAGTGGTCCATTGCTGGGCACACGCTCACTCACACACACTATATAGGGGCAATTTAGAATGTTCGGTTTACCTTGAATCCCATGTCTTTTAGACTGTGGGAGGAAACCGGAGAACCTGGATGAAATCCATGTGGACATGGGGAGAACATGCAAACTTCACCCAGATCGAGTGGTCCATCGCTGGGCACACGCTCACTTACACACACTATATAGGGGCAATTTAGAATGTTCGGTTTACCTTGAATCCATGTTTTTTGAACTGTGGGAGGAAACCGGAGGACACCCATGCAGACACAGGGAGAACATGCAAACTCCACCCAGATTGGGATTCGAACCTGGATCCCCAGGGCTCAGAGGAGAACATGGCAACCACTACTACATCCTATCAGAGTGCCTGAGATCTGATGCGTCTTAGTGTATGATGTCACGAATTCCGCCAGCCATCCCATAATGATTTGGGCCGATTATTGGGAATATGCAAATTTATGCGCAGTCCAAATCCAAGGCCGGTTGTAGTCACTGCTCCATTTTGCTCATAAATAATTAAAAATATGCAAATTATTCCAGCCATCACAGTGATGTCAGCAGACCAACCTGTCTTTGTGGAGGTTGCCCCCACCCCTCTGTTACCCCCCCCCCCCCCAAGATGCCGTCAGTACTAATGACCTTCTGGGAACCCGACTGACCAACGGACCGACCGCGGCCGCCCGCCATCGGAAACGATGGCATGGACGAATCAGCCGATCTCACCTCGGTCGCTGTAGTCGTCGACCAGAATGACCTCAGCGATCAGGCGGTCCGGCGTCCGGTTCACGATGCTGTGCACAGTGCGGAGGAGAGAGCTCCACCCCTCGTTATGGAACGGGATGATGATGCTGGTGTTGGGCAGGTTCTCCAGGTACAGCTTCTGCTTGCAGCTGCGCAAGAGAACAAGCGTCAAACGTTCCGTATGCGATGGAAAGAAAGGGTATAGCCCTGTACAAGGAGCCCAAGGAGCCACGGGGGGTTAGGTGACTTGTCCAAGGGCACTTCAGCCGCAGTCTTTGGTGGGACCGGGAATCAAACCTAGGACCTTCAGGCGCAAGGCTGGTTCCTATCACCCACAACACACACACTATATGGGGCAATTTAGAGCCTTAAATTTGCCCTTGAATCCGTGCTTTTGAACTTTTTCGTATCAGTGCGTGATATACGATGCATCATTTTAAAATCATACAATACAGATTCATATAAAACGGTTACATCTGCCCACTAGATGGCGGTATCTGATCGGTAGAGAAACCGGAACCCTGTTACTCAGCGATCAGCGTTCAATTTAAAAACCGGACTAGATTACATTGCGGAAGAGCAGATTATTAACGATTTTGCTTTTAATGAATGCATTTCTTGTATTATTTGTTATTATAGTGTGTTTGTGTTTTATTAAAGCAATACGACACTCGAGGTCGTGTATTATTGTGAATAAATCACGTAACGAGGTGGAACTGTACTCCACTACGTCCACGTTGGGACCAATAACACCTCTCTATGGGGTTTATTCACAATAAGGCCCCGCCCTCTAGTGGCGTATTGCGTCATCATAAACGTATTATGAACTCTCCCACCCCATCACGACTTATAAGTAGCCCAACGTGCTCAGGGACCCAGATTGGTAACCACGCCCGTATTGAGCTTTCCATTTCCCCTTTAAGCCTCTCACCTCGATTCCCCTTTAAGAACCACCCACAGGCCTCATGCAGGAGATCGGACGGTGGAAGTTTAAGGTGAAAGTGATTTCGCAGTGACGTCGAGGTTCCGTTCACAGATACGAAACGCAACCCTCGGCCTCAGGACCGCTTCATAATCCAACTCTTAATGAAGCCTTTAATAATGCACTAACTTAAAGCGCGTGTGCTTACCGTAGCTTGTTTAGTACAAGGTTTCTCAAACTTTTATTCCCCCACTGAGGACCTCTTAAAAGAGAAAATAAGATAACGACCCCCGCGTGAATACCGCTTTAATTAAGCAGACCATCTCGCTGCGTCTGCGGAGACGTCTGCGCACTTCTCTTCCCTTTCTTCGCTTCAAATCAATCACGTCATGGCAATCTGTCTTATTATTTTCCTTTTTTATTTCCATTTCGTTAATATTCTCGTTAGAGCCGCAGCCGGATGGAACACGGTCACTCAGTCGGGGCTGCCGTCCATACCTTCACAACACGTCCTTGGGCTTCATAAAGACTTATAATTAACGATATATAATGTATACACCATGGTTGTATAATTTATGGTTCTGTAATGTTCTGTACTAATAAAGTTCCACTGCGGCAACATTCGAAAGAAATCTAAGGGTCCTAATAATTAATACAGCAATACGGGTACGAGTGGGCGTGGCTTTATTGTGAATAAACCCCATAAAGAGGTGTTATTAGTCCCGACGTGGACGTAGTGGAGTACAGTTCCACCTCTTTACGTGATTTATTCACAATAATACACGACCTCGAGCGTCTTATTGCTTTATTAAAACACTTACGAACTCACTATAATAAAAAATAACAAGATTTAATTCAGAAATGCGTTTATTAAAAGCAAAATCGTTAATAATCTGCTCTTCCGCGATGTAATCTAGTTCGCTTTTTAACGCTGACTGCTGAGTAACAGGATTCCGGTTTCTCTAACAATGAAATACTACCCTCTAGTGGCTAATTACAGAACACAATTTATAAAAAAAAACAGTGCTGATGGGGAATCGGCTCGCTGTTTATATTAATATGTATTTTATAATTACAAATAATATATTGTCCCGGTTCGAATCCCCATCTGGGTGGAGTTTCCAAGTTCTCCCCGTGTCTGCGTGGGTTTCCTCCGGGTTCTCCGGTTTCCTCCCACAGTCCAAAAACATGGATCAAGTTAATTGAATTCTCAAAATTGCCCCATATAGAGTGAGTCTGTGTGAGTGAGTGTGTGCCCAGCGATGGATTGGCGCCCTGTCCTGGGTCTATCTGCCCAGCGCCCGAGACGTTCTCCCCTGGATGGGCATGGGGAACCCCACCGCGACCCTAATAGAGGATAAGCGGTAGATAAAGACTGAATGAATGAATGAATGAAATAATATATTGTATATCACGCACTGATACGAATGTGAAGCACTTAGAGGTGTGTGTTATTGTCGATGATTGTCTAGACAAACGGCTCAGCCAATCAGATTTAAGGACCGGAACTCTCCGTTTTATAATACATATTAAGTTGTATAATAGAAATAGTAGTTATTAAAATAAAAAAATAAAAATAGTAGTTATTAAAAATAGACTGACATTTAGTTTGATTTGTGTATTTATATAGTTTTAAAGAGTGTTCTATGACTCAACTCCCAAAGAGCAAGTGTAACAGACGGTGGCAAGGAAAAACTCCCGGGTGTAGTGGAAACCTTGTGAGGACCAAGGCCCTAGCCTTTCGAGGCTTCGTAAATCACCCACCCCCTCCGCCCATCTCTCCCTCTTGATATTTATAAAGATTCGTTAGCAACTTTTAAAATTACGTACTGAAACTAACATATTATAAGCTTTCCATTCTCCCGAGAGTAAATTGTGCGCCGCCCTCTGCCACAATCATCATTTAGAAAGAAAATGCCTGTACAGTGGATTTAACCGTAAAGGAGGGTGGTGGTGGTGGTTACTGTTACTATGAGAGGGCGTGGTAGCTCAGTGGTCCGGGTGTTGGGCTAACAATCAGAAGGTTGGGGGTTCAAATCCCAGGTCTACCAACGTGGGTCTTTGAGCAAGACCCTTAACCGTCATTGCTCCAGGGGGCGCTGTATCAACCCTGGCCCTCTGACTTGTAAGTGGTCAGCTAAAAGACCAAATGTGACGTAAATAACGTGGCTACGCAACCGGAACAGAACCCTTAAGAACGTTACCCAGGTGGTCGGCAGCACCAACATTGACAGCCATATCTGAGGTGCGAGCCAGAGCGTCCTGACCCTGTAAGACCTCCGGTTCTCGGCTCCAATAAGCAGAACCCTCAGCATCGCTTTTGGCCGCCGCCGGAGTTCAAACAAAGAACAGAACGTAAGAATCAAACTACATAACTCTCATCTCTCGTGAGGATCATCTGGAGCGGCGGGTCCACAACAACGTACGCTTCCCGAAATAAACGGCAGACGGTGTCTACATCAAGGCCTCGCTTCTTGACGTCCATCTTCAGCTCCACTCTGAGCTCCATGACAACCACGAGCCGCGTTTCAATAGTTGAAATATCAATAAATAAAACGTATGAAAGCGTCGCTCGCTCACTTCGGATGTCTGATGTCCGGAAGCGAGCGGTCCAGCGCGATGTTGTTGCTCACATAGATGTTGAATCCATTTTCTTTGTACACGGACTCGTCGCACTCCTCCTCCGCTAGCGGGAACGGCTTCCCCTGCTCCCCGTTTCCTGCGGCACACAGACCAGCGCACTCATTATGATGTCATAACACACTGCGAAAAAAAACAACGCTACGTCAAAATATAAGAAAGATGGACACAAAGCATCCCCATCTGGGTGGAGTTTCCATGTTCTCCCCGTGTCTGCGTGGGTTTCCTCCGGGTTCTCCGGTTTCCTCCCACAGTGCAAAAACATGGATCAAGTTAATTGAATTCTCAAAATTGCCCCGTTTATAGTGTGTCTGTGTGAGTGAGTGTGTGCCCAGCGATGGATTGGCGCCCTGTCCTGGGTCTATCTGCCCAGCGCCCAAGATGTTCTCCCCTGGATGGGCATGGGGAACCCCACCGCGACCCTAATAGAGGATAAGCGGGAGATAATGAATGAATGAATGAATGAATGAATGGACACAAAGCAAGAATACGTTCACGTGGGGGCGGGTCACAACGTCAGCCGACACAGCGAGGGCCTTTATCTGCTGCGTTTAAACTGATTTTTATGAAAAACTCGGTTGTTTTCGATTCGTTACGCATTTTATTTAAAGATTTTAAGACTTGTTTAGTTCTTTAAGCAATACGATACGACAGGGCGTGGCTCATAGAGAGGTGTCATTGGTCCCGATGTGGATGTAGTGGAGTACAGTTCCACGTCTTTACGTGATTTATTCACAATAATACACAACCCTGAGCGTCGTATTGCTTTAATAAAACACACTATAATAAAAAAAAATACAAGCTTTAAATCAGAAATGCATTAATTAAAAGCAAAATCGTTAATAATCTGCTCTTCCGCTACATAATGTAGTCCATTTTTTTAAAGCACACGCTGATCGCAGAGTAACAGGATTCCGATTTCACTAGCATTTAATCATCGGTGGCTTAGTGGTTGGCACGTTTGCCTCTCAGCGCTAGGGATTCCCGGTTCGAATCCCCATCTGGGTGGAGTTTCCATGTTCTCCCTGTGCCTGCGTGGGTTTCCTCCGGGTTCTCCGGTTTCCTCCCACAGTCCAAAAACATGGATCAAGTTAATTGAATTCTCAAAAATTGCCCCATATAGAGAGTGTCTGTGTGAGTGAGTGTGTGCCCAGCGATGGATTGGCGTCCTGTCCTGGGTCTATCTGCCCAGCGCCCGAAACATTCTCCCCTGGATGGGCATGGGGAACTTCACCGCAACCCTAATAGAGGATAAAGCGGGAGATAATGAATGAATGAATTAATTAATCATTGCCATCTAGTGGCGCTCAAAGGGGTGTGTCATTAAAGTAGTAAGGACGAGAGGGCGTGGCACTATTGTAAATCAATCACGTGTTTCTTAAAAGCAAAATCGTTAATAATCTGCTCTTCCGCCACGTAATCTAGTCCGGTTTTTAAAGTGAACGCTGATTGCTGAGTAACAGGATTCTGGTTTCACTAGCACTTAATCACTGCCATCTAGTGGCCAAATTACAGAAAGCGGTTATAAAAAACAGCCATAACAGGTTCAGTGCTGACGGGGAATCGGCTCGCTGTTTATATAAATCTATATTTTAATGTTTATATTTTTATGTTTTAAAATAATGTATTGTATATCACGCACTGATACGAATGTGACGCGCTTAGAGGGGTGTGTTATTAAAGAAGTAAGGTACAAGAGGGCCGGTCACTATTGTGATTCAATCACGCGTTTATTAAAAGCAAAATCGTTAATAATCTGCTTTTCCGCCACGTAATCTAGTCCGTTTTTTAAAGTGAACGCTGATCACTGAGTAACAGGATTCCCGGTTTCTCTAACAATTAAATAGTGCCACCGAGTGGTCAAATTACAGAACACAGTTTCGCTCAAATCAGCTCTCTGTTTATATGAATTTGGATTTAATGATTTTAATTAATGTATTTTATATTCATGCACTCAGAGGGTTGTTAATGATGTCGCGGCTGAACAAACGGCTCAGCCAATCAGATTTAAGGAGCAGAACTCTGCGTTTTATAACCCGATAACATGCAGGAGTAATCACCCAGAATGCCCCGTGTTATTATTTGGAGTGTAATGACGTCATAAGCTGTCGCATTAAGGATATTGCAGAGTCCAATTAGAATTGGGGGGGGGGGGTTAATGATTACCCCCCCCCCCAGAGTAAATCCAGAGCGTGTGGTGTTTTAAGCCGTCCACGTCGGCGCAGTGACATCACACTCCATCTGCTGACGATGCAGATTATAATATCACCGCCATGCATTTATATTCTGCAAGTCCGGACTCATTTCAACATTAAAACCCAGAGATAAATAATGGATCTGCTGCCGTCGGCTCGAGTTAAATCCACAAACAGCTCGCAGTGAGCGGCGCTGCACTCGGGAACGATGCAAATTCAGACCGTAAGGTTCACACGAGGTGAACCAACGTTAACCGTATAGATACAGACCCACGTTCAGATCATGAGAAGCCGGTCACGTGACATGGTCTTAAGGGACTCTTATAAAACGGCTAGTCCCGGGCCTTCAATCCGATTGGCTGAGCCACCGTGACATCATTGACAATAACACACGCCTCTAATCGTTTCACATTCGTATCAGTGCGTGATATACAATACATTCATTCATTCATTATCTCCCGCTTTATCCTCTATTAGAGTCACGGTGGGGTTCCCCATGCCCATCCAGAGGAGAACATCTCAGGCGCTGGGTAGATAGACCCAGGACAGGGCGCCAATCCATCGCTGGGCACACACTCATTCACACACACACACACTGTATATGGGGCAATTTTTTGAGAATTCACTTGACTTGATCCATGTTTTTGGACTGTGGGAGGAAACCGGAGAACCCGGAGGAAACCCCCGCAGACATGGAGAGAACATGGAAACTCCACCCAGATGGGAATTCGAACTGGGAATCCCTAGCGCTGAGAGGTGAACGTGCCAACCACTAAGCCACCGTGCCGCCCGGCAATAATTAAATGCTAGTGAAATCGGAATCCTGTTACTCTGCGATCAGCGTGTGCTTTAAAAAAATGGACTACATTATGTAGCGGAAGAGCAGATTATTAACGATTTTGCTTTTAATTAATGCATTTTTGATTTAAAGCTTGTATTTTTTTCATTTTAGTGAGTTTTGTAGTGTTTTACTAAAGCAATACGACGCTCGAGGTTGTGTATTATTGTGAATAAATCATGTAAAGACGTGGAACTGGGAATCCCTAGTGCTGAGAGGCGAACGTGCTAACAACTAAGCCACCGTGCCGCCAAAATACAATACATTATTTTAAAATTATAAAATACAGATTCATATAAACAGAGAGCAGCACTAAGCCTGTTTCACTGTTTTTGGCCACTAGACGGCAGTGTTTGATCAATAGAGAAACCGGAATCCTGTTACTCAGCGATCAGTGTTCGCTTTAAAAACAGATTTTTATAATGCGGAAGAGCAGAATATCAACTATTTATAGTTCTGTTACTTAAATTTGATTGGCTGAGCCGTTTGTCCAGCCGTGACATCATTAATAATAACACACCCCTCTGAGCGCATCACATTCATATCAGATCTGTATAAGCAGAGATCAGCACTAATCCCGTTACACTGATTTTAATAAAATGTGTTCAGTAATTTGGCCACTAGATGGCAGTGGCCACTAGATTTGATCGTTAGAGAAACCGGAATCCTGTTACTCAGTGATCAGCGTTCACTTTTTTTTGATGCGGAAGAGCAGAATATCAACGATTTTGTTTTTAATAAACAAATTTACATTTATGAATCAAACCTTGTTTTTTCATTGCTTCAGCCAATCAGATTTACTTATTTTATAATAATAGTTCTAATGTACAGATGACTGTGTTACACCGAGATACATGAGTGACTTTACAAAACACATAGTTCCGTTACTTAATTCTGATTGGCTGAGCCGTTTGTCCAGCCGTGACATCATTAATAATAACACACCCCTCTGAGCGTGTCACATTCGTATCATTGCGTGATTTATGATACATTATATTAAATCATAAAATACAGATTTGTATAAACAGAGACCAGCACTAAATCCGTTACGCTGTTTTTGGGCAGTATTCGATTGTCCCGTTACTCAGCGATCAGCGTTCACTTTAAAAACCGCACTAGATCACGTCACGGAGGAGCAGATTGCATACAGACGATGACGATGTACAGATTTGTGTGATTGTTTAGAACTCCCTGAACGTTAGCGACGGTTGTCATGGTAACCTGCCGCCGGACTGAGATGCCGCCACCCAGATGGAGGTCCAATCGTAAGATCATAAAGAGAACAAGGCGAATGAACATTCGGCGCTCGTCCTGAGGATACCATTAATTCCTCCTTTGATTAGTGGAGGTGATCACTTTGTCAGTGTGCGATGTAAACTGTAAATTCAATAACATTTAATAAAACCAATTTGGCACGGCCGCGTGGCGCTTGGCACGAGCGCGGGTTTTAATCAGGGCTTTGGGGCGTCTTGAGCGTCTCTCAAGACGAGGGGCGAGAAGAAAGTCATTCGGACGAGCGTTTTAATTCCCATTCGTCTCCCCGGCTGTAGGTGATGCGTCCATGATTTACGCTCGCCGCCCTGGAGCGTTATTAAACATACAATAAAACAAAGATGGATCCACACTGCCCTATTAGCCCGAGGCTGCGGCCAAAATCATCTAATACCCTCCCGTCCCACCAGAAAAAGACGTCGAATCTGCCGATTCGGCCTCGTCTGCGGACCGTCCGAGCCGTCCACTCTGACCCGGCAATGCTGACGGATGCGTTTTCGGCTCTTTTCGTGTCGGATGAATGAAGATGGCGGTGCGTGCGGACGTTTAATCTCGCTGTCGAGGTACAAACGCTGCAAATGGAGACGCGCTACACCACCTAACGAGGAGCCCAGATAAAACCGCAGCCCGGCAGTCAAGCGCCCTCGCCGTGAAAAAGCTTTTAAAAGGTTTTATAACCGAGTTAAATCTCATTCCCGTGATTATCACCAATATCACACGGCTGCCATCATGCAGATACATCCATCCATCCGTTATCTTCCACTTTGTCCTCGATTAGGGTCCCGGCGGGGGGAGGGGGGAGAGGGGGGTTCCCCATGCCCATCCAGGGAGAACGTTTCGGACGCTGGGCAGATACACCCAGGACAGGGGGGGGCACTGGGCACACACTCACTCACACAGACACACTCTATAGGGGGCAATTTGGAGAATTCAATTATCTATCGCTGGGCACACACTCAGCAACACACACTATAGAGGGGCAATTTGGAGCAGCCAATTCACCTTGAATCCTTGTATTTGGACTGTGGGAGGAAAGCGGAGAACCCAGAGGAAACCCACGCGGACATGAAGGAGAACATGCCAACTCCACCCAGATTGGGATTCGAACCGAGAATCCCTAGGGCTGAGAGGAGAACATGCCAAAACACTTAGCCATTGTGCCACCCCATGCAGATACATATATATAATATTACATATATATAATATAATATATATAATATTCAATAACTTTATTATGATATTATTATATAATTTAAATATAAAATATAAATAAAATAAGTATATATATATATATACTTATTTTATTTATTCATCATCATGGGGTTCCCCATGCCCATCCAGGGGAGAACATTTCGGGCGCTGAGCAGATACACCCAGCACAGGGCGCCATCCATCGCTGGACACACACTCACTCACACAGACACACTCTATATGGGGCAATTTGGAGAACTCAATTGATCTTGATCCCTGTTTTTGGACTGTGGGAGGAAACCGGAGAACCTGGAGGAAACCCACGCGGACACAGGGAGGACATGGAAACTCCACCCAGATGGGGATTCGAACCGGGAATCCCTAGTGCTGAGAGGAGAACATGCTAAACCACTAAGCCACCGTGCCGCCCTTATTTTATTTATATTATATATTTTATTTATATAATAATAATATTATCATGTTATTATTATCTACACTTTACGAACGTATCGAATGTTTTTATGGAAACATGTTTGGAATTTCGTTGCATCACGTAAAAGGAGGTGCGTTGACAAACTTACGACCTGCAAACACAATACAGTAGCTGGCAGCGACGCGCCTCGAACCCACGTGGACCACGGCGGTATTTTGGGAAGGTGCTTTGATATGAGCGCCACCTTTGGCTCAGTGCGGCGTGCCAGTGCTGGCATTGGGACAGCGAAGCCTTATCTCAGCCAGACGTGGCCCACATCCATATGCTGCTGCGCCGTTCCGTCTGCACCGATCCAAAGTGATTATGAAACCGAAAACGCAAGGCGGAGGATCATACGTCCAAATGCACAACATCGGAACCTATTATTGTATTACTGTATATATATTACAATCAATACTATCCATTATATTGAGGGTGGCACGGTGGATTAGCATGTTCTCCTCTCAGTGCTGGGGATTCCTGGTTTGAATCCCCATCTGGGTGGAGTTTCCATGTCCTCCCCGTGTCCGTGTGGGTTTCCTCCGGGTTCTCCGCTTTCCTCCCACAGTCCAAAAACCATGGATCAAGGTCAATTGAGTTCTCCAAATTGCCCCATATACAGTTTGTGTGTGTGAAAGTGAGTGTGTCTCCAGTGATAGATTGGCACCCTGTTCTGGGTGTATCTGCCCAGCGCCCGAAACTTTCGCCCCTGGATGGGCATGGGGAACCCCCCCCCCCGCGACCCTAATAGCGGATAAAGCAGAAGAGAATGGATGGATGGATTATCTATTATAGGCCGGCACAGTGGCTTAGTGGTTTAGCATGTTCTCCTCTCAGTGCAGGGGATTCCCGGTTCGAATCCCCATCTGGGTGGAGTTTCCATGTCCTCCCCGTGTCCGAGTGGGTTTCCTCCGGGTTCCCCGCTTTCCTCGCACAGTCCAAAAACGTGGATCAAGGTCAATTGAGTTCTCCAAATTGCCCCATATAGAGTGTGTCTGTGTGAGTGAGTGTGTGCCCAGCCATGGATTGGCGCCCTGTCCTGGGTGTATCTGCCCAGCACCCGAAACGTTCTGCCCTGGATGGGCATGGGAAACTCCCCTTCCCCCCCCCCCCCGACCCTAATAGCGGATAAAGCAGAAGAGAATGGATGGATGTATGATCTATTATAGGCCGGCACAGTGGCTTAGTGGTTTAGCATGTTCTCCTCTCAGCACTAGGGATTCCCGGTTTGAATCTCAATCTGGGTGGATCAAGGTCAATTGAGTTCTCCAAATTGCCCCATATAGAGTGTGTCTGTGTGAGTGAGTGTTTTCCCAGCGATGGATTCGCGTCCTGTCCTGGGTGTATCTGCCCAGCGCCCGAAATCTTCCCCCTTCCCCCCACCCCCCCCCTCCCGCAACCCTAATAGAGGATAAAGCAGAGGATAATGGATGGATATTATATTGTATTTACTCTTCGTTTTACTTAATAGGTACCGTGTTGCGTTCATGTCGCCCACATTTAGAGGGACATCCTTAAAGCCCTTAACACCACCCCCAGCCATGCAGCAACAACAATCCAGCAGGCAACCGCCCGAAATCCCGAAACGCACCTGCGGCTGCAGAGTGAGCAGACTGTGTGGACGCAGAGCGATGACTTACCGACTCGAAGGCCGTCCCTGCGGATGCTCTCGTCGTCGTGCCAGTCTCTCCTCCTCAACCCGTCGGTCCAGCTGTAAACGCGCCCGTCGCTCAGTCCCAGCCCTGCGAAGCCCTGACGACCAACAACATCGCCAGATTATCAACAAAGCACGGCCAGTCTGCATCTTCAGCTTAATCCTATACTAGTGTCGGGGGTGGGGGGGTGAGGGGGTGTCGGGGTCGCACCCTGGGCTTATACACCCAGGAGGGGGTGTTGGTGTATTGCTGGGCACACACTTACTCACTCACACAGAGACACACAATATAGGGGAAATTTAGATAGGGGCAATTTGGAGCAGCAGATTCCCCTTGAATCCACGCTTTTGGACTGTGTGAGGAAACTCATACGGATACGATGTGCTGGGCAGATACACCCGGGACGGGGCGTTGATCCATCGCTGGGCACTCATGCACTCACTATATAGGGGCAAATTAAAGCAGCCGATTCACCTTGAATCCATGTTTTTGGACTGTGTGAGGAGACCGGAGAACCCAGAGGAACCGCATACGGACACGCTGCGCTAGGCACATACACCCAGGACGGGGTGTTGATCCTTCGCCGGGCACACACAAACTCGAGCACTTACAATATAGGGGCAAATTAAAGCAGCCGATTCACCTTGAATCCATGTTTTTGGACTGTGTGAGGAAACCAGAGAACCGGGAGGAAACCCATGTGGGCGCCAATCACTGGGGACCTACTCATTCACTCACACAGATACTCACACACTACATAGGGGCAATTTGGAGCAGCCGATTTACCTTAAATCCATGTTTTTGGAGTGTGGAAGGAAACCGGAGAACCCGGAGGTACGCTATGTGGACGTGATGCACTGGGCAGATGCACCCAGGAGAGGGCGTTGATCTACCGCTGGGCACGCCCTAACTCACACACACTTTATAGGGGCAATTTATTCCTTTGGGATGAATCGGAATGAAGACTGTGAACCAGGTGCTATCCATCTAATATTGAGGTTCTGAAAAAATCACACACGTTCTCACAGTCACAGATCAGGAACACTCTGCTGTAAATATAAAGGCCTTCGTCCCGGCGGGGTGATACGTAACGCGTACGCAAGTTTGTGCGCTAGACGCATTCGTTAACACGTTCGCTCCGCCACACTGGACACGGCAGCCACAATGTCCTTCACGACTCTCGTTCCCAGAACAATACCTCACACCCCACACCCCACACCCCCCACCTCCCACAATTACCCACTTAACAGTCGGAGCCCGTGGTTAGCACGTGGTTGGCCATTTCCCCCGACGCGCATTCAAACCGACATTTTTAAATTCTCAGAAATTAAAAAACCAAACCAAACAAATTCATCTTTGAGAAGCAGCCTTTAAAAACGCATTAAAAACATTCACATGAACGCAACCTGAATCTAAAGCAACTGTATATTTTTTCCTCAGAAACCTGTCCTCAATGAACCAAAATCCACATTGGGAAGACTCCGCGTTCCGTTTGTGTTTTGCCGTCGCACCTCCGAGACGTCATCGCAAATTTAAAGAGACGCAAAAATAGAAGAGAAAGGCACGCATCAGACGCACACTGCATTCTCGTTGCCGTGGTAATCACAATTCGTTTGCCGGCAATTACAAATGGCAACGAGAACGTGGCGTATATGTATACAGTGGGTTGCAAAAGTATTCATACCCCTTGAACATATTTTGTCACATTACAACCACAAACATAAATATATTTCACTGGAATTTAATGTGAAAGACCAACACAAAGTGGTATACAATTGTGAAGTGGAATGAAAGTTATACATGAATCAACAATTTTTTTACAAATAAAAAACTGAAAAGTGCGATGTGCAAAATTATTCAGCCCCCTTTTCCCTGAGTGCAACCAATTGCATTCAGAAGTTGCCTGATGACTGCTAATGACTTAA
>JAFMOD010000113.1:2093084-2111856 GCA_019802435.1 Corydoras maculifer
AGATGGGGATTCGAACCGGGAATCCCTAGCGCTGAGAGGCGAACGTGCCAAACCACTAAGCCACCGTGCCGCCTTATATATATATATATATATATATATATATATATATATACAGAAATCTAATTCTAATTATGTTGGTAACGAACAAAATGCGGGCGGCACGGTGGCTTAGTGGTTTAGCACGTTCTCCTCTCAGCGCTAGGGATTCCCGGTTCAAATCCCCATCTGGGTGGAGTTTCCATGTTCTCCCCGTGTCTGCGTGGGTTTCCTCCAGGTTCTCCGGTTTCCTCCCACAGTCCAAAAACAGGGATCAAGATCAATTGAGTTCTCCAAATTGCCCCATATAGAGTGTGTCTGTGTGAGTGAGTGTGTGCCCAGCGATGGATTGGCGCCCTGTCCTGGGTGTATCTGCCCAGCGCCCGAGACGTTCTCCCCTGGATGGGCATGGGGAACCCCCCCCCAGTGACCCTAATAGAGGATAAAGCGGGAGATAATGAATGAATGAATGAACACAACGCATAATAATTATGTTTTTTCTGATAATCAGTCTGATAGATGAACAGGATTTGAAGTCGTGCATATCATCTGGAGACGGCGAGTGTTTTCTGGTGATTGATTATTGGCTCCCTGCTGTTTTCCACCTGAAAGCCATTTCACGCTGATTGATTCTTGGTGAATATACATAAAAAAAATTAATACAATTAATAAAATTAATTCAATAAAAAGGCCGGCACGGTGGCTTAGTGGTTTGGCACGTTCGCCTCTCAGCACTAGGGATTCCCGGTTCGAATCCCCATCTGGGCGGAGTTTCCATGTTCTCCCCGTGTCTGCGTGGGTTTCCGCCGGGTTCTCCGGTTTCCTCCCACAGTCCAAAAACATGGAACAAGTCAATTGAATTCTCCAAATTGCCCCATATAGAGTGTGTCTGTGTGAGTGAGTGTGTGCCCAGCGATGGATTGGCGCCCTGCCCTGGGTCTATCTGCCCAGCGCCCGAGACGTTCTCTTCTGGATGGGCATGGGGAACCCCACCGCGACCCTAATAGAGGATAAAGCGGGAGATAATGAATGGATGAATAAATTTAAAAAAAGGTCTTAATATTCTGAAATTCTGTAAAAGTCATTAATCACAGAATTCCGTGCATCCCTCGATAAAAATGCCTTCGACTTTTGCGCAGAACGGAGCGGTTCACCAGCCGCAGGGTGAAATTAGCGCCTGCGCGACTTCTGAGAGATTATTAAATTCATCCATCCATCCATTATCTCCCGCTTTATCCTATATTAGGGTCGGGGGGGGGGTCCAATCTGGGGGGCAATCTGTCGCTGGGCACACACTCACACACACACTCCATATGGGGCAATTTGGAGAATTCAATTGCCCTTGATCCCTGTTTTTTTGGACTGTGGGAGGAAACCGGAGAACCCGGAGGAAACCCACGCAGACACTGGGAGGACATGGAAACGAGGATTCGAACCGGGAATCCCCAGTGCTGAGAGGAGAACGTGCTAAACCACTGAGCCACCGTGCCGCCCCTTCCCCATCCATCCATCCTATAGTAGAGACAAGGGTTTGGGTCGGTGGGGGGGGGGGGGGGGGGGGCATCTCATGTCCATCTAGGGGAGAACGTTAGTGAATACTACCGGGACAGGGCACGCACTCACATAGATATAGGGGCGATTTAAAGCAGCCGATTCACCTTGAACGCGTGTTTTTTGGGCCGATACGGGGAGAACATGCAAAACTCCACGTGGATGGTGTGATTCCCAAACAAACGCACAGTGCTTGCAGAGGAAGTAGAACTCACGCACGGTGTGTGTGTGTGTGTGTGTGTGTGTGTGTGTGTGTGTGTGTGTGTGTGTGTGTGTGTGTGTGTGTGCGTGTGTGTGTGTGTGTGTGCTCAGCAATCAGAGCGACTCCATAGTTGTACCACGCAGGTACTATTCGCATTTCACCTTGAAAGGATAATAAATCAAGTGCAACTCCATCCACTCCACCTCAGACATATTTCCTGGGTCTGTCTTTGCCGAGTTCAATTGTCTTCAGGTGCTCGTACCCTTTCCCATCATATCAAATTTGCTCTTGTCAGGCGCTTGATGGATGCCTCGCTCGGTTTTAATTGCGGAGCCGCGGCGTATTTGCTAACGGGATATTTTTAGAAGCGGGATGCGAGAGACGTAGGAGCGCCGGAGTTTACCTCAAATCCATCCATCCATCCATCTATTATATATATATATATATATATATAGGGATTCAGGTTCGAATCGCAATCTGGGTGGAGTTTCCATGTCCTTCCCGTGTCCACGTGGGTTTCCTCCCACAGTCCAAAAACATGGATCAAGTTGAATTGAGTTCTCCAAATTGCCCCATATAGAGTGTGTGTGAGTGAGTGAGTGTGTGCCTGGCAAAAGATTGGCGTCCTGTCCTGGGTCTATCTGCCCAGCGCCCGTAACGGTCCCCCCTGGATGGGCATGGGGGACCCCCTCCCCCTCCTCTACTAGGGTCGAATCGCAATTTGGGTGGAGTTTCCATGTCCTCCCCGTGTCCACCTGGGTTTCCTCTGGGTTCTCCGGTTTCCTCCCACAGTCCAAAAACATGGATCAAGTTGAATTGAGTTCTCCAAATTGCCCCATATAGAGTGTGTGTGAGTGAGTGAGTGTGTGCCTGGAAAAAGATTGGCGTCCTGTCCTGGGTCTATCTGCCCAGCGCCCGTAACGGTCCCCCCTGGATGGGCATGGGGGACCCCCTCCCCCCAGTGACCCCTGATTGAACTAAGCTACCATACCCTATACACACTATATAGGAGCAATTATAAAGTCCTGGCTCCCCAGGACTAAGTGGAGAACAGGTTCTTTACATTCTGTAAAGTCGTTGTTATTATTGGTGATGATGAGAGATGTTGGTGGAGAAAGGAGGTGGGGGTGGAGATGGTGGAGGGGGAGGGGGGGGTCGGTACAAGCAGCCCCCGTTCCTGTATAAGCTAATTAATACTGCGAACACATCCTTGAACGTTTCTGACGGGGAAAAAAAAAAAAAGGACATAAATATGCAGAAAACTGCAGCAGATTTGACTTTGAATATGTAAGTTCTGCGCGTTCTTATGGAGACGGCTCCGCCCAGGACTGGGCCTCATGTTTCCGGTCGTTCCCTATCAGCCCGGGATATTCTTACTTCTTCATTACCATTTAATCAAATGTCAGCGTATCGGCGAGGCGAGGTAAATTGCGGTGTCTTTGACCTTGTCTCGTTTCGGCGCCCGACGCCGGCGAAGCCAAAACGAGCAGAACGACGTCTCAAATGCCATTTTCTATTTCACATTGTCGATCTGACATTACTCCGGTAATTGGATCATAACTCACCCCGGATGAGCCCCGCAGGTCCGCCGTCCGCCTCGCGCTTATCGTGGAGCGTGCAGCCGGCTGCGGTGCGGAGGGGGACGCCGGCCGCAGGGTTGGCGCAAAGATTTCGGCAGCTTATTTATTTCATTATTTTCAATACGGTGCCATCTGGTATGTTCTAATAAAGCAATACGGGATGAGGGGGCGTGGCCTTATTCCCAATCAATCCCACAAAGAGGTTAACCCGGTTTGGATAAAAGCATCTGCTTTGTAACTGTATGTGTGTGTGTGTGTGTGTGTGTGTGTGTGTGTGCACCCAGCACCTAAAACATGTACCTCTAGGTGGACATGGGGAACCCCCTCCTCCATCACCTCCACCCCCACCTCCTTTCTCCAACAACATCTCTCATCATCACCAATAATAACAACGACTACTTTACAGAATGTAAAGAACCTGTTCTCCTCTCAGTGCTGGGGAGCCAGGTTCGAATCCCAATCCGGGTGGAGTCTGGGTGTCCGTGTGGGTTTCCTACGTGCTCCCCAGTTTGCTTCCACAGTCCAAAAATATGGGTTTGAGGTGAGCTGGCTGCGCTAAATTGCCCTAGCCCTATAAAAATAAATAAATTAATTAATTATTCATTCATTCATTCATTATCTCCCGCTTATCCTCTATTAGGGTCGCGGTGGGGTTCCCCATGCCCATCCAGGGGAGAACGTCTCGGGCGCTGGGCAGATACACCCAGGACAGGGCGCCAATCCATCGCTGGGCACACACTCACTCACACAGACACACTCTATAGGGGGCAATTTTTTTTGAGAATTCAATTAACTTGATCCATGTTTTTGGACTGTGGGAGGAAACCGGAGAACCCGGAGGAAACCCACGCAGACACGGGGAGAACATGGAAACTCCACCCAGATGGGGATTCGAACCAGGAATCCCTAGCGCTGAGAGGCGAACGTGCTAAACCACTAAGCCACCGTGCCGCCCAATCAATTAATTAATGAATTAAAAATAATAATAAAAATAAAAATAAAAAAATGATTAAAAAAATTGCCTTATCCCAATTGCCCCCAGCCCCGTGACCCTATAAGCAAAGTGTGTTGCTTATAGTATCAGCACCTCCACCTCCTCCCCTCACCACCAGTCACAACAATGTCTTTACAGAATGTATTTGTGCCAGCAACCGTTCCTATAAGGGGACGGCAGGGTGGAGCAGTGGTCACCCCATCCACCTCCCGACACTCCAGACCTCGGTTCTCCTCCCGAGATTTACTGGGACACATACTCATTTTGTAGCTTTAAAATCTAAAGATTTATTTTTTTTTTTGCAATGAAATAAGGGATTTTCTTCAGCCGCACATCCGGAGAAGCTTTGGTGAAGTCACAGCTCTGCCTTATTTCCAAACATATGCACACGAGGCTGCGGAGGCTTAACGCAGAGCCGGAATGGCCTCCACCCAATTCTGTAGCATCAGCAGCTGCTCAGGCTTATTAACTGCGAGCAGCAAATCAAAGGTGATTTCAGCACTACTGCAGCACTCCGAGGCACACCTTTAAAACCAACCAGGCGGGCTTTCAGCTGCTGCTGATGAATCCCTGCACCCCCCACCCCCACCCCCCACCCCCGCTGTTATTTGAGGTGTCTGTTCTTATTAAGTGACTGTACTGCTGCACACACAAATCAAACCTTATCTATTATATATACACATATATATAATGTGTGGAGGCACCGTGGCTTAGTGGTTGGCATGTTCTCCTCTCAGCCATGGGGATTCAGGTTCGAAACCCAAACTGAATGGAGTTTCCATGTCCTCCCCGTCTCCGCTGGGGTTTCCGCTGGGGTTTCCGCTGGGGTTTCCTCTGGGTTCTCCGGTTTCCTCCCACAGTCCAAAAACATGGATTCAAGTTAAATGCAATGCTCTAAATTGCCCCATATAGAGTGTGTGTGTGTGTGTGTGTGTGTGTGAGTGTGTGTCCAGCGATAGATTGGCATCCTGTCCTGGGTGTATCTGCCCAGCACCCGAAACCCCCTAGTAAAGGATAAAGTGGAAGATAATGGATATATATATATATATCCATCCATCCATTACCTTCTGCTTTATCCTCTACTAGGGTCATGGCATGGGGGGGGGGGGTTCCCCATGCCCATCCAGGGGAGAAGGTTTCGGGCGCTGGGCAGATACACGGCAATCTATCGCTGGGCACACACTCACTCACACACACACACTCTATATGGGGGAATTTGGACAATTAAATTGACCTTCATCCACATTTTTGGACTGTGGGAGGAAACCGGAAAACCCGGAGGAAACCCACGAGGACATGGGGAGAACATGGAAACTCCACCCAGATTGGGATTCGAACCAGGAATCCCTAGAGCTGAGTGGAGAACATGCTATATATATATATATATATATATATATATATATATATATATATATATATATATATATATATATATATATATATATATATATATATATATATATATATATATATATATATATACATATAAAGAGGTGTACTGGGTGTACTCGGGTCCCCTGTCCACCGTGCCCATATGTGATGCAAACATGGGAGAACATGCAAATGCCTGTATCTGCACAAACGCATGTCACTTACAGCATGTTGTAAATCGGTCTTTTGTGTATAAACACGTGTGTGTGTGTGTGTGTGTGTTCCGTAGAACCGCGTTCTGAAAGCCCACCCATGACCCTCCTCGAGTGAATGGGGTGAAGGCGGTAAAACACGTTCGTTCCCTCGAACGCTGCCACGCCGAACCCATTAAGGCCCTCGGCCCCAGCAGGGGGGGGACCTGGCAGGCGTCGACGGGGCCCATCACGCGCGTCACACGGCCGCTTTCATCACCGCCGACTTCAAAGGATTTGTCTGTTTCCGGCGTTTAAACGCAGCGTTGCCAGTCACTTTGAATTCCTCCTCAAATTCCCCGAATAAGAGGCTGATCGCCGGCGACGCCGCGCTCCCCGGGTTTTATCCTCATATTTATTTCATCCGTTGAAAAGCGGATGACTTTTAAGACGCCATCCACCCCACCCTACCCCACCCCCAACTCCACCCCCCACCCCACCCCCCAACCCCACCCGCTCTTCGGGAGCTCAGATCCCAGATGACAGTCCTTATTACCTCGTCTGTTCGGGTTTGGCATCTGAATTAGAGACGTCGCCGCGTCTTCGCGCCACGTTGGCAATTAAAGTTCGATTTGGGCGAGATGTGCTGCCTTTAAACGCACCCCCCCCCTCTCTCTTACACACACACACACACACACACACACACACAGGCTTCAAAGCACTCAGCAGGACACTTTGCGTCCATTTATGGTGTTTTTCGTGATTGTATGGATGCATTGGGGTTTTGAATGGGATGCACCCTCTGCAGGTGGAGAACGGTGAAGAAAGGTGGAGCTTGAAGAGAGAGAGAGAGACATGGCTGCATCTTAAATCGGATGGATTTCGTTGGAAGATGTACGAGAAGCGCTTATATTCTAATTATATATCCATATATCCATCTACTAAACAATCTACATATTTATATCTCTGTCCCATACCTCTGTCCCATACCTACCCATCCATCATCTATCCATCTACCTACCTATCCATCCACTTACCTAACTATCCATCCGTCCAGCCATCTCTCTACCTACCTATCCATCAATCCACCCATCCATTCAGCTACCCATTCATCCACCCATCCATCCATCCACCTACTAATACATCCTTCTACCTACCCATCCATCCACCCACCCATCCATCCATCCATGCTTCCATTTACTTACCAAACTCCCTATGTGTCTCTAAGTCTACCTACCTATCCATCATCAATCCATCCATCCACTCAGCTACCCATCATCCATTCATCCATCTACCTACCCCTCCATCCACTTACCCATCCACCCATCCATACAACCACCCGTCGATCCATCCATGCACCCATTTACTTACCAAACTCCCTATTTATCTCTATGTCCACCTACCCACCCAACCAACCATGGAGCCTACCTACCTATACATCCATCCAACCATCCATATATCAGCCTACCCACCCATCCATTCACCTTCCTATCAATCCATCCATCCGTCCACCTACTAATACATCCTTCTACCTACCCATCCATCCACCCACCCATCCATCCATCCATGCTTCCATTTACTTACCAAACTCCCTATGTGTCTCTAAGTCTACCTACCTATCCATCATTAATCCATCCATCCACTCAGCTACCCATCATCCATTCATCCATCTACCTACCCCTCCATCCACTTACCCATCCACCCATCCATCGCTCTACCTATCTACCCATCCATACAACCACCCGTCGATCCATCCATGCACACATTTACTTACCAAACTCCCTATTTATCTCTATGTCCGCCTACCCACCCAACCAACCATGAAGCCTACCTACCTATACATCCATCCAACCATCCATATATCAGCCTACCCACCCATCCATTCACCTTCCTATCAATCCATCCATCCTTCCACTTATCTACATACCAATACATTTATCTGTCTACCTACCTACCCATCATCCATCTACTCAGCCACCCATCATGCATCCATCCACTCAGCTACCCATCATACATCTACCTACCCATTAATCTCTCTACCTACCTACCTACCCACCCAACCAACCATAGGTAGGTAGGTTCTACTTGCTTACCTATCCATCCATATGTCAGCCTACCTACCCACCTTCCTATCAATCCATCAATCCATCCACATACCAATCTATACATTTATCTCTCTGTCTACCTACCTACCCACCCATCCATTCATCTACCCATCCATCTCTCTACCTACCTACCCATCCATCCGCCCACCTACTAATTCGGCTGCGTAAGTAAATGTCACATGACTTTTCCCCCGAAACCAAACGGAGCCCATGAGCATCGGTTTGTGGACGTGTTTTTGTCCGTTGGCGTTCTCCTCGTCTTCTGAGAACTCCGTTGACTTTATAAGCGTTATATTTTTTGGCAAAAAAACGGCGCGAGGACCGATTACTATGCTGGGAAGCTAGGGGGCGCACCTGTTCATCGCAATGACTTCATCGTAAGGGCGTCCGGGCATCGTCACGACGACGTTCATAAGAGGCATACGTATTAATGCGGTCGTTAACCTCCATCCAATTTAGTTCTATAAATGAACCTCCACTGCGCGTTTAGTTGCCATGGCAACTCCAGGATTCATCAGCATCACATCGTCTGATCAAATCCCAACGCCAGATTTAGCCTTTGATCCGTGTTTTTGGACTGTGGGAGGAAACCGGAGGAACCCGGAGGGACACACAGAGAACATCCAACTCGGGAACTCCACCCTGCTTGTATTTTAAAAATCTAGAGCGATTATAATCGTGATGCCACTATTCCAGCGCTGTGTTCTGTGCTCCGCGGCTCTAATCGTCGTGTTTACGTTCCGTCTCGTCCCGCGTCGCACCGCTCTGACCCCACATCAACACCTCCGCCTTTCTGCCTCGCCACCGGAATAGCCTTAGCTGCGTGCTAATGAAATGCTAAATGGCATCCCATTAGCCCAGCGGACTAAATCAACAGTCATACGTCGTGCCAGGCTCCGCTGTGCTCACACAATTACCCATAATTACCCCAAAGCAGACAGCCGAACGGCGGAAAGGCACACCGACGGGTAATTCCAGGCTTCCATCAGAGGACAATGCAGCATCCACCTCCATCATCCACCCAAGTTTCTCAAATCGCACTTTTAAGGTTACGGTGTGGAACTGAGACCCACCGGGACATCGGTACAGAGCCCGTCAGAAGGCCACGCCCCCTTTCTTGTATCGCCTTCCATCATCCATGTCCGCCACTTACCATATAGATGGACATTTGTAGGGTGGTGGATGCTTCATTGTCAGTTCCAACATAATTGGAAACATAAATTCCGTAGAACCTCAGGACGATCAGAACTTTCTTGACGGAACATGCTACTCAGCTGCAAGTCCAAGCCCTCAGCCTATCCCAGCTCATTCGTTGTAATGCACAGCTTGCCAGTGCCCCAGCTCGCACCATCAGGCCTGTACCACTAGGTGTTCAACCACCTACCTACCCACCCAACCAACCATAGATAGGTAGGTTCTACCTACCTACCTATCCATCCGTCCATATGTCAGCCTACCTTCCCACCCATCCATGCACCACTTGCCGGTCCCCCAGCTCGCACCATCAGGCCTGTACCACTTGGTGTTCAACCACCTAAGTGGAGTCATGTGACCCCACCCCTCCTCTCTCTCTATTGGCTCCCCATTCAGTACACTGGCTCTGATCTCCAGGACCACCTCTGGATCTGGCCCCTCGTACCTTCACTCTAGATTTCTAAAATACACTCCGGGTGGAGTTCCCGAGTTGGATGTTCTCCGTGTGTCCCCACGGGTTTCCTCCGGGTTCCTCCCACAGGCCAAAAACACGGATCAAAGGCTAAATATGCGCGTTGGGATTTGATCAGACGATGTGATGCTGATGAATCCTGGAGTTGCCATGGCAACTAAACGAGCAGTGGAGGTTCATTTATAGAACTAAATTGGACGGAGGTTAACGACCGCATTAATTCGTATGCGTCTTATGAATGTCGTCATGACGATGCCCGGACGCCCTTACGATGAAGTCATTGCGATGAACAGGTGCGCCCCCTAGCTTCCCAGCATAGTTTCTTTCTTTTCTTTTTTTTGTTTTTTTTGTTTTGTGTACCTTGACTCTAGATTTCTAAAATACACCTCTGGACAAAGTTTCCATGTTCTCCCCGTGTCCCCATGGGTTTCCTCCGGGTTCTCCGGTGTCCTCCCACAGTCCAAAAACACGGATTAAACACTAAATTGCCCCATATAACGTGCGTGTGTCTGTGTGGATGAGTGAATTTATGGCCACGGGGCGCGTTGTTGGTACCGACAGCGATGACAGCTCATGCCACAGTGGGGCACTGTGCCGCAGTCAGACCAGCCTTGGTTCTCCCCTGCAGCATAGAGCTTTTCATTACTCTGGCGCCTCCGTATGCCACGTGGCAGCTCCTCCAGATGATGCCGGAGCTTCATTATTTAAACATGAAAAGGTTACATTGATTTTCGGTTGCCATTTTCCAGTCTAGCAGGTAATCTTAATCAAATCATGTCATGACAGCTGCTGCGAGATGCACTCGGCGGAGGTTTCCACCGGAGTGCGCCGTTGTGGGATCTCGACTGCGTTTCAAAGCCAATAATCGGATTGGAACTAATGGCCGAGTGAATAAAACATTCATTACAGTCGCTGACGACAGACTTCGCACCTTAGTTTGGCACTCGTACGACCTGCCGCCCAATTTAAGTCATTATCGTGGGGGGTGGGGGTGTGGGGGGGGGGTTTACCCATGCCCATCCAGTGGAGAACGTTCCGGGCGCGGGGCCGATACACCCAGGACAGGGCGGCAATCTATCGCTGGGTACACTCATTCCCAAAGACACATATACACTCTATATGGGGCAATTTGGAGCATTCAATTAACCTTGAATCCATGTTTTTTGGGGGCTGTGGGAGGAAACCGGAGAAGCTGGTGGAGAACATGCAAACACCACCCAGTTTGGGATTCGAACCTGGAAGCTGGCAGACTGACTCACATAGACATTTAGAGTATCTAAGGGCAATTTAGAGCAGCCAATTCACCTTAAGGGCAGCACAGGGGTTTAGTGGTTACCCTGTTTACCTCTCAACGCTGGGGATGCAGGTTTGAATCCCGATCCTGGGTTTCCTCCGGGTTCTCAGGTTTACTCCTACAGTCCAAAAAAACATGGATTCAAGGTAAATGGAGTGATCTAAATTGCTCCATATAGCGTGTGTTCGTTCGTGTGTGTGTGTGTGTGTGTGTTCCCTTGGCACCCTGTCCTGGGTGTATCTGCCCAGTGCCCGTACCCCCCACCCCCCACCCTGTGACCCTAGTAGAGGCCTAGGATTCACCTTGAATCCACGATTTTCGGACTGCGGAAAGGAAACCGGAGAACACGGGAAAACCCACGGGGACACGGGCAGAACATGGACGCTCCACCCAAATGGGGATCCCCAATGCTGAGAGGAGAACATGCCAAACCCCAAGCCAGCGTGGCTAATCGTAGCTCCGTTCATTTCGTCTCCGTCACGTCGTAAACGCGTCTGGCGACGCAAACGGAGGATTATCTTCATCTGCACTTTCTTTACCGTACGTGTCATTTAAGGTGAACTGGTGGGTCTCAGTTTCGCCGAGTCGACCACGTTTTGCGCCGGACGCTCTCGCTCTCTCTCTCTCTCTCTCTCTCTCTCTCTCTCTCTCTCTCACTCTCTCGAGTGATCTCACTAATAAGTTGGAGCGTGTAAGCTTTAAACGAGCTGCCTTGACAAAACAAACGTCCCCGGATGCAATTATTTTTGGAACCAAGGCGAATGTTAAAATGAGATGTTCTCGCTGCGGCGCCACTCGCAGGGTTTAATGATGTCCCCGCAGATGTGGAGGTCCTTAGCGTGGCGTTTCGACAAAAAACTAAAAATAAAAATCGACGACGAACAAACAAACGCAGCGAAAACCGAGCCAGGAGCGGTGGCCGCGGAGGTCCGCTTTAAATATGCGCGTTGGGATTTGATCAGACGATGTGATGCTGATGAATCCTGGGGTTACTATGGCAACTAAACGAGCAGTGGAGGCTCATTTATAGAACTAAATTGGCTGGGGGTTAAATTGGCTGTCGTCATGACGATGCCTGGACGCACTTACGATGAATGAATTGCGATGAACAGGTGCGCCCCCTAGCTTCCCAGCATAGTTTTTTTTTATTTAACTTAAAATGCATCTCGTCAGAATTATAAAAGTTGCGTGGCATGGTGGCTTCATGGTTTAGCATGTTCTCCTCTCAGCGCTAGGGATTCCCGGTTCGAATCCCAATCTGGGTGGAGTTTGCATGTTCTCCCCGTGTCCGCGTGGGTTTCCTCCGGGTTCTCCGGTTTCCTCCCACAGTCCAAAAACATGGATCAAGTTAATTGAGTTTTCTAAATTGCCCCATATAGAGCGTGTCTGTGTGAGTGAGTGTGTGCCCAGCGATGGATTGGCGCCCTGTCCTGGGTCTATCTGCCCAGCGCCCGAGACGTTCTCTTCTGGATGGGCATGGGGAACCCCCCCGCGACCCTAATAGAGGATAAGCGGGAGATAATGAATGAATGAATAACTTAAAATGCATCTCGTCAAAATTATAAAAGTTGCGTGGCATGGTGGCTTCATGGTTTAGCATGTTCTCCTCTCAGCGCTAGGGATTCCCGGTTCGAATCCCAATCTGGGTGGAGTTTGCATGTTCTCCCCGTGTCCGCGTGGGTTTCCTCCGGGTTCTCCGGTTTCCTCCCACAGACCAAAAACATGGATCGAGGTCAATTGAATTCTCTTAATTGCCCCATATAGAGGGTGCGTGTCTGTGTGAGTGAGTGTGTGCCCAGTGATAGATTGGCGCTCTGCCCAGCGCCCAAGACGTTCTCTGGATGGGCATGGGGACCCAAAATGTTCTGTGTTCTTTGCTCTTAGGTGGTTTTAAAATTTTTACCTTCAACTTTAAATGTCTTTAAATATTTCCGCTCTCCGTAAAAAACGTCCCTGTCAAAAATCATGCACATTTAAAATATGAGCACGCTCCAAAAAACATATCCCCGGGCCGTTAATACCAATAACAATACATCTAGGTCAATCTAAAACAATCCATATCCGGCCCGCGGGCCGCGAGTTTGACATCTATGTCTTAGGGAACATCTTTAAATGCAGTGTGCCTCCTAAAGTATGGTATGGGCATGGTCGCTCAGGGGTTGGGGTGTTGGGCTGTCAATCTGAAGGTTGTGGGTTCAAATCCCAGGTCCAGTGACGTTACCAATGGGTCCTTGAACAAGACCCTTAACTCCACCACATCACCGACCACATCACCACCACGCCGCGTTACCCATCAGTGTGCCGCGTTACCCGTGCCGGCATATAATTTATACCATCCCTGGTATAATTTCTGTGTGTTTAATCTTAAATCAGCTCATCTGTCCTTGTCCCAAAGTGGAGAACCGGAGGATCCATCACCGGGACGGTAATAACATTTATTTAATACCGAATTCATGTTCAGTGGTCCAATACGCGGCCTATTAATAAAAAAAAAAGAACCCAAGACAAATTGAACAATATAGGTGCAGGTATAGGGTCCGCGGAGAACACGGGGCATGCACCAGAACATTATTATTCATCTTTTATCATCTGAGAAGGCGCCGGCTATAATACATCACATGCCTCGTCCTGCGTTCTCCTCTAATGCGAAAATGAAACGCATTCATCCAAAAAACACCGGCTCACCACCATACGGCAATAAACGCTTTAACATCGGGGGCCGCGTTCTGCATGTAAACATACAGCTGGATAAGGAACCGGCTTCGAAGGACCAATAAATGCCCCGGCAGATGTGTTTGGAAGGTCAGGACCTCACTGTGGATGAAATGGGATTCACGCGGCATCCATCGCCGAACGGGGTGAACTGGGGTGACCAGATTCCACTTCACGAGATGTGGGACAAAGACTGTGTTTGTATGGGACACCAATGTATAATCTAAAATCTCTTAAAAAAAAAAAAACATCTTTATTCGGCCCCTTTAGCACATAATAAACTTCAAATAAAAACCTATATATACAGTATATATATATATACACACACCGGGGCGACACGGTGGCTAAGTGGTTTAGCATGTTCTCCTCTCAGCGTTAGGGATTCCAGGTCGAATCCTGATCTGGGTGGAGTTTCCATGTTCTCCGCGTGTCCGTGTGAGTTTCCTCCGACTTCCCCAGTTTCCTCCCACAGTCCAAAAACATGGATCAAGGTCAATTGAGTTCTCCAAAATTGCCCCATCTAGAGTGTGTCTGTGTGAGTGAGTGTGTGTCCAGTGACCGAAACGTTCTCCCATAGATGGGCATGGGAACCCCCCCCCCCCCAGCGACCATAGTGGAAGATAATAGATGGATGGATGGATATATATATGATATATATATATAAATATATATATGTCCCCATGTCCATCCAGGGGAGAATGTTTCGGGCGCTGGGCAGATACACCCAGGACAGGGGGGCAATCTATTACTAGAAACAAACTCACTCACTCACACAGACACACTCTATATGGGGCAATTTGGAGAACTCAATTGACCTTGATCCATGTTTTTGGACTGTGGGAGGAAACCGGAGAACCCGGAGGAAACCCACGCGGACACGGGGCGAACATGCAAACTCCACCCAGATGGGGATCCGAACCAGGAATCCCTAGCACTGAGAGGAGAACATGCCAACCACTAAGCCAGCGTGCCGTCTATGGGATTATTATCACAGATTATTATTACACGTGTATATTGATACAGTATAAATATATATTTTAGCACAGATTGAAACGCGTCCTTAAAAGTTCTGGAATATTAATAATTTTGGCTTCATCTCCGAATTGCCTGCAGCTCCCTGTACCCCCCCCCCACCCCCCGCCCCACCTCCCCCGGCCCCCATTACTCCACCTCCTAAGAGATTTCCAATATTTGTACTCCACCAAGTTAAATTGGCTTTAGATTGGGTTTCTATTCCCCACCATATCTAATCTCCTCTTGTCAAAAGCTTGATTAATGTGCGGTTTTAATTGTTATACATGAGACTGGATCAATTTTCCAACAAAGACCGACCGGTCCGGGCTGGAAAATTAAGACACCTCCGACGTAATGTACCTTGCGTAATGGTATTTGTTCAACAAACTCGTTAGAGTGTTTAAAATACAGACTGCATCAGAACAACCCGAATCCTATAACCTCGACGTTATAACCTCGATCACCGCTGCAGAGTTGATTACAAAGCCTTTTAAAGGTACTACGTGCGACTCGCTACCCTAAACACACTTTAAAACACGTACAGAACCTCACACAGAGGCTGAATAAAGCAAGGCAGGACGAGAGGGCGTGGCCTTATTCTCAATAAACCCCATAAAGAGGTGTTATTAGTCCCGACGTGGACGTAGCGGAGTACAGCTCCACCTCTTTACGTGATTTATTCACAATAATACAGGACCTCGAGAGTCGTATTGCTTTAATAAAACACTTACAAACACACTATAATAAAAAAAAACAACAAGCTTTGATTCAGAAATGCGTTCATTAAAAGCAAAATCGTTAATTATCTGATCCTCCCCCACGTAATCTAGTCCGGTTTTTAAAGTGAACGCTGATCGCTGAGTAACAGGATTCTGGTTTCTATAACGATCAAACACTGCCATCTAGTGGACAATTTACATAATGTTTAGAAACAACCGTCGTTACAGATTTGGTGGTCCCGCGGATTATTTTAATCTGTATTTTATGATTTATAATAATGTATTTTATATCACGCATTAATACGAATGTGAAGCGCTCAGAGGGGTGTGTTATTTATGAAGTAAGGTACGAGAGGGCGTGGCATTATTGTGAATAAATCACACGTTTCATAAACACATTTATTAAAAGCAAAATCGTTAATAATCTGCTTTTCCGCAACGTAATCTAGTCGGTTTTTATTTTATTTTTTTTTTGTTAAGTAAACGTTCATTGCTGAGTAACAGGATTCCAGTTTCTTTAACAAACTAACACTGGCATTTAGTGGCCAAATTACAGAATACAGTTATTAAAAAAAAAATAATAAAGTGCTGATGGAGAATCGACTCCCTGTTAATATGAATCTGTATTTTATGATCTAAAGTAATGTATTGTATATCACGCATTGATACGAATGTAAAGCGCTCAGAGGGGTGAGTTATTGTCAATTATGTCACGGCTGGACACACTGAAC
The DNA here is from genome assembly GCA_019802435.1 of Corydoras maculifer. Lineage (NCBI taxonomy): Eukaryota > Metazoa > Chordata > Actinopteri > Siluriformes > Callichthyidae > Corydoras > Corydoras maculifer. The sequence continues at coordinate 2,109,251 of JAFMOD010000113.1, forward strand.
TAAACCTGTACTATAATAATTTAGTTGTAATATAAAATGACGCGTCCTTAAGTGAAAAGCTTTAGATTAAATTTTAAATTTTAAAATTTTAAAATTTAATCTAGCACGGTGGCTTAGTGGTTTAGCACCGGATTCCTGGTTCCGATCCGCATCTGGGTGGAGTTTCCATGTTCTCCCCGTGTCTGCGTGGGTTTCCTCCGGGTTCTCCGGTTTCCTCCCACAGTCCAAAAACATGGATCAAGGTCAATTGAATTCTCAAAATTGCCCCATATAGAGTGTGTCTGTGTGAGTGAGTGTGTGCCCAGCGATGGATTGGTGTCCTGTCCTGGGTCTATCTGCCCAGCGCCCGAGACGTTCTCCCCTGGATGGGCATGGGGAACCCCACCGCGACCCTAATAGAGGATAAAGCGGGAGATAATGGATGAATGAATTATTACAGTGACGTTCCGGTGACGCGGCGGCGCTGAATCATCAACATGAAGGCGAGTGTCTGTCACCTCTGAACGCTATTAATTTCGTACCTTTTGGACAATTTGCAGAGTTTTACTAAAAAATAAATCTATAAAACATTATATTGCAGAAGATATGGAGTAAATATTCATCAGCGTCCGGCTGAAATCTTCTCTAAATTCATTTTTCGTCAGACTTGTTCAAATTTAAAGAGCAAAGTGGTTTTTAATTGACGGATTTGTTCGGGTAATTGCTCTGTTTGCGCGGCATGATTAATTAATGCTGTACGACCGTGAGGACATGCCACAGGTGGAGCAGACACCTCGTCCTGATGTCCAATTCCGTTAATCCTCTCATTTACATATTTTAAAGGGACAGGGCTGCAGAGCAAGTTTCAATCAAAATGTCGGCGAATCAGATTAAAGCTCATGTTTTTATTTAAAGGAAACTGTAAACTTTACGAGGCGGCACTGTGGCTTAGTGGTTTAGCATGTTCTCCTCTCAGCGCTAGAGATTTCCGGTTAGAATCCCCACCTGGCTGGAGTTTCCATGTTCTTCCCGTGTCCGTGTGGGTTTCCTCCGGGTTCTCCGGTTTCCTCCCACAGTCCAAAAACATGGATCAAGGTCAATTGAATTCTCAAAAAATTGCCCCATATAGAGTGTGTCTGTGTGAGTGAGTGTGTGCCCAGCGATGGATTGGCACCCTGTCCTGGGTGTATCTGCCCAGCGCCCGAGACGTTCTCCCCTGGATGGACATGGGGAACCCCCCGCCCCCATGACCCTAATAGAGGATGAAGCGGGAGACAATGAATGAATGAATGAATGTAAACTTCACCTTTATTATAATTTAATGCAAATGTTTTGATCTATTTAAGATTTAAGGATTAGGATTAGGAGCTTGCAGGTTCTCCCCATGTCCACGTGGGTTTCCTCCAGGTTCTCCGGCTTCCTACCACAGTCCAAAAATATGGATTAAAGGTGAACGTGCTGCTCTAAATTGCCTAAATAACTAAATAACCCCTATATACTGTGTAAGTTTGTGTGACTGTATGCCCAGGGATAGATTGGCCCCCTGTACTGGGTGTATCTGCCCAGCGCCTGAAACGTTCTCCTCTGGATGGGCTCGGCAACCCCCCCTCCCCCCCCACTCTTCGCTCTTTCGCTTCGTAAAAAGAACGTGCTAAATTGCCCCATATAGAGAGAGTGTCTGTGAGAGTGATAAATTGGCACCCTGTCCTGGGTGTGTGGGGGTGCCCCCACCCCCACCCCCACCCCTACGCGACCCAAGTACTAATAAATCCACACACTCACTCACACTCTATATGGGGCAATTTTGGAGAACTTAATTGACCTTGATCCATGTTTTTCAGACTGTGGGAGGAAATCGGAGAACCCGGCGGAAGCCCACGCGGACACGGGGCGAACATGCAAACTCCACCCAGATTGGGATTTGAAGCAGGAACCCCTAGCGCTAAGAGGAGAACATGCCAACCACTAAGGCACCGCCCCTACTGATGAATTAACCTCTTATAGTTCAATATCATTGTATTAAAAAAAAGCCTAACCTGCCCTGTTTGTGTGTGTGTGTGTGTGTGTGTGTGTGTGTGTGTATAAGCAGCTCAGTTTGCTTGCTGGAATGCGATTGAACCAGGTGCCACCCCGAGGTTGATGCAGCTGTGTGAGCAGCCAGATGGAAAGCTGAGATCCTTCAGCGAGATGAAGAGGTGTTCAGTACCCGCTGAGTCGTCTTTATTTCCGGCGGCTCCCTGTGTTTGTGCTGTGTAACAACAACCTGCCACCCGAACAACGAGAGGGCCGGAGACGCTGAAGCTTCTAATAACAACACACGGCTTCAACCCCCGATGACATCACACATCAGAGCAGCTGACGAACCAAACCCACGGCAGTGTTTGATCGTTAGAGAAATTGGAATCCTGTTACTCAGCGATCAGCGTTTTCTCTTCTCTATTGGCGTGGTCTTAATTTTTTCTTATAGAATGTGTCGTTCCGCTCCTTTAAATCTGATTGGCTGAGACGTTCCCCCCGTGACGTCATCGACAATAACACACCCCTCTAAGTGTGTGATATACAATACATTGTTTTATATCGTAAAATGCAGATTCATAAAAACATCGAGACGATTCCCCATCAGCACT